>CAOLHI010001820.1:0-409841 GCA_948474755.1 Ctenosaura bakeri | reverse complement strand
AGCTAACTTAGAAGCAGAAGTGGAGACTTTAGGGATGGGTAATACGACACCTGGTCTTGTTGTCCTGGAGAGAAAGATGGGGTTCCGGGGAAGAAAGATCAGCGTGGCTGGCTGAGGGGAGCTCCTTAGACAAGCCGGCAGCAAGGCTAGATGGAAGTCCAGGGTGATCCAAGGAAGTCCCAAAAGTGGGGACCTTTTATAGGGTGGATTTTACCTACAGGCTATGTTATCCTCGGTGAGAACAAAGGAAATTTGGAGTTGGACAAAGGAGTTGGAAAAGGTCAAGTTTTGCATGATGGGTTTTGCTCTTGATAACAATAGCGTGGCCGGCGCGTTAATAGCCCGATACAAAAGAGTGGCTTGACTCTTGGCTGCATGGCTTTGTGTATATCCAAGCCGAGCAGAGCCGGTTTGCAGGGAGGTTTTTCCCTAAAGCAACGGAGAGGCTTAAGTTGCTTGCCTGAATGGGGTCTTGGAATGTACAGTCATTAACGGCCGCGCCCGTACGTGCTCGTCCAGGGGATCTCTGCAAACACATGGAGAGGGTAACAGAGAAGGGTCAAGCAAAGGCCAAATTATTTGATATCAAAAGGATATCTAGTGCTCTCACCTGACATATCATAACCATGATAACAGAGGCAACAAGGGGATCAACTATTTTAGGTCTGATCCTGACCAACGGGGACGATCGGGTTGATGAGGTAGAAGTGGTGGGATCCTTAGGGGGGGAGTGACCATGCTCTATTGGAATTTGTTATTTGGTGGGAAGGAGAAACCAAGTGTAGCCAGACACACATTCCAGACTTTAAAAAAACTTATTTCTGTAAACTCATGGAGTTGCTTACTGAAATTCTAGGGTCAGGAATACTGAAAGAGAAATGAGTTCATGAGGGATGGGAGTTTCTTAAAAGTGAGATACTGAAGGCACAGTTGAAAACTGCCAATAAAGAGGAAAAATGGCAGGTGTCTAAAGAAACAGAATGGTTAATTAAAGAACTCTCAGCTGAGCTAAGTGTTAAAAGAAACATGGACAGGAAATGGAAAAATGGTGAAACCACCAAAGACGAATTCAAGCAAATAGGATATGTAGGGAGAAGATCAGAAAAGCTAAAGCACAGAATGAAATCAGGTTTGCCAGAGACATCAAAAACAATAAAAGGGACTTTTTTAGATATGTCCGCAGATGACCAATTACTAACAGGAGAAGAGAAAAGGGAGAACTGCTCAACACCTGCTATGCCTCAGTTTTCTCCCAAAAGGATAGAAGTACTCAGCCTCGGGAGTGGGGAGCATGTGAAGAAGCGAAGGAAATGCAGCACAGAATAAGTAGAGAAGTAGTACAGGAATATCTGGCTAAACTAGATGATAGACATTGTTTATTACGGTCACAGACCAGTAAAAAGGTTACACCAAAATAGTACCAAGGACAAAAAAAAACCTATGTACTGATACAAGTAGACATAAAATATTAATAAAAACAGCATAATAAACTTGGTCAAAAATACAATACTACTAAGAGATAACAGTCTCACAAGGATTACAAGATATACAATATGCATCTACTCACTAGCCAACATCTTTTGTCTTACTCTCATAGCGCAGCACAGAATTTGGCAACCTTATACGTTATATCAGAGTTCGTATCTGATAACAATAGGAAGATATAAAATGATTCAGAACCACCTGGGTGTTCCTGAAGGATTGGGGAGATAATATCAGCTCTTAAATCTCTATAGAACATACGTTGAAAAAGCATGTGTTCAACCGTTTCAATCTGACCGGAATCACATGGATGATATCTCTCCAAATAGGGAATTTTTTTATATCATCCCTCAAGGACAGTGGATGGAAGATTATGGCAACGCGCTAGAGTAAAAGCCAAACAATGTTCAGGCAGTTCTAAAATATTTAAGTAGGTCCGTGGCAACATGTGATACTTATCTTGCTCACTAGCAATAAAGGATGGAGAACAGGCCAAATCTGTTTGGCATTCAATATCAAGGATACGTTGTTTAATAACTGATTTAGCCTGATCATAGCCCATCCTAAATAAGCTATCAGGGGACAGACCCAGCATTGACAATTTGATAACAACCACCTGTTTCCATTTAGAGTGAAATTGGTCTTCCAAGACCAAGGGAGCAAGCCCAAATGGTACGAAGTTTAATCTAAGCCAGTAATTTAAATATGCAAATCCATACTCTGGCCTCTATGCTCAGAAGGCCTGCCTCTAACTGTAAAATGGTATTGGATACACATTTAGGGACATGAAAAACTGATCTTAAGAACTTAGACTGTAGGCGTTCCAAAGGCGCAAAGTTACGAAATAGCCCTAATTGAGCCCCATACAAAAGCTGAGCAATTGGTTTTGCCTCAAATACTTTCAGGGCTGCTGGAACATACTGACCACCTTTATACTTGAAGAACTTTTGGACAGTGACTGAGCTCCTTTGGGCATTGTTAACAATATAATCACCATGCAATAATCTTTCAGAACTCTTGGGGAACAGGAGAAGTCCCAGCAGACTGGAGGAGGGCAAATGTCATCCCCATCTTCAAGAAGGGGAAAAAAGAGGACACTAATAATTATCGCCCGGTCAGCCTGACATCAATATCAGGAAAGATGCTAGAGCAGATCATTAAACAGTCAGTTTGTAATTATTTAGAAAGCAATGCCATAATCCCTAAAAGTCAATATGGATTTCTCAAAAATAAGTCATGACAGACTAATCTTATCTCTTTTTATGATAGTTACAAGCTTGATAGATGAATGGAATGCTGTGGACATAACATATCTAGATTTCATTAAGTCTTCTGAAAAAGTTTCCCATGACATTCTTGCAAAGAAGCTAATAAAATGCAGGCTGGACAGGGCTACTGTTAGGTGGATTTGTAATTGACTGACCGAATCCAAAGGGTGCCACAGCGTTCTGTCCTGGGCCCAGTACTATTCAACATCTTCATCAATGACTTGGATGAAGGAATAGAGGGCATGCTGACCAAATCTGCAGACAACACAAAATTGGGAGGGGTTGCTAATATGCCAGAGACAAGATCAAAATTCAAAATGACCTTAACAAATTGGAGAGCTGCACCAAAGCTAACAAAATGAATTTCAACAGAGAGAAATGTAAGGTTCTACACTTAGGCAGAAAAAATTGAATGCACAAATATAGGATTGGGGACATGTGGCTGGATAACAGTACGTGTGAAAGCGATTTAGGAGTCTTGATAGATCACAAGCTGAACATGAGTCAGCAGTGTGATGAGGCAGCCAAGAAAGCCAATGTGATTCTTGATTGCATCAACAGGAGTATGATGTCTAGATCAAGGGAGGTAATGGTATCACTCTATTCCGCTTTGGTTAAACCTCATTTGGAATACTATGTCCAGTTCTGGGCACCTCAATTCAAGAAGGATATTGACAAGCTGGAGCATGTCCAGAGGAGGGCGACCAAAATGGTGAAGGATCTGTAAGCCATGCCCTATGACGAGCGGCATAGGGAGCAGGGTATGTTAGTCTGCAGAAGAGAAGGTTAAGAGGGGACATGATGGCCATGTTTAAACATTTGAAGGGATATCATGTCAAGGAGGGAGTGGGCTTGTTTTCCGCTGCTCCAGAAACTAGGGCAAGGAGCAATGGATTCAAGCCGCAGGAAAGGAGATTCCACCTGAACTTCAGGAAGAACTTCCTGGCAGTCAGAGCTGTCCAGCAGTAGAATATGCTGCCTTGGAGTGTAGTGGAGTCTCCTCCTTTGGAGGTTTTTAAGCAGAGGCTGGATGGCCATCTGTTGGGAATGCTTTGATGTTTGTTCCTTCATGGCAAGGGGTTGGACTGGATGGCTCCTGTGGTTTCTTCCACCTCTATGATTCTATCATAGTCCTTGCAACAATATGATGTGCAGCATCTCCTTCACATGAGGGGCATTCTGAGCATTCATTCTTGATGTAATGGCTTGAGCATTGGACTATGACTTTGGAGACCGGGGCTCAATTTGCCATAGAAACCCCACGACAAGTTCATGTTCGGGTTGCCATAAGTCAGTAATGACTTGAAGGCGCACGCAACAACAACAACAACAACACAGTTGAAACTCTAATTATCTGAGCATAATATCTTCACCTTCTAACATTTCTGTGACATTAAAGTTCCCTACATGATATGCTCTCAAAGGCTGCAGTATCGTGAGCAACCTCCTCCCCCACCATCACAAAAAAAGACTGGGACAGCCCGTATCTGATAAGATGATCTCTTAGATAACCTATACCTGAACTCTATAGACACTGTAAGCCTGAAGTAAGACACAGCTGTTCCTTTGCTGATGAATTCCAATTCCCATCAAACCTGGCCAGTCCAGCCAACAGTGAAGTAAAATGCCAGCAGCTTATCAGCATATAGTAAATTGATGGCCACATGCACCTATCTCTACCAGCCATAAGTTGTCCAGCTGAAAAGCCAGAAGAACTATTGACTTTTTGCTGAAAGTCAACTGAGGTTTCCCTTCTATCTCCCCTCCTTCCACTCAAGCCCATTTTTTCTGTGCCAGTGTAGGATGAAATGTTTAAAGCTAGATTAAAAATCTAAAGTCCACTTTGGTTGATTGCTTGCAAGAGGAATACATTTAAAAGAATCCTGAGACTGGAAAAGACCCCTAAATTACTGTTAATCCATACTGCAAACATATGCCAAGATGGAATGATATGGATGCACAAACAGACTGAACTGAAAGGACAGCTTGCTTTTTTCTTTTCTTTTTTTATCATTCTCTGGATAATTCTGTCACTAATTTTGTCTATTATTTAAATTGTTTTTGCCATCAAACCTTAGTGATGCTACAACATCCTTCTACCTCTCACATTTGTTGTTGTCGTTGTTGTTGTGTCAAGTCATTTCCAATGTATGGTGACCCTAAAGCAAATCTATCATGAGGTTTTTTTGGGGGCTGGGAGTGTGTGAGTGGGTTTCCATGGCCAAGTGGGGGATTGAACCCTAGCCTCCAGGATCATAGGAATCACAGACTCTAACTTTAATGACAATGCTACTCACACAATCTGACAGCTATGACCTGAAGGAGGAAGCACACAGACAAGAAAAGCCAAAATGCATTCTGTTTTGTAAATTAACCCCAATTGCCCACTGTAAATAAGAATTAAGATTACATAAATCACCAAGGAATATTTTGTCAGGTTCAGGACTGATGTTCAGCCCCTTCCTGAACCATTGTGCACCCTTCAAGCTCTGCTGATCGCCTGTTCACATCAGTTCAGCAAAAGAATTAAAATATATTACAGAGAAAAGAAAGCCCAGACAACTGAAAACAAAATCTGCTTCAAATTTCAGTAGCATACATTGGTCTTCCACTTTTGCTAGGGCTAGGGGCATAGATCCCTAGCAAAAATAGAAAAATCTCAGCTATCAAAATGTGTGTGTGGAAAGCTGGCAGAGGCACAGTGGGGAGAACAGGCACTCAGGATCCAAAACAAGTCAGTCAAAGGAGAGGGGAAAGGAGTGGATCAGCACGAGGGCCCCATACTTCCACTCTCTGTCACTCATCTCCTTCCTTGGGTATGGTGGGTGGCATCAGGAGGTTTTGTAGTGCTGAGAAACTGAGATGCAACCTGTCCTTAGCTGGCTAGCCAGCGGCTGGTGAAGAAAGAGGAAGGTCAGAGGCAGGTTTTTAAAGAGTTTTGCTGCTTGATCGGACCTACCGACAAGGAACTTTGCCTCCGAAAGAGAAGTGCCTGAGCTGGGGATCGGCAGGGTTGAAGAAACTTGCAAATAATCAAATCCATGAAAGTCAGATCCATAAATGTGGAAGGATCACTGTACCTGCTGCCAAAACATAGTAACCACAGAACAAGCTGCCCCTGTTGTAGCTGTGATAACATGGCTTTAACTCACAAATCTGAGAAGTAGCACTGTTCTTGCTATTCCTATCAAGAGTGAGTTATTGCATTTGTATAGTGTCCTACACACTTCTGACCTCCAGAATGAATTTGAGACTTCAGAAATGTTTGAGATGAAACTCTTACATCTCTTTTCCCATTTAACCACAGGTCCATGTCATACAATACTGTGACAGTTATACATTTGAACAGTAGACTATCTGTTGTTGAACATTTGTTCAACATTTTTATAAAAGACATGGATGATGAAAGAGACGTATACAAACTTATCAAATCTCCAGATGATACCAACCCGTGCATGATAGCTTTGCAGATAGAATCAGGATTGAAGATGACCTGAACAGATTGAAGAGCTGGGGCAAAATTATCAAAATAAATTTCCACAAGAATGTCGATAAAGTTTGGGCAGGAGAAATCTGGCTTGACAGCAGTACATGTGAGAAGGCTCTAGACAGGATCAGAACCAATGGATTTAAATTATAAGAAACCATATTACAACTAAACATAAGGAAGAACTTCCTGATTGTAAGAGCTGGACAACAGTGAAACAGATTTCCTTTGGAGATGATGGACTCTCTTTCGTTGGAAGTTTTTAAGCAGAGGTAGGATGCCCACATCTCAGGAGTATTTACCAATGGATTCCTGCATGGGCAGGGGTTCACCAACATGGCCCTTGCAACCCTACCATCTCCATGATCTTTGCTGACAAACAGCCAGGATATGTAAGGAGAAGGTCAGAAAAGCTAAAGTGCAGAATGAACTCAGACTTGCCAGAGACATTAAAAACAACAAAAAGGTCTTTTTTAGATATGTCCACTGTACAAGGAAAAACAAGGAAATGATAGGGTCACCTATCAACTCAGGTGTAGGAGTTAGACAAGGATGTGTGCTGGCTCCTCACCTGTTTAATCTATTTGTGGCTGATCTACCCGCCTTTATGGCCACAGGAGATTCGCAACCACTTTCTTTGGGTAATCGGCCAATATTTGTACTTCAGTATGCCGATGATACATTGTTACTCTCCCTGTCTCAAGTAGGTTTGGTAAGAGCCCTGAAAAGATTTTTTGAATACTGCGATAAATTTCACCTGCAGTTAAATTCTGATAAATCCAAAATACTGGTATTTTCTAAGAGATATGTCCGGAGAATGTGGAAGGTTGGTAACCAGACAACTGAACAGGTCAAGAAGTATGTTTACCTTGGTGTCCTTTTCCATTTTAACGGGCACTGGTGCAAACAGAGAAATAAGGTAATTCTGGCAGGGAAAAGAGCTTTGCCTGTTGTACAATCTTTCTACTATAAAAAAGGCAACCAGGATATCCTGGCAGCCTTAAAAATTTATAAAACCAAATTAAGACCACGATTACTTTATAGTATATTCACCTGGATTCCAGTCTTTAATAAGGAGATTGAACGATTGCAGGCACTTTTTTTCAGAAGAATATTATCTGTTCCCCCTTGTGTACACCATCTGACTCTTTATGCAGAATTGGGCTTGAATTCTCTTGAAACTGAAGCTTGGCTGATGACTTATAGATCTTGGTTTAAGATTCATTTTAGACCTAATAGATCTGGCCTTTTATGTTTCCTTCAATCTGACATTTACTACACCAGGTGGGCTACATTTTATGAAAGCAAAATAATGTCTATGGGTTTAAATATGGATTCTCTCCTCTTATCAACCAAAAAGGAGTGTCTTGGAACTATCAGGGCCTGCTTTGCGGAGAGGGAATATCGGTTGTCATATCCAACACCTCCTAGGATTTGTTCCCCGTCGATGCTCAGTATTCCCCCCTTGCAGGGTAGGATTCCAGATTATTTTCAAACTCTCTCATTGTTGGTGTCAAGGAAGGCCTTTCTACTTGCAAGGTTGAATGTACATCCCTCAAATGTGACTAAGAGTAGATAGCTACAGACCCCTTTTCTGAATCATATATGTCATTGTGCTCAAACTCCTGACATTTTCCATCATATTGTATTGTTCTGCCCATTGTATATAATTCCAAGGGAAAAGTTGTTAAGGAGGTTATTGGAAAGGAATATCTGTTTGGATGGGTTATCAGTGGAATACTTATTGGAAGATCGGCTAATGGCCAACTTTCTGGTGGAGGCAACAAACCTATGGCTTAAATTTTCTAAAAATGATTGCTGAAGTTTAATTGTAAATGTATATGTTGTAGTATGCCTAATAAAGGTTAATCAGAATCAGAATCAGACAGGGTCACTGCATGGAGAAGATGGCCAAGTACTAACAGGGGGATTAGAAAAGGCAAAACTACTCAACACCTTCTTTGCCTCAGTTTTCTCTCAAAAGGATAGAAGTACTCAAATTCGGGGGTTGGGAGTAGGTGGGGAAGTGGGGGAAACGCAGCACAAAATAGGTAGAGAAGTAGTACAGGAATTACTGGCTAAACTAGATGAATTCAAATCCCCAGGGCCAGATGAATTACACCAAAGGATATTAAACGAACTGGCAGAAGTCATTTCAGAACCAATCACAATAATCTTGGAAAACAGGAGAAGTCCCAGTAGGCAGGAAGAAGGCAGATGTGGTCCCCATCTTCAAAAAAAAAAAAAAAAGAGAACCCAAATAATTATCACTCAGTCAGCCTGACATAAATACTAGGAAAGATCCTACTGAAGGCCTTTGACAAAGTTCCCCATTACATTCTTGAAAAAAAGAAGTTAGCAAAATGCAGACTGGATAGGGCTACTGTTAGGTTGATTTGCAAGTGGTTGACTGAACAAATCCAAAAGGTGCTCACCAAAGTCTTCTCTTCATCCTGAAGAGAAGTGACTAGTGGGGTGCCACAGGTTTCTGTTCTGGGCCCAGTGCTATACAACATCTTCATCAATGACTTGGATAAAGGAGTAGAAGGCATGGTGATCAAATCTGCAGATGACCCCACATTGGGAGGGGTTGCTAATATATCAGAGGACAGGATCAAAATTCAACATGAGCTTAACAGATTGGAGAGCTGGACCAAAGCTAACAAAATTAATTTCAACAGAAAGAAATGTAAGGTCTTACACTCAGGCAGAAAAATGGAATGCACAAATATAGGATGGGGGACATGTACTGGATAACAGTACATGTGAAGGAGATCTAGGAGTCTTGGTGGACCCCAAGCTGAACATGAGTCAGCAGTGTGATGCATCAACTAAGAAAGCCAACATGATTCTTGGTTGCATCAATAGGAGTATGGTGTCTAGATCAAGAGAAATAATAGTGCCACTCTATTCTGCTTTGGTTAGACCTCATCTGAAATACTGTGACCAGTTCTGGGCATCTCATTTCAAGAAGGATATTGACAATGTTACTGTGGTCTAGGCCTACCCGGAGATAGCACTCGGTATCACTTTGATATCAAACAATTCGGCTTTCCTCTGCCACCCCGCTCCACATGTTTGTGAGGCCACTGGACAAGCACACAAACCAGCATGGCCGATAATTGCTGGACATTCCACCCAGGCGGGCCAGATACAGCTGGTTCGTCGCTTCAGGGACCTCTCTGGCAAACACTTCATTGCATATGCACGATACTAACAAAGGCTCCCTGTCCTGAGCAGGCAACCTGACAAAGCTGTACTAAGCACTCCATATTTGCATACTGGCTACACTATTGTTAATTCGGCTCTGATTCAATCATGCTAAATTCTGACCTTTCCTAAGCTTTGTCCCGCTCCTAAAATGCACTGTTCTCACTGAGTAAGGCATGGCAATTCACCTCCTGAGTTCCATGCAGCCTTGCCGCCGTTTTGCTTGGCAAGCCTTCCCTTCAGTTCTAGTAACTGAGACTGCTCAACCCAGATCGCTCGGATCGCTCCCGAGTCCCATCCGTGCCTTGCTGCCACTCTGCTTGGCGAGCTCCCCTCAGCCAATTGCGCTGAGCTTCTTCATCGCATCCCAACTTCGCTCTCAAGGTCCAGAACTACGAGACAGGTGTCCTATCACCCATTTCCCTCTGAAAATCCCTAAGTCAATCTCTGATTCCTTAGTTACCTGTGTGACTGTGATGCCTTTAATATTTGTCTGTACTTAAATAGACATCATTTTTATTATTTTAACCCGTCTGACTGCTTGACTGACCTGACCCCGTAGACGTTGGGTTGCAAGATCCTGCTAAGTTACCCTGCCTCTCGCTAGCTCCAGCTAATTTTCCCCAAAGTTGTGTTGTTGTTTGGTTATTTAGGTGTCCCTCCCAGGACCCCCAGAAATCAGGGTAACAACAAGCTGGGGTGTGTCCAGAGGAGGGCAACCAAAATGGTAAAAGGTCAGGAAGCCGTGCCCTATGAGAAGCGGCTTAGGGAGCTGGGTGTGTTTTGTTTTCAGAAGAGAAGATTAAAAGGGGACACGACAGCCATGTTTAAATATCTGAAGGGATGTCATGTCGAGGAGGGAGCGGGCTTGTTTTCCGCTGCTCCAAAGACTAGGACCAGGAGCAATGGATTCAAATTGTAGGAAAAGAGATTCCACTTAAACCTCAGGAAGAACTTACTGGCTGTCAGAGCTGTTCAGCAGTGGAATATGCTGCCTCAGACTGTGGTGGAGTCTCCTTCTTTGAAGGTTTTTAAGCAGAGGCTGGATGGCCATCTGTCGGTAGTGCTTTGATACGGGTTACTGCATGGCAGGGGGTTGGACTGGATGGCCCCTGTGGTCTCTTCCAACTGTATGATTCTATGATTCTATGATCGTTCTTGTCCGTAGTTTTCCCTCTCTCTGTGGGAGAAGCTCTATCAACAGGAAAAGGGGAAATGGCAGTAGCTCGGTGCTGATTCCCATGTGTTGCATGCAGCAGTCTCCGATTCAGTTCTTGACCTCTCCAGTTAAAAATGATCAGGTACTAGGTTGTGGGAAGGTAGCTACTCAGTAGTCTACTACTACTGCCTAAGATCCCCAAGGGCTGCTGCTAGTAAGAGAAGACAGTACTAGGCTACCTGTGCTGAAAGCAAGCTTGTTGTAGTGATTATGAAGCCTGGATTCACAGCCCCTTTCAGCCATGAAGGTCACTGCATGACCTTCAACAAGTTACTCAATCTGATCTACCTCAGAGCATTTCTGCAATGAAAAAAATGGGGATGATGACCGACACCAACTTTGGGAAAAAACTCTTACAAACAAACAGAAAGAAAGAAAGAAAGAAAGAAAGAAAGAAAGAAAGAAAGAAAGAAAGAACAGACAGACAGACAGACAGACAGACAGACAGACAGACAAATAATCTGGTGCTATACAAAGACGCTTCCTCTCTGCTGTGGGAACAGACTGATGGATTAGAGAGACTGAGGTGTGGAAGGTGAGATCTTCCCAACCCTCCAAAAATATTGTGATTTTTTTTCTTGCCCTCAACACTCTCGGGGAGGATTTTACCACATTCCCCACACTGGCACTTTAAGACTAGAAGAGGCTTTTCTTTAAGCAGGACTAGTGATCCAGAAATGTATAGAATGGGTTACTTTCTCCCCACCCCTCATTCTCTCTATTGTTTTGTGCACCTTCAAGTCAATTATGATGAATGATGACCCTAAGGTAGACCTATCACGAGGTCTTTGAGGGCTGAGAGTGTGTGACATGCCCAAGGTCATCCTTTAGGGGGTTTTCATGACCAAGTGAAGAGTCAAACCCTGGTCATAGTCCAAGCTGCACCAAGCTGATTCTCACATTCTTATTCCCTCTACCTCTCTTTTTAAAAAGATTTCTCAGGGGCTAAAGTAAAATGTGGGAAAGCAAAAAATATGACTACATTGTTCCCTCTGCACCCCACAGGACATTTGGGGGCATTTAGGGCCAAAAAAATTGTATTTTCTTTTCAAGAATGAGGGAGGGGGTATTGCCTTACAAAGTTCTCTGATAGGGTAGCCTCTAACAACTGTTCATCCCTGAGACAGAGCAGTGGTCTGACCCAGCATTCTTCCAATCCTCTTAAAAGTGTCTAGGTGCTGTCTTTATCTATAGCAGAATGGAACAACATGTGCCCTGCCAGACATTGCAAACTGCTGTTCCCCTAATCCCTTGCTCCCCTCATCTCTCACAATTGGCTATGCTGACGAAGGTGACAAAAGTTGCAGGACAACATCCTGAAGGCCACAGTTGTCCACTTACAGTATATACTCCAAGGGGAAAAAAAGGTAATGTGGAGTGATCACCAACAATTATTCAAATCAAATATCCCTACTTTCACAACCACAGGTTTTTTGTAGGAATAGAGAAATGTCCATTCACAGAAATCTGGCTAATGATCTTGTAAGCAATCTTTAAAATGACTTTTTTCTCATGTTACATAAGACATTCACTATTCTCCAAAGTTCAACTGAAACACACAATTGGAACAAGCAAACAAACAAGGTGTTGATCACCTGTGAATGCAATCTTTGAAATCTTTGTTGAAGCCCTTTCAGAAGATCTCAAGGGAATCATATATATAATGGGGACAAACACCTAGAGAAATACAATTGCCCATACATTTGCTGTTTGGCGCATCTACAACTGACATTCATTCCATCACAGACTAAAGCCTTCTGAATCTGGATATCTGGGAGGAAGCAAGGGTTTTCAGAAAGCAAAATAACTGAGATTGGCAAGCTAAAGGACAAACCAAATTAAAGCTCTTTTCAGGTTATCCCATCACATGGGGAGAAAGAAAGAGTGCCTCTTGGAGACATGACAGAGGAAATTATTTGTACTTCCACCAGTGTGGAACTTTACAATACATCTCCTGATCTAGGATCTCAGCCAACAGGTTAACTAACAATAACTCAACAAGCTAGCATATTTCAATAATTAGTATGGATGGTAATGCATTAATTTTCCAGTGTCTAACATTTAACATTATCAAATTAATTTTCCAACCTAATGTTCTAACCTCTGGTGCAGAAGAGATAAAACGGAACAAATTGGCCAAGCAATTTTGATTTACCCATACTGGAGTTTTACAAACATAAGTATTCCACTGGCACATTCTCATTCCCCTCCACACAGTGCCCTAGCTTAGAGAGAGTACTATCTGATCTGCATCAAACAAGATCTCCATGTCTACTTTTAATGACAAGATAATGATCCTTTCAGTGGTACAGGGTAATCTTGAAGTCCAAGGACTCAGCATGGCAGTTTTCACAGCTATATCTGTAAGAATAGTCCAAAAAAAGCAGGCCAAAGTCTTAAGTCATATTAACAGACCAGTTCTGGAAGTTTTGATCCGCATGAGGAACTTGCTTTGTTAAATGCTAATAGGCTTCAACTCCACATTTGAGCAAACAATAGGGATGGTTCATAATAATATATTGTTTCTGTGTGCCTTCAAGTCATTTTGGACTTATGTCAACCCTCAGGTTTTCTTAGCAAGATTTGTCCAGGGAGATTTGTCATTGCCTTCCTTTGAGGCTGAGAGAGTGTGATTTACCCAAGGTCACCCAATGGCCAAGCAGGGATTCATACCCAGGTCTCCAGAGCCATAGTCCAATGTTCAAACCACTACACCACACTGGCCCTTCTAACAATATATTAACATTGGGAAAATCCATTTCCCCCCTGTTCCTATGGTGATCAAAAACTTGCCATACTGATGGATTTGGGAAACTGTGTTAAAATATATATATGACATTTCTTAACACTGTGAACAACACACCTATGGGTAGAGAGAGAGAGATTACTCTGCGAAGAAGTCCATATCTTACCCATTTCATTATCAGTTTCACAGGATGTAATAGGAAAACAAGATAATAAATTATTTCCATTATATTTTCCCTTCTCTAACAACCACCTAGGAGTCCCATTATCTAAATAGTAACTAATAGAGGGATGGCTTATACAGCTGTTTTTTAACCAAAGAGAAATGTCATTTAAATTCATATACTTTTCACATGTGGCTCAAAGGCCCTTTTCGCACTAGGCTTTTTGCGCGAGCGGGGGCGGGCGGCTTGCGGGAAAAGCCTAGTTCGGGAGCCTGCCGGTTCCCCGCTGGTTCCTTCCGCAGCCGAAGGAACCAGCTGGGAAACGGCACCGTCCCGGAGGCGGCGGCGGCTCGCGAGTCCACCCCCCCCGCGCGCGCAAGAAAGGAGCCCGTCGCTCCTGGCGCGCGCGGGGGGGGCGGGCGCGACTGTCGCTCGCTCCTGGCTCGCGCGGGGGGGCTGCTCGCGACAGCCTCCCGCGCGCGCGCACGGGGGGCGGGCGCGACTGTCCCTCGCTCCTGGCGCGAGCGATAGTCGCGCCCGCCCCACCGCGCGCGTGCGCGCGAGCGGGAGGCTGTCGCGAGCAGCCCCCCGCCCGTGCGAAGCAGGATGCTCTCGCATCCGCCGCGCTAGCTCCCCGCCCCGCCCCTTCCTTCCGCACGGGCGGAGGGAAGGAGGCGCGACCCGGCCGCCTCCCCGACGCACCGCACTACAGGTGAGTGCGTGTGGGCGCCGGGAGCGTAGCGCGAGCGCGGGGTGATTTTTGCTTGAAAGCGAAAATCAAAAACCCCGCGCTCGCGCCGCTGCAGCCCCGTGAGAGTGCCGGAAGTGGGAGTGCGTCGTGCGGAGCGACGCTCCGACTCCCGCACGGCTCACGGGGCTATTTCGCCTGGGAAAGCCCATGCGAAAAGGGCCAAAATCACCAAGAACATTAGTCTCTGGCATTTATATGCATATGTGTGACTGTGCATGCACAAAGCCATATACATTAAACCACACAGGGCAATACTTCAAGCAGCTCCACATCTGGACTTCCTCCAAGATGAACTGTAATGACTTTAATAGAGAAGTGACTAGAAATCCATTGACTGCTTCCTTTCTCCTCAGATGCCAAGGCAGAATGACAAAGAACCTGTCTCTGCTGGTAGCCAACTTCATATTCCACCAAATCAGTTCACCCTTCTTTTATATATCAAAGCTTCTATAAAACTGAAGGAAGGCATTTGTTGGCCCTCCCCATTAATGACTGCAAGAAAAAACCAAGTAGCAATGAAAGGAACCATTCACACTGGAAAAGTCCTGCTTGTAAGCATTTAGCTTGTAGGGAAAAACAGTTCCCAGTCCAAGCTGTAAATTTTGGGTGTGGGAATAAAGTTATTCATATCACTTTGTTCAGGCAGAGGCTGCTGGGATTCTTTATTCTCATAAAAAGTGCCTAAAAGTTTCTAAGCACCATACAGAAATAGGAAACCCATTGCTCCCTGCATCAGCAATGTTTCACTGAGAAACCACTAACCCCACACTCCAATCCAGCTGCCACAACTATCCTTTCCAAACACAATCTAGTGTTATGACCCGGTAAAAAAAGAAATAATACAGTTGGTCCTTCACATTTGCATGTTTAACTTTCATGGATGTGATTATTTGCAAATTTCTTCAACCGCTACTCCCCCACCTCAGGCATTTCTTTTCTGGGTGAATTTTTCTTCCCGCTGGCTCTGATCAGGCTGCGCAGCCCTTTAAAAAACTGCTCTCTGGTCCTTTTCCTCCTCCACCAGCAGCTTGCTGGCCTGCTAAGGATGGCTCTAAGCCTGATTTCTTAGCACCCAATGAACCTCCACACCAAAAAAAGAAGATGATTGAGAGACAGGAAGTACAAGGTCACCATATTGTTAACCCAATTTTGGGTGACTCAGGAGTCTGCTCGCAATGCCAGAACCTCCCCATGACAACAGGGAATTAATTAGCTCAAAATTAGGAGGCCTGCAAGAGGGGGGTAACGTAACAAGATCTTTCCACCAATGTTTACGGGGTCTTGCAGGAAAGAACCAGCCAGAGAATCAAAAATGTAACCTAAAATTGTGTTTTACTGAGAGTTTCACATTTGAAACAAGAGAACCAAGCACTCACACACGTACACAAAGACTATCCAAAGGATAAAGGGAGGAAAGTTGTAGATATAGGAGTTTGGGAGTTTGGGTAGCAATTGCAAGTTCAGAGAGAAGTGAGGAAAAGTGGCAATGTGGCTTAGGTAGCCACCTAAGGACAGTTCTCATTCAGGAATCTGGGCAACAGGCAATGTGTTCAGCAAGGTGAAAGACTTTGCTGAACCTCTCGAAACTGAGGGTTTTTATAACTGGAAACTACTTCTGCAGGTACAGGTGTGAATTGCTCTCCCAGCCAAGTGGATAATGGGTGTCACAACACAGACAATGAGGCCTGGACCAGTTAATGTTCTTAGTGTTTAGATGTGCAGGAAACAACCAAGTAAACTGAACCAAAGTGCAGAACCTAACTGGAAGTCTTTCTTCACACATGCCAGATCTGAATCCTCAGTCAGAACTTCTCAGTTCTGAGAAGACAGTTTGTGGAAAACAAACTGTAATACAGCTGGCCCTCCACATTTGCAGGTTTCACTTTCAAAGATTTGATTATTTGCGAGTTTCTCCAACCCAGACCCCCCATCACTTCAAGTGATTTGTTTCTGGGGGAACCTTCCCTCTCAGTGGCTCTGATCAGGTCACACAGCCCTTTAAAAACCCACCTCTGGTCTTCTCCTTCTCCTCCTCTTCCAATAGCTGCTGCCTGGCCAGTTATGGCCAGCTCACAGCCCAATTTTTCAGCACCATGAACCCTCTCCCAATGCCCAAATCCCCAAACAAGGAAAGAGATGGACAAGAGAGGGGAAGTATAGGGGCAACATGTCAACCCACCACCTTTCCCTTTCCTTTCCCTGGCCTGGTGTCTCTTCTCCCCACCATGCCTTGGCCTTTTCACACACACACACACACACACACACACACAATATTTGAAATTTGCTATTTTTTCCATTTTTGTGAGGGTCCTACACCCCTAACCCTAACAAATATGGAGGGCTGGCTATACATCCCACTGGGATCAGCTCCAGGTTTTGGAGGGCATAGGTGAGACAGTGCCTCTGCAAACACAGTCTTACCTGGTAACAGTGTCTTTAACTCTTGAAGCCATTTGCTACTGGAGCATTTAGCGGCAAGCTTCATAGATCTAGCTTTTGTCACCTAATAAGCCCATGCCCCAGAGAACAGATAGCTGAAAAGGCCCAACAGAAGTCTATGCTGGTGGCCATTGCCATGACACCTAGTTCCTGGATGCCAGGTGCTAACACCAGTCTCATATTCAATCAATGCAAATAACACAATCCTAATTGTTAAACTTAGTGAATTCATGATCTAAAACTAGTATTCAATGAATTTAGATCAAGACTGTGACTAAAAAATGAACAATATGAATACTCTTTCGAACCAGGACAGAATCATACAAACCAAAGAGTTTGCTCCTAAATCAAGGTAAGCTGTTTCTGTGAAAGAAAATAATTGTGTGCTGGTTTCAAAACAAGTTCTTCATGTTTCTGATTTAAACTGTGTGTAAGACCAGCCAAAGACAGCCCGAGCCCTCTTCCTTATCAAGAGAAAATGAGCTCACAATGGTCCATGTCCATAGCTATGTCTTATATAAAGAAAGTGGAGAAATCCATCATTGCTAGGTTTAACACAGACTACGTCAATCACCTACAAAAAAGGATATCAGTTACACTGCAGATTACAATTATCGAACACAGTCTTTCATTCCTGTGTCTTAATGTAAGGTAGATGCATACATCTCTCATGAAAGCAGAGTTCATCCTTGGCAGGACAGTTGAAAGGGCATATGTAAGCAATTTTCAGAGCCCTGCAGAAAGGTAAAAGTTATTCTGTCTTAAAGTAGTAAGCTGTCAATCCTTAACTATTCTCTCTAGCAATTTATAGGTCTTCCAGAACGACTCTATGGTCAACTTCCACTGGAACAGAATTGTGCTGGAGGACTTAGAGGTTTCTAGAGAGAACATATGAATTAAACCTGTGAATCATCAAATCCACAAAAGGGAAACCAGTGAATGTTGATGTTGAGGGCCAATTGTATATTGTCGGCCACTTCAGTGGACAGTGAACAAAGCTGACAGGAAAAGAGTCAACACGTTTGAAACATCGTGCTGGAGGAAAGTTCTACAGATATCATGAACTGCCTAAATGACCAATAAATGAGCAAATCAAGCCTGAACTCTCCCTGAAAGCCAAAATGACCAAACCAAGGCTATGATTCTTGGCCATATCATGAGAGCACATGACTCATTCGAAATGATGATAAGGCCTAGTAAAATGGAAGGCACTAGGAAAAGAAGAAGCTCGTATTACAGGTTGATAGACTTAATCAGTGAAGCTGCAGCCCTGAGTTTGTAGGACTTCAGCAGGGCTGCTGATGATAGTGTGTCTTGGAGGTCTTTAATTCCTATGGTCACCGTAAGTTGAAGCTTATTTGATACCAATTAATAACAACAAAAACAAGCCACTTGGGATCTCATACTGTCAGAAAAGAAGGGTATTAAATGAATTAATAAAAGAATTACTTGCACCTTCTTCAGTTCTACCAATCCCAAAGTGGATATGGTAGGTGTTGGTATATAAACCACTTTTATCATTATTGTTCAAGAGATATTCAGGACCATAAGATTGGGTGGGCCTGCGAATTCAGACAGCGTAGGTTGCTGTCGAATCTCTTCTTGACAGTAGTGGCGTATCTGGCATAAACAGTGCCTAGGGCAAGCATGGGAATTGTGCCCTCCTAACTTCTTACCCCTACCTCCACCCCCACCCCTGCATGCTTATTCCAACTCCATCTTTTCTTTTCTACTTCCTTGTTAAACACGATTATGACTCTGGAGAAAAACAAAACAGAACTTCATTATTCAAAATAGTTTATTCCATGAACAAACAAATTACAATATTATTTTTCTTTCCTTCATTGATGCAAACTTGTCTATGATGTCCTCAAAGTTTGTTTTCATGTGTCATATGTTCCTTCTTCTATACACCATAAATGCTAAGTGTAGCATATCTGATTGCAAACCATATCTGATTGCAGAAAGTTCCAGATTTAGTTCTTGGCATCTTCAAGTAAAAAAAGGATAGGTAGCACTTGGTGCAAAAGAGAGCTGCAGTCAGAGTGAAGTACTGGTATAAGCCTTTAACAATATAAACAGTTTGGGACCAGGCTATCTGAAACACCATCTACAGAGAGCTGGGCCAGGGCGAACAAAATGAAATTCAACAGAGAGAAATGTAAGGTCCTATACTTAGGCAGAAATAATGGAATACAGAAATATAGGATGGGGGACACGTGGCTGGATAGCAGTACGTGTGAAAGAGATCTAGGAGTCTTCATAGACCACAAGCTGAACATGAGTCAGCAGTGTGATGCGGCAGCCAAGAAAGCCAATGCAATTCTCGGCTGCATCAATAGGAGTATGGTGTCTAGATCGAGGGAGGTACTGGTACCACTCTACTCTGCTTTGGTTAGACCCCATCTTGAATACTGTGTCCAGTTCTGGGCACCCCAATTCAAGAAGGATATTGACAAGCTGGAGCAAGTCCAGAGGAGGGCAACCAAAATGGTGAGAGGCCTGGAAGCCATGCCCTATGAGGATAGAGAGCTGGGTATGTTTAGTCTACAGAAGAGAAGGTTAAGAGGGGACATGATAGCCATGTTTAAATATTTGAAGGGATGCCACGTAGAGGAGGGAGAGGGCTTGTTTTCTGCTGCTCCAGAGACCAGGACAAGGAGCAATGGATTCAAGCTGCAGGAAAGGAGATTCCACCTGAATCTCAGAAAGAACTTCCTGACAGTCAGGGCTGTCCGGCAGTGGAATCTGTTGCCTCGGAGTGTAGTGGAGTCTCCTTCCTTGGAGGTTTTTAAGCAGAGGCTGGATGGCCATCTGTCGGGATTGCTTTGAGGGTGTTCCTGCATGGCAGGGGGTTGGACTGGATGGCCTGTGTGGTCTCTTCCAACTCTGAATTTCTATGATTCTATGATTCTACAGACATATGTACCAGCCCAAGCTTTACGACAGCCTTCCAGAGACTGATGTGTCCACTCATGGGAGCAATTCAGTTGATGAGTCCAAGAGTTTTCTCTGCAGGGGTCCATATCCTCTGGAAAAGCTAGGAAGAAGTGCCTCACCCTCTTACTGCTGGCTTTTAGGAGAGCTCTTTTTATGCCATTCTGATCTTAGATGAGTTTATTGCATTTTGTTTTAATAACATCTTTATCTGCTGCTTTTGCTACTATATTAATTGTTAAAGTTCCTGATTTTATATTGTTTTTATAGTTTGAAGGTTTATTATACAGGCCTCCCCCACTTATCTGACAGGTTAGGGACCAGAGCACTGTCAGAAAATGGACTTGATGGAGGAGGAGGAGGAGGAGGAGGAGGAGGAGGATTATTTTGTTACCCACCATTTATTCAAAATAGTTTATTCTGTGAACAAACAAATTACAATATTATTTTTCTTTCCTTCATTGATGTAAACTTGTCTATGATGTCCTCAAAGTTTGTTTTCACGTGTCATATGTTCCTTCTTCTATACACCATAAATGCTCAGAGTAGCATTTATGGTCATCACTCTTACTTCTGCAACAACAAGCTTATGAGGCTGATCAGGCTGAGAGACAGTGACTGCCCAAGGTTTTTCTGTTGGTTTCATAGACTCATAGAGTTGGAAGAGACCAGTCCAACCCCCTGCTATGTGGCAACACACATCAAAGCACTCTCAACAGATGGCCATCCAGGCTCTCCTTAAAAACCTCCAAAGAAGGAGACTCCAAAACATTCTGAGGTAGCATATTCCACTGCCAGACAGCGCTGACCATCAGGAAGTTCTTCCTAAGGTTCAAGTGGAATCTCCTTTCCCATAGTCTGAATCCATTGCTCCTTGTCCTAATCTCTGATTAATCTCCTTGTCCTAATCTCCTTGTCCTAATCCATTGCTCCTTGTCCTAATCTCTGATTAGGAAAAGAAGCCCATTCTCTCCTTGACATGACATCCCTTCAAATACTTAAACATGGCTATCATGTCCCCTCATTAACCTTTTCTTCTGCAGACTAAACATGTCCAGCTCCCTAAGCCACTCTTCATAGAGCATGGCTTCCAGATCCTTCACCATTTTGGTTGCCCTCTTCTGGACACATTCCAGCTTGTCAAGATCTTTCTTGAAATGAGGTGCCCAAAATTGGACACTGGACAGATCTTAGAGAGCTACCAGGGTGTAGGGGTTTGAACACTGGACTACAACCCTGGAGACCACAGCCGGAATTCCTGCTCAGCCTTGAAAACCTGATCTTGGTCAAGTCTAAGATGTGTCATGGTAGCCATGTTTAAATATTGGAAAGGATGTCATATAGAGGTTATATTTTGTTGGCTGGAATTCACTGTCACATTTACAGATGCATAACCAAGAGTTACATATCTGTAACTAATTCATATTCATTGTCCCTACATGTGGACAATTATAACACTATTGTAAAAGTCCCCCAATCCTGTTTTACTAGAGGTCAGCTGCTCTGAGCAATGGAGGTCTGTTCTCCTGTCAATTGGGGTGCAGCAAATTGATATTTCTATCCCTCTCCTGCTATTGATTCTGGCTGTCAAGAATTAAAGCAGGATTCTTGTCACAATTCCCCCTCACAATGGAGATTGTTATTTTTTGTAGGGGGAAGTGGGCCAGGAGCCACTACTTAATGAAATATACTTAACTACCCTATTTGCTAGCCTATAAGACTTGCTTTTTTCCCTAAAAAATACTGTTTGAAAATGGGGTGTGTCTTACATGCCAGTGCATCTTTTATGCCCGCAAATAGTATTTGCCAGTATGTAAATGGGGTGCGTCTTATATGCTGGTGTGTCTTATATGGTGGCAAATACGGTAAGTGGCTGATCATATGTCCAGTTGTTAATGTACATAGCCATAGATAACAATTGAAGCTGCAGACAAAACAGCACCTCTAAACATTACCTAAACCAGGGGTAACCAAACTCCAGGGGCCCAGTAGCCATTGTTCTAGCTACAGAACCCTCTGGGGGCCACAATGGACCATCAAAATTATACTGGAAAAGATCAATAGACTGTTTTTGTTATAATAAGATGTGGAAGGACCACACCTTGTTTTAGAGAAAAATCATATTCCCTTAGAGCAGGGGTGATTCCTGTACCCGTACAGATGTTGTTGCATGTAATAAAATAAGGAACCTTTGTCCAGTTCTAGGCACCACAATTCAAGAAGGATATTGCCAAGTTAGAAAATGTCCAGAGGAAGACAACCAAAATGGTAAAAGATCTGGAGAACATGCCGTATGAGAACCAGCTTTAGGGAACTAGGTATGTTTAGCCAGGAGAAGAGAAGGCTAAGAGGAGACATGAGAGCTATATTTAAATATTTGAAGGGATATCATATGGAGGATGGAGCAAGCTTGTTTTCTGCTGCTCCAGAGATTAGGACATGGAGCAATGGCTTCAAATTTCAGGAAAAGAGATTCCTTCAAAATATTAAGAAGAATATCTTGATGGTAAGAGCAGTTTGACAGTGGAATACGCTTGTTCAGACTATGGTGGAGTCTACTTTGGAGCTTTTTAACAGAGTTTGGATGGCCAATCATCAGGACTGCCTTGATGGTGTATTCCTGCAAGGCAGGAGGTTGGACTGGATGCTCTCTTTCAGCTCTATGAATCTATGAAAACATCTTGAGGACCAACAGCTGAGAACCAATGGTGCCCTAGAGCTCCCTAGGGGAGAGTCTTTCACCAAACTGAAAACCTCAGGATTCCATAGAACAGAGGAGCCACGACAGGTAACATGATACATGTATTATGGTTTTAAATGGCTTTAATTATTCTCATTGATTTCAATAGTTCTATTTTAACTTGTCAAATTGATGAACAGCATTTTAAACTGTTAAAAAGATTTCTCACTGGATATAGTTTTACGTTGATTTCACTGAACACCACCTTGAAAGCATATATTTTGGTTGGGATATATATTTTTCAATACATACATATCAGACTGCTTTCATTGTAAAAGATTCAGTTCTGCTCATTCACCCATCCTGGATGTTGAAATCACAAGAAAGGTTTTTTCTCCATTGATTATAATTCTCCTGTTTTTATCTCTACTTTTGTAATCAGTTTAATTCCTTTCTTTGTTCCTCATGAATTTCCTCCAAATTAACTTTTTCTAAATACTCCTTCACTTTTTGTATATATTCCTCTGAGTCTTTCACATCATTAAACATGCTTATAATATTCCTTAAACAATTTTTTAATTTTCCTCTCTTCTCTATATACCTTGTCACCTTTCCTAATTTCCAAAATTAATCTTTTTTCCTTCTCTTTTTTCAGTCTATAAGCCAACCATTTGCCTACCTTTTGGCGTGTTCAAAGAACTTTTGTCTAGTATATTTTAACTTTTTTTCTATCTCTATCCTTTCCTCCATAGCTAATTGTTTTTGTAAAATTTTTATCTCCCCCAATAACTTTTCATTATTTGGGTCTTTTTTCATCTCTTCCTCTTTTTCCCATAAATCTAACATCAGCTTTTCCATTTTCCGTTTTCTTTCCTTTTTTCTATATGCTTCCTGCTCTAGAAATATTCCCCTTATTACTGCGTTTCCTGAGTCCCAGACTGAGTCCCAGACTGTTTGAAGTTCCTTTTCCCATGTTCTCCTTAAAGAAGAACCTTATCTCTTGTCTTATCTTCTCCACTGTCTTCTCATCTCTTAAAAGATCATCTTTTAATACCCATGTATATTCTCTGCTCCTCTCCTGTAATGTCATCACTATAGGACAGTGGTCTGATAACAGTCTTGGAAGAATCTCCATCTTTTTTACCTGCTTGCATAATGTCTTGGAAATCAAAACCATATCGATTCATGACGTTTTATGCACTTCAGAATAATATGTGTAATCTTTGGCACTTCCGTATAAGTGTCTCCATGCATCTATTATCGAAGTTAGAGTCATTAAGTCATCAAACGATTTTGGCAATTTTCCTTTTGGAGTCTTTCCTTGTTTTTTCAATGTCCTATCCAATTCGGGGTCTATTACCCCGTTCCAATCACCCATAATAAGTATCTATAGTCGTATTCTAGTAATCTCTTAGTCAGATTTTCATAAAATGTCACTTTATTTTCTTTTGGGCCATAAATTCCCACCAACAACAACTTTTTTTCCAATCGTTTCAGCCTCTATTCCAATCAATATACCTCTATTATCTCTGAATATTTCTTTTGCTATATATTTTTTGTTTACATATATTGTCACACCTTTCTTTTTCTTCTTGATTGATGATGAAAAATCCTGACCTAATCTGGGTTTTTTTTTACATATTTTAAGTCCTTCTCCCTAATATATGTTTCCTGTAAGCAGATTATATCTGCTTTCATTTTTTTCTAAACGTTGAAATATCCTTTTCCTTTTTACTACTGCATTCATTCCTTTTACATTCCAAGTTACCACCCTCATTCCCGCCCCTTTCTCTCCTCCTCTCTAACTTAACTTAGTCCTGCTCTTCCCCCTGGTCTTCTTCTCCTTTTTCGTCTTCTTCCTCTTCTTCTTCTTCCTCCTCTTCTTTCTCCAATTCACTTTCTTTCTCCAAATCAGTCCTCTCCTCCAACTCACTTCCCCTTCTTCCTGTAATTCTCTCCTTTTCTCCTTCATCTATTCCTCTTCCCTCTTCTCCCTCACATTCTTGCACTTCTGGCCTTCTTTGCCTTAATTCTTCTTTATATCTTCTCAAAAAATCTTGAGCTTTTTGACCTGTATTCAATGTAAATTTTCTCTCTTTATACAAGAAAGTGACCCCTTCCAATTTACACCATCTGTAGGTCACTCCACTTCTTCTAAGCACTTGTGTAAAGAAGAAATAATCCTTCCTTTTCTTCAAAATCTGTGCCGGGATGTCTTTAAAAATTTGCAATTCTTCCTGATCCACAGTAAATTTACTTACGTAACTCTGACGTATCACCAATTCTCTAATTCTTTCCCTTAAAAAATAAATTACAATGTCCCATGGGAGTTTTCTCTTTCTAGCTATAAACGAATTAATTCGGAACATTTTATCAATTTCCAAATCAAGTTGTTCCGCATTCCATCCAATATAATCTGCCAAATATGGGGTCACTCTCATGTATAAATCTTCTCCCTGAATCTCTCTCAATCCTCTAATTTTTATGCATTTGTCTCAAAATTTCACTTCAATATTTTTATTTTGTTGTTCAATCTTGTCTATCTGTTTTCCCATCATTGGGGTTTCTTTCTCCAACTTCGCAGTTCTTTCCTGTAATTCATCCAGTTTCTTATGAATACTCTTCACTTCCATCATTATACTTTCCAGTGTTTGTCCTACATTTCCCTGTCCTACATTCCCTCTTCATCTCCTTCATATCACTTACCATACCTTTCATGTCATTCTTAAATTCTGTTCTCAATTTTCTAATCTCCTCTAAAATTGATGATGTCACTCAGTCACTTTTGGTTGTTCCTCCACCGAAGGCTTCGCCTGCAGTTGCTGTTTGACAGATGTTGCTTTTCTTGTTCCTGATGCCATTTTTATTACTTAATTCTCTTAATTCTCTATTTCCGTGTTTAGTTTTCTGTATCTCAACAGAAAACTATTCCCTGTGAGCAATTTCCAGAAGACTAATAGTCTAATATTCCCTTTAGATCGTTTTTCTAGTTTGTCCAAAAGCTGCTCAACAGTACAATTACCAATATCCTAAATCTATCCGTCTCTAGTTTTTAAATTTAATTTCAAAATATATTTGGTTGTACTATCTGACTCTCATTGTCTATCTAACTTAAATCAAGTTTCTTAAATTAATCTAAGTAACAGTATAAATGACGCTTTAATAATTTAGTACCAATCTACGCCACTTAATTCAATACTTATAGTCTATAAAATTGTCTATACAATATCTATTCTTTCTCCTAGTATACTCCTCAATATAAATTCTATTTCATAGAAAAACTAAAACATTAATTCCCCTTGTTAGATGAGGTCAAATGCAAATCTCAATCAATATTATGAAATACACCCAGTCAAAATTATAATTAAATATAATAAGTATATATAAATGTGTGTAAATAATCCTTTTACCCTTTACCACTTTTAACTATTCTATATATATAAATATGTCTTCTTAACACTCGAGTATGTTTAAATAAACTCTAATCTTTACCACTTACCAATATTTTAACTTTCCATCTTCTTTAACCCCAGATTTTACATCCAACTTGGTTATTTACCTTCAAAACCTTAACGCCTAGCTTTTAACAATTTTTATGGACTTTCCAATTCTTTAATTCCTCAGCCCTCAACCCTCAAAATTCATTTTCACCCAACTACATATCTTTGTCATTCCACCCCCCACAACAAATTGCTAACCCACTCATATAGATGATCTTAATAATCTTAAACAAGAACACTTATTCCACAGTTTACTTTTCTCATTAACTTTCTCCACAAGCTGGCACACCTCTTCCATTTACAACAAATAAATCTTGCTCCTTCTATATGCGAGGGGTGTGGTAACACAAAGGTTAATTTACTTGTTCACTATGCACTTGGAGTTTTGCAGTCCTTGAAGATCTCGCTCTTTTACTTCTCCACTGTTGTTGTTTTCTTTTTCCCCTCTTATCGCTCCTTATTTATTTTTTTTTCAATAGAGGCAGTGGTATGCGTTAAGGTATATTAAAGAAGAGTTGGCGATCAACAAGTAAGTTAGAATGGTCCACAAATAATGGGAATGAAAATAAGGGAAGGAGGGTAAGTATTCATAAGAATCTTTTTTGAAAGAACGTTGATAAGATTGTAAACGAGATAACATTAAGAAATAATGTGTGTTTTATTTGTATTTGTATTTTTTGGAATAAAAATAATAATAAAAAAAGAAATCACAAGAAAGGGAGGCTTTCATAATTATAGTGCTACAGTTCCACTTTAACTGCCATGACAATATTCTATAGAATCTTGGGGTTCATAGTTTAGGGAAAGGTACCTAGAATTCTCAGCCAGAAAGCTCTAGTATCTCCCCAAAGTACAAATCCCAGTGTTCCCTAACTTGTTGTCAGGACAGGTAAAGAGGAGTATCGTACTATAATGACAGCTAGCATGGTGTACTTGCTTGAGTATTGGATTAAGACGCTGGAGACCAGGGAACGATTCCCCACTCTGCCATGGAAACCCACTGGATGACCTTGGGTGGGTCAGGTCACATACTCTCAGCCCCAGAAAACCTTATGATATGATGACCTTAAGGCAAACCTAAGTCAGAAAAGATGTGAAAGCATACCACCACAACAATAGTGCTATAATGTGAAGGGCCCTTCCACCAACAGGAGGAAGAACTCCTCCCAGAGATAAGCTGTTCAACATCTGAAGAGCCTTTCTGAGAAGGTGTCAGTCAAGGCTGACAGCTCCGGTCTCCCATGGGTGGTGAATATGATCTGGGTTTTAGTCTGAATTTTAAATGAACTTTCCAAGGCATTGGACCTCTTTGGGTCACAGGATACCACATCATGGAGGAGAGTTGCCAGACTGAAAACTGGAAGAGGCTGTTACCTGGATGAGTGACAAACAGCCTGTGCTGAAATTCCTCCCTTCTACACACCCATTAAAGGGACTGGAGCTCTCTCAACTTTTCACTCTGGCAACCCTAAAGAAGAGCTGCAGAAATTCAAGTGGTCTCTCAAATGGTAATAAAACTATGCAGTGCCTACAAAGGGTTAATCTGAAAGAGCGACAGTTCCTAGAAGGAGTAGGAAAGGGGAGCCAAGACGAACAAATGGTTTTTTCCCACCTGTAAGAGGAGGAAGGAAAGCAGGTGGGTGGGGTGGGGTGGGGTGTTGTTCATCGGCTTTTCTTCCAGGCTTTTCTTCCAACTGCCCAGGGACAAAGCAAGCTCTGGGGATGTGCATGAATGAGAGCCCCAAGGATGCCGGAGTGGTGAGTGGGCTTGAGCAAGAAGAGTAGAGACTAAGGGGAAAGGAAGGAGTGATTAATGGCAGCCAGTTTAGGCAGGAAATAACCCGCCTCCTTATTGGGAGGGGAACATGGCCTGACTGAATTTGAGCCTGCAGAAGGTTTCAGTGTATAGGAATGGTGGCAGAGAGGGCCAATCAAGGCAGCAGTGGCAGGCTTTTTTGCACGGCTTTTTTGTGCCCCTCTGGCATTAGCGCCCAGGACAACTGCCCCACCTGCCCCAGCCTAGATCCACCTCTGTCCAGCAGGTCATTCCACAGTCTAGAGACAGCTGACAAAAATGTCCTCTGGGTGACCACTGGCAGTCTAGTTCTGGCTGGTTTAAGTAAATGGCCCCCAGAGGACCTGTATCCATGTACTGTACTGTAGGGAGCAAGAAGGACTTACGGAGGTTCACTTGGGACCAAACATGTACATGCTGCTTGCAAAGTATCTCAGCTGGCTCAGCACCTTTTTTCTCCTTTCAGCTTGCTTTGTAAACAGCTTCTGCATGTGAATGGTTGTAAGTGAACCTCTGTAGGAAAGAAGAACTGATGAAAGAGCAGAACCCTTGTTAAATTAACGGAAATTTTCCTTAGTTTGGAAGTGTCCAAAGTATAAGCTGTCAGATAATCGGGTGTCAAAAGGTAGAGGCTTCCTGTATAATATTGTATTGTATTATAATACAATATTACAAGAAATATGAAATTTTATCAATTGTTCTGTAAAAATCTTAGAAATGGGAAACAGAATACATCAAATAAATAAATATGCTTCTCTTATTGGCTCTTCATAATATTTTTTTAAATTAATTTTTATTTTTATTAAAATTTTCAATGAAAAAACAATAAAAAACCCTCCCCGCTTCCAGACATCAATTTTCCCAGCTGAATCTGAGTTTAACATTCCATTCCGCATAAACATTCAGTTCCGTACATTATCTCTATTTTACAACAATCGTAAACTATTACTTTTAGCTTATATTTAACTATTTACATTTTATCTTTTATCACCTCATTTTATCTTCCCCCTTTCTCACAACCGTCTTTCTTTTCCCCTATGTCATTCTTTTATTCAATTCAACACCTTTCTCTATTCTCTTTCAAAGCCCTGGATTAGTTTATTTTTAAGTGAAAAAGTTAGCTTTTCTATCGTTACCATATCCAGGACTTTGAATTTCCATTCTCTCATATCAATATATTTTCCTTCTTTCCAATGTTGAGCATAAGTCAATCTTGCTGCACTTATTATATATAACAATGTCTTTTGATGAGATCTTACTTCTCTTTGTTGCCCTAACATATTCAACAAATAAAGTTCTGGCTTTATTTCAAAGTTAACACCATCCATTCTTTAAATTTCTTTGCTTCTCCCCATGACTCCTCTTCCTTCTCAATTTCGTGTAAGGTTGCCTGATATGGAAGTATTAATTCTTTTATAAATCTTTTATAGTACAATGCTGTAAATCCGTCAGGTCCTGGTGCCTTATCTATTTTCAACTCTCTTATTGCCTCTTCTATTTCAGCTATTGTTATTTTTTTATTTAATTGTTCCTGTTTCTCTGCTGATATTTTTGGGATTTTTATGGTTTTTGCAAATTCCTTCCATGTTTCTTCTATTCAATATTGAGGATTTCTCTCCTGGAATAATTTTTCAAAGTATTCTTTAAATTTCTGTTTTATTTTCTCTTGCTGTGTAATTATCTTCTTCCCATTCTTCAATTCAGCTATTATATTTCTTTCTCTCTTCTTCTTTAACCTGTACGCAAGCCATTTCCCAATCTTGTTTGCCTGCTCAAACTGGGTTACTTTTAATTGTTTCATCTTCTTCTCTATTTCTTCTTGTAAATTCATTCTTATCTTTTGTTGTATTATCTTTATTTCCATTTGTATTGATTTTTTCCTCTGGATTTTCCCTACATTCTTTTTCTTTTTCTTTAAGTTTTGTTATCAATTCTTGATATTCTTGTCGCTTTTTCTTATTTTGAATTTGTCTTTTTTGAATGAAAAAACCTCTCATCACTGCTTTGGAAGCATCCCAAATCGTCTTCATTTTCATATCCTCCTTTACATTTTCCATGAAGTAGTTTTTCAATGTTTCTTTTGCCTGTTGTATCCCCACTTCATCATTTAATAGATTATCATTCAACCTCCATTCAAATTGTTTTGTGGTTTCTTGTATTTGCATCATCATTGGATGGTGATCAGAGATAATCTTTGGCAGTATTTCTATCTTCTTTATCTCTGTTAAAAATTGTTTCAATACAATTATCATGTCTATTCTTGACCAAGATTGGCGCACTTCAGAGAAGTATATATAATCCTTTTCATTTGGGTAAAAGATTCTCCATGCATCCATTACTGCTATTTCCTCACACATCTCAAAAAAAGTCTTTGGAAGTTTCCCTCTTTGTCCTTTATCTTGTTTTTTCATAGTTGATTTCCTGTCCAGTTCCACATCCATAACTCCGTTCCAGTCTCCTGCTAATATCCAATCCTCATATTCATATTCAGATATTTTCTCTTTCATCTCTTTGTAAAATCTTCCTTTGTTCTCATTTGGGGCATACACTCCAATCAGTAATATTTTTCTTCCATCTTTTTCAAGTTCTACTCCTAATAATCTTCCTTCCTCATCTTCTATTATTTTCTTTGCAGGAATATTTTTATCAATATATATTGCTACTCCCTGTTTTTTCTTTTTATATAGCAAGGTGAAACATTGGCCTAATTTTATCTTGATTTTTGATTGTATGAGTCTCTAACAATATTGTTATTTGGGGTCTTAGTCTTTCTATTTGATGAAAAATCTGTCTTCTTTTTGTTTGTGAGTTTATTCCCCAGACATTCCAAGTTACTATCTTCATACTGTTTTTACTATCTTACTTTTCTTCTTTTTCTCTTCTGGTTCTACCAGTTCTGCCTCTTCTTCAGACGCTGGACTCGAATCTTCTGCCGTACCCACATCCCTTTTTGTTTTTTCCAGTGTTCTATCTGGGTTTTTTGCTTCTGCTGTTGCCGATTTAAAGTGATCTTCTTGAAATTCATTAGCTTGTTGTACTGAGTTTATCTTCCTTCTTCTCCCCTCACAGAAAAAAGAATGGCCTTCTGGTACCTCCCATCTGTACCTTATTTCTCTTACTTGTAATTCTTTTGTCAGAAATGCATATTCTTTTCTACTTCTTATTACACTTGGTGGCACATCCTTAAAAATCTTTCTTCCTTTCTCATCCACTATTAGTTTTTCTTTAAAATTTTGTTCCAGAATCAAATCTCGTGTTTTTTCTTTACTGAAGTAAACCACTATATCGCGTGGGAGACCTTGTTTTTTAGCCACAACCGATTCAATTCTAAATGCCTTATCAATGTCAAGTTCAAACTTTGCTCTTGTTTGAAGGGATGCCACGTAGAAGAAGGAGGGGACTTGTTTTCTGCTGCTCCAGAGACCAGGACAAGGAGCAATGGATTCAAGCTGCAGGAAAGGAGATTCCACCTGAACCTCAGGAAGAACTTCCTGACAGTCAGGGCTGTCCGGCAGTGGAATCTGCTGCCTCCGAGTGTAGTGGAGTCTCCTTCCTTGGAGGTTTTTAAGCAGAGGCTTGATGGCCATCTGTCGGGATTGATTTGAAGGTGTTCCTGCATGGCAGGGGGTTGGACTGGATGGCCTGTGTGGTCTCTTCCAACTCTGAAATTCTATGATTCTATGATTCTATGATTCTTCTCAGGCCTATATATGGTGCCAGAATATCAGTTACTCTTTGGGTAAGGTTTTCTTCTTTCTTCTCCTGGAGCCCTCTAAGTTTTAAGTTTCTGCTCCATTGTCTCATCTCCAACAGTATTATTGTTTCTTTATCTTTTTGCTGCTCCTTCTTCATCTGTTCCAGCTGGTCTTCCAAATTTTAGCTTTTCCCTTGTGTATCTTCTACCTTGTGATCAATTGTTTGCAGATCTGTTGTCAACTTTTGCAAACTCTGATTTAGTATTTCAACTTCTTTTTTTAAATCTTGTTTTATTTCTGCTCTGCTTGATTTTATTTCTGTTCTGTTTACTTTTATTTTCCTCATCAATTCATTTTGCATTTTTTGACATTCCTCTAACATTCTGTTCATCTCCATTGTCTTTGATCCGGTAGAGCCTCTTCTCTCCAAAACTTGTGGTTGAATTTGTGTCTGTGTTGTCTTCTTCTGTTCTGATGCCATTTCTCCCTCCTCTGTCCTAAAATATTTTTATTCTTTCCTTCCAATCTTATTTATACTAATACCTTTTGTAATGCATATAAAATATTTAACATTCACAGTATATATATATAATGTTTCTTGCAACTGTTTTCAGCACTTATCAAATCTAAAACTGCTTATCTAATATAGTTTCCCCCAATAGAAAACAAATACTGTTATTAATATTTCTTAAAGTTCCTTATCCAAAAATTTTAGAGGGAGAAAATTATATACACTCTTAATCTATTGTAACATTTATATTACAACCACTCTTATTCTTATATAAATCTGTATTGTCCTCCAGTTTTCTTTTTACTTTCCCTTTTAATTCTCTGTCACTCCAATCTTCCTTCTTGTAAGTCCGTCAGTCTTCTTACTCTTCTCAAAAACTCTGATGCTCAGTTCTCAAATTTTAGAATTAGTCCCAAAATCTCTATCCCGTCTTCACTTCTCTTCAAGAAGTTAAATCCACAATCCAGCAACATTTAAAATCCCCAAGGCTTCACCTCTCTTTTCAGAAGCTATTCCACAATCGATACCAGGGGAACAATTTCTGTCTCCCTCTGAAGCTAATCCATTTCTAATACACAATTACAATATTTTTCTTCACTTCTCTTCAAGAAGTTAAATCCACAACCCAGCAAGGTTTAAGATCTCCAAAGTAAGCCATGTATTCCTCTTCTGTTTCTGTTATGTCTCATATCTTCTATTTTGTCTGTCTCTCCACAGTTCCCTCAGCAATGTCTTTAACACTGTCCTCGGTCCTTCCTTTCTCCCCTCTTCTACTATCGTTTTAATGTTCTTTTTATACTTTATAATTCTTTCTTTATTAGCAAGTCTTTCTTTATTAACAGGTCTTCCAAAGTTTTTCACCCTTTATCCTTAATACAAGGGAGTTTATTTTAAAGAGTTTTTCACTTTCCCAGATTAGAGTCTTGCACTCTTTCGCTCATTCAAACCTACTTCACACTTCACACTTACCTTCTTTGTTTTCCAAATTCCACTTAAGTATTCCGTCCTTTGAATTTCAAAAACCTTTTGAAGCCAACTCCATCAACCCTCAGATTCATCTGGTTTTCTTTTTGATGTACTTTCCCTTTAAAAAAGGTCTCTGGCCGGCACTTGTCAGATCTTTGGCTGCAAAGCTGCGGCTCTAAGCTCCGTCTCCTCCTTCCCGTTCGCGTCGATCCTTCTCTCCTCCCTCATCGGCACTGGGACAATCTCGAACTATGTGAGCTGCTCCGTTTCCCCCACCTACTAAGGGGGTACTTTTTGGGGGGAATCACGTCCCCTGGGGGATGTTACCCCTGTGAATTTGCAGCAGTAGTCTGGAGCAACTTTCCAGGCTACCTACCATGCCGACGTCTTGCCGGAAGTTGGCTCTTCATAATATTGGTCTCCAACTTTTGTTTGCCAGATATTATTTTACTACAGTCTCCATCATCCCTGAGCATGAAATGCTACGTAAGGGACCATGCTTGCTGAAAATGGGAGTAGTAACATTTGGGTGTCGAAAGTTGGTAACTACTGTTACAGACTTTAGTACTGCACTTTCCTAGTTACCTCTCAAGCCCATAAAGAGCCAAATTATCCAGCAAAAGAACACAGGTGGCATTTGAAGGAAATCAAATATCTTGCAGTAATGGAGTGACAGGGCCTGGTAGAGTGACTTTGTTTGGGGACCAAGCACCCACAACTCTGTGACAAATAACCTGCCAACAGGAACAGCACTACAACCATCTGGCTTTTGCCTCTCAGCTGATTAGAATATTCCGCTTCCTGAAGAAAGGAAAAATTGTTATTCAATGCAAAACTCCAACTTTCTACCTACTCAGTTATCTTACACAATCAACTTAGTGCTTCTGATGCAATGTTTTGCTAAAGGTTCCCAGTCTCCTCATAATTTGAGACAATCCTTGTTCCTGAAAAAGTCCTTCTAAGGCAAGAACTGTGCCAAGCCCCAAGTCACCTTGAGCCTAAACAAGATCTCATCCCTCTCTCTTTGTGTGTATGTGCCTTCAAGTTTCCTGTCAACTTACAATGCCCTGCTTGAATTTCACAAGATTTTCTTAGTTAAGGAAAATACTCTGAAGTGGTTTTGCCAGTTCCTTCCTCTGAAATATAGCCTGCAGCACCTGGTATATGTTGGAAGTCTCCCATCCAATTACTAACCAGGGCTGAACCTGCTTAGCTTCCAAGATCAGACAGGAGCTGGTGCCCTCAGAGAATCTGGGCCCAAGAGCTGTACCTTACAAGAAATGCAAAGATACATACAAAAGGTGAAGTGCAAAGACATGTCAAAAGTCAAAGGAAGAGAAATGCCTTGAAACTAGGCACAGGCAGTGAGCTAAACAAGAAAACCTTCTTCGGCATTCTGATTTAGGGTTACAAAATCAATAGGTTTCATTAACTGCTATATGGCTTGTTGCACTTGTTTGGGAGGAACAAAAGTTAATTAGTCACTGTGCCCCACATTCAATCATTAGTTACTATTAGTAACAACTTTATAAAATAAATATTTAGGATATTCTTATTCAAAAACAACTAAATAGTTTCCTTTTAGTTATTTGTTTAAAAAATCTGAATTTTCCAAGTAGTTTTCTCGAGGTAAAAAAAGACAACTAAATAGTTAGACCACTGGCAGTAGCAGTCCAATGGTCATTTTTCCCAGGTCTTCACTCTGTAATACTAAAAGTAATGAAGAACTAGTTATATTGCAAAAGGGATAATATTAAACCTCATTAGATAAGTGTAGTGTAACTTAGTTACTGGAATTTTAGTAAGTGATTTTATACACACAATAATTGCACAGTAATTTCCAGCAGCAAATTACTTTCAAGTTATATATTTAAAATCACTTCCTCCCTTTGTGGCATGGAACCACTCATTAACAGAACACACTGAATAGGCCTGATGGGAATTTGAGCCCAAGAACTGGTGGCAGACTTTCTTTCTGGAGGCTCATGCTTTTGCTCTTTCACATCACCATGTGAGAAGTGCACTTTCTCTCGTTGTTACTATGTGCCTTCAAGTCAACTCCAACTTACAATGACCCTTTTAATAAGGTTTTCTTGGCAAGATTTATTCAGTGGAGATTGTCTCCTTCTTAGGCTAAGCCAGTGTGAGTTTCCTAAGCTCAGCCAGTAGATTTCCATGGCTAACTGAGGATTCAAACTCAGAGTCCTGGTACAACACTCCAACCACTACAGAACACTGCTCTCACATTTTGTTCCTAAGCACTATTATGTTCTTGTTTGTTATGGCATCTTAACAAATAGCCCTCCAAAACTACTTAATGAGATTGTGTTCCACTATATTGTTTGGATCTCCCCTAAAGGTCTCCAAAAATTCCTCAAATATCTGGTACCGCTGAATGGTGTGTTTTAGCTCAATGGGACCAACAGAAGAATGTGTTTCCTATTGGTACCCAGTATCTCACACTTTGTTCAAAGAATACACACTTCAAACAGCTACAGTAATGACCAATTGAAGGGTTGCTCTTCTGAGAAAAGTCTGTAAACACCACTTACCCAATTGCGTTTAGTTCATTCCCACTTCTCAAGAGTTCCAAAAAAGGAAGAAAGAAAAATTAGGGAAATAACTTATAATACACACACTGGATCAATTCAATTCAGAGAATGTTGTCATTATAAGCAAGTGGTTTTTAGCCACATATTTGTTAAAACATGCTTCCAAGAGACTTTGCTTCCATCATCTTGATGCAAGCTTGTTGACCATGCAGTACAAATCAGAAAGGTCAGAAGGAAGATCTCTGTGTGATCTGCAACAGATCTGAAAGTAATTCTCAACTAGTTACTTTCAAGAAGCAGGAAAGTAAATGGCTTCTTAAAATTGTAATTAGCTACTTGGGGGGACTTGGAACAATAATGGTAACCAATTACTTTGAAAACTAATATTCCAAGTTCCAATCTTTATGATCTTATAGTGGCCAGCCAGATGCCTATGGAAAGCTACAAGCACAATATAATTTGAAGAGTACTCTTCTTCTTATGTTTCCCAGCAACTGATATGCAGAGACATATTTTCCTTAATACTAGATCAAATCATATTCATCATGTCTACTAGCCACTGGTTAACCCATCTCCCACAACAGGTCATGGCCTATGGCAGCAGCCATTATTTGCTTTTCACATTGAACACACCAGAAAGAAATAAAACAGGTTAAACAAAATATAAATATCAATGCCATTATACTCTCTGTAAGAACAAGAAGCCTCTTTGATTTTTCATGGATCATTTACACAGGTGACTGCTGTTCAGTTGGAAAACAATCTAAAAGCAATGACAGCGTAGTATTTTCATTTGGACCAAGTAAAATTCTGAGTAGTAACAAAATTTTTGAGCTTGTAATTAAATTCCAGGCTGGTCATTTAAAAAAGAAAAACCAGGAATGAAAAATAATTGATAAGTGAAAACATACAGGTGGGGTATGTCCGTCTTGAGTGTTAGCCTGGTGTAGCGGTTTGAGCATTGGACAACGATCCTAGAGACTAGGATTTGATTCCCCACTCAGCCATGAAAACCCACTGAATGACCTTGAGCACCTCATATACTCTTCACCCCAGAAAACTCTGTGATAGGTTCACCTTAGGGTTACAATAAATTGAAAACAACTTGAAGGCACATTTGTCTTACCCACTAACATCATCTTTTACTACCATCGCTTTTCTTGTTTTATTTGTTTGAGGGCACAATGCACACAGTAAAAGGAAGGAGAAGAGACTTCATCCCCTCCCAAAAACACATGGCCTCGACCCAGCCCTAATACCCAAAATCAAGGCAAGTCAGACATTATCAGGGGAGGGGCCAGAAGTAGAATTGTTTCTACATGTATTGTATTCTTCCTGGAGCAGATATTAGGCAATTATCCAGGCCTGCCAAGCGAACCTCTGTAATTTCCTCATGTTCCCTACAGGAAGAAAGCAAGAAGAGAACAACTGTGGAAAGAGTGGACCCTGCACTGAAAGAACATTATGTCTCTATAATTTACAATGGTTGAAAGAGTGGAACCTCAAAAAACAAGGTGTCAAAAAGCAGGGACACCTGTACATAATTATATACCACTGGACAACTGTAAAATACTTAAATAATCAAATCAGATTTTGAACTTTAACAAAATTTAATCAGAAAGAAAAGAATAATATAATTAGGTTGAAATAGAATCTTGTTATTTTTAAAGAAAACATTACTGGATTTATATTTTAAAGACAATTTGCATCCTCTACATGGTTTAATTAAATTTTCTCCCAGAGAATAAGCATGCTACAGCTGGAAAGCTATTAAACAGACAACCATTCCCAGGGATATATGCCCCAAGGGGTGGAGCATTTGTGACCATACCAGCCAAGGGCAGCTGGGATGCAAAGTGGAAACCTTTCCTATTAAATTTACCAAACCATCATCTGACATGAAATGTTAGTCTTCCTAATGGCCAATCTGAGAACTCAAGAAGGCTTGCACAAACTATGCCCATTGGGCAAAGATCTAAGAAAAAGCAGACCCACTACCTGCTAAGCAGAATGAATGGATATTTCTCCAGCTCAACCTAGCGTAAACTGGGTAGATAGCCAATGGAATCATCACCTCTGAAGTCAACATGGCATTGGGTCCACACTAATAGCTAGCCAATATCTTGATGCCTGTGGGCTACACTGGACTTGTCTTTAATTTCCATGTAATCAATTAGCATAAACTTGGGATGAAGGAGTATTTGAGTTGCAGTGTGTGAGGATGGGGAAGGGTTAAAATCATGTAACAGTCCTGGAAAAAATCAGTCACTCCCTCCCCACCACCACCACTACAAACAACCAGAAACTGCTAGAAACGTCACTGGCATCAATGGAAAGGAATAACTTGTCTCTTTTTCCACCACAGTCTTAATCCTATTTAGCTCTTCCGCCTTAGAGTATGGTTGGGAAATATCGGCATTTTTCCCCTTGTCCATGAATGAGTCTGTGAGATTGTTTTCTTTCTCATACAGATATATGTGTTTGTGGTTTGACACACATTCATTCTAATGTGCACAAAAATTAAACAGTTATCATGCATGTCTCATATTGTGTAAACCACACTGTGTGTATTTTTAAAATATAAACATTCAAAATAAAACATGTATATTACAAAAACCTATGAAGTCGTGGGGTCACCAAAAGGTGACAGGATACAGGAAGGCATGCAGGTGTGCGCGTGCACACACACACACACACCTTTAGATACAGACAAGGATAGTTGGATATTTGGATACAGATGAGGAAACAGACTAGTTGGAGTACATTCAGAGAAGGGCAACAAGGATGATACAAAGTATGGAGAACAAAACATATGAGGAAGGTTAAAGAAGTTGGGCATGCTCATCCTACCAAAGAAAAAGCTAAGAGGTGACATGACTGTGCTCTTTAAATATCTCAAGGTCTCTCACAGAGAGGAGGGTGGAGGTTTGTTTTCTGCTGTTTTAAAGGGCAGAACTGGTCTCATGGCTTTAAGTTACAGGAGGGGCAGATACTGATTGAAAATTAGAAGGGACTTTATTATTATTCATTATTGATGGATTTTTAAACCTAACAATCTAATATAAAATCAAAGTTATAATCAAAATACAATCAAAGAAACAGAAGAAAAATTGAGAGGGGGCACAAAGACATATAACTAAAAAACAGTAGGGTTCTGACCTTCTCCCCAGTTCTGACAGTAATGAAAAGAAAAAGAAAAAAGCAAGAAGAAAAAAGATTTATTCTACCATTGCAGATTCAGCTAAATAATCCTACTAAAACTACTAACAACCATGACCATAGATTATTACACCATTATTGCTAAAAAAAATCCATAAATGGTTCCCAGTCTTTCAAAAAATAAAATAAAACAGAAAGACTTCAGTTGGCTTATCCTCCAAAACCCACATTAATTTGGCAATTTGGCCACCTCAGCATCCTTAACAATCCATCAGTGCTTAAGTCTAGTTCTAATGTTAAGAAAATAATATTCTTCCTATCTCAAAGAAGTAATAATCGACACATACTATACAATTTTTTATCCATAATGCCCAACAAAATCATTTCTGGTAACATTTCAACTTTGTTTGGAGTAATATATAAATCATAGATCTCTTCAAGTTCTTAGAAGTCCATTACATATGAAGAAAGGAGCCTTCCTTATCCTTACATCTCCAACATTGATTTGAAACATTCTAAGACATTTTCAACAACTTGTTTGGAGTTAAACACCACCTGTATATCATCTTATACAGGTTTTCTCTTAAATTACTACACAAAGTAAATTTTATGTTTTTGGATCACATTTTTCCATATATCCATATGGAAACTGTGCCCATAATTTTGGGCCCATCTTACCATGTATTCTTTTACAAGTTCCTCTTCACCTCTTAAGTTTCATAAGACATTTATACACTTTTTAAATCACATGGGGCCTTTCCATACTACACTGTTATAGTGCTATTATTCTACTTTCACCATCCTGTGGAATTCTGGGGTTTGTAGTTTACTGAGGCCAAAGAGCTCTCTGGCTGAGAATTCTAAAGGCCCCTCTGTAAACTGCAAACCCCAGGATTCCACAAAATGTTGAAAATGGAATAAAGGCACTATATGAGTGTAGTGCAGAAAGGCCCATGGTCATTACCCCTGCACAGTTCTGACTAAAACTCATTATTTAGCTTCTATGGCTGCATTCCTCTTATATTACTGTTCAAATCTGTCCTTAAGTTGCAGTTAAGATATTTACTTTCCTTAAGAATAATCTCTGATTTAAACTTCCATCTGTCTTGTTGTTACAGCCCTGTGCATTCCCCACAATTAATATGGTTTAGTTGGTGAAAAATTATTTAATTGGCAACTACAGTAATTGGCACTGATATAAAATAGAACCTGAAGTGACTGAAAGGTCAAGCTGGGAGAGAAAAATTATTGACTGAAAAAAGTATGATTGCAAGGCAGGTCACCCAACACCTCCTCTAGTTGTAGTTGAAGTCATTATCAGGCAGACAATGAAGCTGGAACATCTGTGAGCACATAGTGGTCAAAAGGGACGTTCCCACCAAAACAATGGTTGTTTCAACCTTGCTCCTCATGCCTTGATGTTTCTCTGCATTGTCACCCAAACCTCTCCACCATACAGACATATAATGATAGCCATTACTTTTTTGTTATCTGAACACTAAAGCCATTAACTCCATTCAGATCCCATTGCTGTGTTGCAGTCCCACTGTCCACTTGGCAAAGAGAGATTCACACCCACTCCTGCAGGGTAGTTTTGTGTAAAAAGAACTGTCCTTAGGTGCAGAGCTAAGCCACATCGCTGCTTTTCTTGATGCTCTCCAGATCAGTAATTATTACACAAACCCTAAAATTCCTCTATCCACAACTTTCCTCCCTTTATCCATCAGTTCGCTCTGGTGTGAGTGTTTGTATCTTTGTACGCCTATGTGAATCTCTCAATAAAAAACATTTTAGCTTATTTTGGAATCTCTGGCTGGTTCTTCCCTGCAAGACCCCATAAAAATTGGTGGAAATATCTCATTAAGTTATACCCCTCTCACTGGCCTCCTAATTCTGAGCTAATTGATTCCCCATTGTCACATGGAGGTACTGGCTATGCAGGTGGATCCCTGGGTCACCCACGCTTTGGGGTGACAGTCAAAATATGAAAGATCTTTATAATGCAACCATCTCTAATTTTTAATCTATTTTCTCCTAAAAAAAAAAAGGCTTCTTGGGGTGGCTAATATTTTCTTAGAAAAAAAAATCTCTTCTTATACCAAACTCATGAAAGAGAGTTTCTAATTGTCAAATTCAGTAACCTTATCATGCCAAAGGTTACCAGCCACTCAAATCTTAAATCATGACTTTCAGCTTCCAAGAGTCTCCCATCTCTAAGCAATATCCATTATTTCAGCCATATGAAACAACAGGCTTTGTAATACAATTTAACATTACGAATTTCCAAGCTATCCCCTTCCTTTAGCATCATACAATGTTTTAAATTTTATTCTGGGCTTCTTTCCTTGCTAGACAGAGCTGGAAATCTAATTCTGAATTGCACAAAAGGTATTATATTTCTAATAATAGGGATTGTTTTAAAAAAGGAATAAAAAACTTTCTTATTGCATTTCTATCCAGAAGGGATGAAGAACAGGTTGCTTACCTGTAACTGTAGTTCTTCGAGTGGTCATCTGTGCCTCATACAATAGGAGCTTTCGCGCCTGTGCGGTAGCGTTCGGAAGATTCTAGAGCTCGTTGGCTTGGCGGGGAGCCCCTCCCCCTCGGTCATACTGCGCATGCTCCTCCCGCCGAGCCACAGTCTCTCCTCAGTTCTGGTCCGCCGAAGAACATGGGACCTGAAAGAGAGGGGAAGGCAGGGCGGGTGTGTATGAGGCACAGATGACCACTCGAAGAACTACAGTTACAGGTAAGCAACCTGTTCTTCTTCTTCGTGGTCTCTGTGCCTCATACAATAGGAGACTGAATAGCTCACCTGTAGGATGGTGGGTCAGGTCCCAGACCCTAGAGGACAGAGGCCAGCACCGCACGACCAATATAATATAGCAATAGCATTTATTTCTATACCGCTTATCAACTGAGTGTTATCTAAGCGGTTTACAATGTGTTTTAGCTAATTGCCCCCAACAATCTGGGTACTCATTTTACCGACCTGCGGAAGGATGGAAGGCTGAGTCAACCTTGGAGCCAGGCAGGATCGAACTCACAACCTTGTGGTTGCAGTACTAGCATTTAGCCACTGTGCCACCAAACCGGGCATCTTGCCTGGAACGGCAGTCAAGCCTGTAGTGGCGGATGAAGGTCGACAGTTGGGCCCAGGTCGCCACACGACACAGCTCCGGCAGGTCGACCCCTCGCAGAAGGGCCGCGGACGTGGACACGGCCCTGGTGGAATGGGACCGAAGCAGGTCCGGCGGAGGCTTCTTGGCCACTTGGTAGGTCAAGTGGATAGTCTGCGCAACCCACTTGGAGAGTCGCTGGGATGATACCTTGTGGCCTCTTTTGCGCCTGCCATAGCAGACAAAGAGGTGAGGTGTCTGTCGGTAGGACGCCATCCTATCTGTGTAGAACGCAAGGGCCCGACGGATGTCCAGGGAGTGCAGGGCCTGCTCCAGGGGCTAGGTGGGCTCGGGATAGAAGGCCGGGAGCACGACGTCCTGGTTGATATGGAAGGTGGAGACCACCTTCGGCAGGAACGAGACGTCGGGTCGGAGGATGACCTTGTCGCGGTGGAAGACCAGGAAGGGGTCGTCGCAGCGCAGTGCCGCCAGCTCTCCGGCTCGCCTGGCAGAAGTGATCGCCATGAGAAACGCCGTCTTCATCACCAGGAGCCTGTCGTCCGCTGTCGCCATCGGCTCGAAGGGCGGCCTCGTGAGTTGCGATAGCACCAGCGATAACAACCACGACGGTAGCGGGGGCGATACCGGCGGGTAGAGGTGTTGCAGGCCCTTCAGGAACCGCTTGACAGTATCGTCCCGGAAGAACGCCGCGGAGGGTGATCTCGGCGGTTGGTACGCCACGATCGCGGCGAGGTAGACCTTGATCGAGGTGAAGGCAAGGCCTTGCTGCCGCAGGTGGAGGAGGAAGTGAAGAACGGTCCGGAGGCCGGCTGGGGACGTCGGCTCACGCCGCTCCTCTGCGAAGGCGACAAACCGCTGCCATTTGTAGTGGTAGTTCCTCCGTGTCGATTCCTTCCTCGCCGCCTTTAAAGACGGTACCGATGGTCGGGTCGCCTACGGCGATATCCTCCAGGCATGGAGGGCCAATACTGGAAGGTCCGGGTGTAGCACCTGGCCGTTGGAGTGGGAGAGCAGGTCCGGCGCCAGCGGGAACTTGAGGGTCCTCCCCGGGAGGCCTCGATCAGGGGGCCGAACCAGTGCTGCCTCGGCCAGTACGGTGCTGCCAGAATCGCATCTGCTCCGTCCGCGATGATCTTCGATACGACGCGGCCGAGGAGCGGGAACGGCGGGAAGGCGTACAGGAGCTCCTAGTCCCACGGTATTGGAATGCGTCGCCGATGGAGCGGGGATCGTGCCCCGCCCTGGAGCAGAAACGTCGGGATTTCGCGGTCTGGCTGGTCGCGAAGAGGTCGACGGTCGGCTCGCCCCACCGGTGTCGGAGCATACGGAAGGCGTCGTCGGCCAGGGACCACTCGTGGTAGGAGGAGGTGTCCCTGCTGAGGGCATCCGCCATGGTGTTCTCCTGCCCCGCCAGGTGAACCGCCAGCGGGTGGATCCTCAGGGAGGCGCACCAGTCCCAGAGGGCGAGCGCGATGGTCAGCAGCGTGGTGGAGTGGGTTCCCCCTTGCCTGTTCACGTAACACATGGCGGTCGTGTTGTCAGTGAGGATCAGCACGGAGCGGCCCACCACCAGGTGCCGGAACGCCATCAGGGCTTTGTGGATGGCGAGGAGTTCTAGAGCGTTGATATGGAGGGACGTCTCGCCGTCCATCCAGGCGCCCTTGACCCGTAGATCTCCGGCGTGGGCTCCCCAGCCCAGCAGGGACGCGTCCGTCGTTATCGTGACCGTGGGTCTGTGCTGGCGGAACGGCATTCCCGACATCAGGTTCCGGTGGGACTGCCACCATCAGAGAGTCTGCCGGATCTCGGGGGGAATGCGGTACCGACGGGACTGCTCGTCCCGGAGCGGGTCGAAGACCCTGACGAACCAGTGCTGCAGGGGTCGCGCTCGTAGCCTGGAGAGATAGGTGACGGCCGTGGTCGCCGCCATGTAGACGAGCAGCTGCTGCAGCGTCTTGGCCGATACCGTCGGGGCCTGGGAGGCCGCCCGCGCCGCGCGGGTAGCGTGGGGCCCCTCTCCGTCGGTAGGTAGGCCCTTCCCGACACGGTATCGAGGGTCGCCCCGATGAAGTTGAGGAGGCGGGTGGGCTCAAAGTGGGACTTCTTGGGGTTTACCTTGAGCCCGAGCCGGGTGAGCCACGTCAAGGTGAGGTGAATGTCTTTGTAAAGTTCGTCTTTGCAGGACGCCACCAATAGCCAGTCGTCGAGATAGGGGTAGACCGAGACGCCTCTCGTCCGCAGGAAGGAGACGACGGGAGCCATGCACTTCGTGAACACGCGGGGTGCGGTGGAGAGTCCAAAGGGCAGGACGCGGTACTGGTAGCTGGTACCGTCGATCGCGAAGCGCAGGTACCGCCTGTGCTGGGGGCGGATCGAGATGTGGAAGTAGGCGTCCTTGAGGTCTATGGATGCCAGCCAGTCCCCTCGTCGGAGAAAGGGGGAGGATCGATGGCAGGGTGACCATCTTGAACCTTTTGGGGGGAATGTATTCGTTCACTCCCCGAAGGTCCAGGAGGGGGCGCAGGGACCCGTCCGCCTTCGGTACGGCGAAGTACCTCGAGTAGAAGCCGGTGGTCCTGGCCGAGGGTGGAAGCCTCTCGATCGCTCCTTTGTCGAGCAGGGACTGGATCTCCTCCAGCAGGCCAGGGTGGCCGGGGTGGAGTAGTAGACGCCCCGTGGTGGAATATCCCGGAACTCGATGGCGTACCCCAGGCGGACGATGGTAAGTACCCAGGAGTCCGTGGTGATCTGCGCCATCGGTCGAGGTGTCTGGCCAGGTTTGGATGATGGATGAGGTCTGCTGGAGGGGCGAAGGACGGCATCGGTGGTGTCCTGCGGGAGGCATCAAAAACGCGCCTTCCCGCCCGAGGAAGACTTCTTGGACGGCGGAGGCTGCCGCTGGTGGGGCCTCCTTTGTGCTGCCGCCGCGGACGGTCTCGAGGCGGTCGAGTGCGGGGACCGAGGCTGGTAGGCCAAAGACGAGGAGGACCTCCGCCATGACGACCTGGACTGGGACGACCGGCGAGCCTAGGGAGGCTGGTTGATCCCGATTTTCCTCGCCGTCAGCCGGGCCTTAACGAGGTGGTCCATGGCGTCGTCGTGGACGTGTGGAAAAGCCCCTGCCCGTTGAAGGGGAGGTCTTCTATCCTCCGATGGCTGTCCTCCTGGAGGCCGGAGGAACGGAGCCACGCGTGGCATCAGAGGGCTACAGCACCAACCATGACCCTCAAGGTGGCCTCCACGGCGTGCCTCGAGGTGGCGAGTTTTTGGGTGGCCACGGCCACGGCCTCTCCGAAGATCTGCGTGGCGGACGCGCGGGACTCTTCCGGGAGGTCAGCCAGGAGAGGACCTAGGCGATCGAAGAGGTTCTGGTGGTAGGCCGCCAGGCAAGCCATGGTGTTGGCGGTCCTGGACACCAGGGACGCCGCCGAGTAGAACCTCCTCCTGAAGCCGTCGAGTTTTCCCGGGCCCTTTCCCCATCGGGCGGGGTGGTGTGGGCCCGGTTGCCACCCCGTGTCTGGGCAAATCCACCACCACTGAGTTCGGGACGGGGTGGTTGAATAGGAACTCCGCTCCTTCCCTCTGGGTCCTGTACAAATGTTCAAGCCTATGTGGGATAGGCTGCGCGGACGCTGGCTTAGCCCAGGGTTGCTTCAGCGCATCCGCCAGGGTCGGCAGGAACGGGAGCAGCGCGGCTGATGGAGGTCGGGTCTCCAGGTACTGGAAGACCGGGTCTTGTGCCTGCGGGGCGGGCTCCGTTACCTTGAGGCCGAGCGCCATCGCCATTCGAAGGAGGACTGCGGAAAACTGGCGCACGTCCTCCGGGGCCGTTCCGGGAGCGGATCCCCAAAGCCCAGCGGTGGTGACTCGTGGGAGGATGGCGTGGATTCCACGGAGTCCGAGTCCGATTCGTAGGACTCATCGGACGGGGATGGCGAACGTTCCGCGGCCTTCTCCTCCGCTCTCGGCAATTGCGGCGCTGGCTGCATCGGCGGAGCGGCGGGCGGTACCATCGGGGCCGGCACGGTCTCCGGGGGCGGTATCGATGGCTTCGGGTGTACCACCGCCTGGGTCGTCGACGTGGCCGAGGTTCCCGCTCGAGCCGGGGTGGCCTGCGGGGTCAGTCTGGTTGCCGTGGCCATAATCCGTGGCAGCGGGGGGGACCGGTCTGCAGCAGAGTGATGGTTCCCGGGCCGCGTGGGAACTCGGAGACCTGCCCCTGGGCGATCGCCCATGGCGAGAGTAGCGGTGTTCCCTTGGTGGCGAGCGGGAGCGTGGTCGTGGCGACCAGTACCTCGGGTCAGGGTGGTAGCGGTCCCGGTAGGAGGGCGAGTAGGAGTAGTAGGAGCCCGGGGGCTCGTGCCATCCTTGGTCCAGCGCATATCTCCCCAAGTAGCCGGGGGAGTGCGCGCTCTTGCCCACCCGCCCGCTCTCCAGGCGCATCTCCCGATACCGCGGGGATGGAGGCCTGGCCCAGTGGTCCGGAGATCGGGATTCGCCATGCCGGGGGGAGGAACGTCTCTGGCCCGGGGTGTCCACGTGGCGCTCCGGAGATGGACGGCGGCTCGGCGGCACAGTCTCCATGACTAGCTTCGGAGGCTGGGAAGGGGTGGTCTCGACGGGCTGGTCGTCGTCCGAGAGCTCCAGGATCTCCTGGGCCTGCGGCGTTTCTTCCTCTGGGATGTCGGAGAGGGCCGCTCTCCCTCGGGCTGGGTAGGCGGCAGGGTCAGTGGCCGGGTGGTCTCCGGAGGGTGCCGCTTCTCCTTCCTCTTCTTTTTCTTCTCCCTTGGACCTCCTCGGTAGCGGGGCGCTTCTTCTGGGCGGAAGTCAGCGGTTTCGAGGAGGAGGCCGCGGGGTCGTCTCGTGACCGACCCGTTGGGATCTTCAGGATCCTTGGTAGCTTCATCACCGGTACCGGGGGCTTCGACACCGACGGTACCGAGGTCCCGGCGGCCGTCGGGGAAGAGGAGGAGGGCGAAGAAAGGCCTTTTTCCATCGGAACGGACTCGGTCTTCTGGGCGCGGAGAGACTGCTCCCAGCAAAAAGACTTCAACCTCGCCGCCCGGTTCCGAAGTGTCTGGTGGGTGAATTCCTTACACACGGGGCAAGTTTGGACGTTATGCCCCTCACCCAAACAAAAAAGACACTTCGAGTGTCGGTCAGAAAGGGAGACCTTCCTTCCATAGGAGGCGCAGGACTTAAACAACGCCGACATAAAACACGGGGCAAGGGCGAGGAGAAGGGGAGAGTCAGAGGATTCCGCACCGAGCCGAAAGAAGAAGCCGAGGGAAAAGGCGAAAAGGGGAAAAAAGGATAAAAACGTGAAAAACGTACCAAAAATCGAAGGGAAGTCTGTAGGGAGAGTCAAGAGACGGTCCGAGGTCGATTCCAAATCCAAGAAACTACGCAGCAAGAAAAAAACGCAAGCCAACAAGAAGAACCTTCTGTACGCTGAGGCGGACAAGAAAGAACTGAGGAGAGACTGTGGCTCGGCGGGAGGAGCATGCGCAGTACGACCGAGGGGGAGGGGCTCCCCGCCAAGCCAACGAGCTCTAGAATCTTCCGAACGCTACCGCGCAGGCGCGAAAGCTCCTATTGTATGAGGCACAGAGACCACGAAGAAGAATTTAACCTTCCCCATTTCTCAAGTCCCTTTTAATTTCTTAATTTCTATAAATGCAAGCTAAAATAGCATTTGCCTTATTTGCTCCAACATTGCATCATTGGCTCACGTTCTACTTAACATCAACAATAATCCCAACATACTTTTCACCCACAGTACTGTTGACCCAAGTATCCCCCGACACATACCTGCACACCTACCACATTCCTTACCTGCATACCTGCACATAAATACAGACTTTTGCATTTGTCACTGTTGAATCATTTTATTGATTTCAGCCCAGTTTTACAGTTTTTTGAAATCCTTTTGAATTCTGTTCCTTTCTGTTACCTACTTCTTAAAGCTTTGTATCATCTGCAAACACAATAAGGATTTTCCCACCCCACCCCATCATCATCTCCCCCACCCCATCGATTAAAAAAAAATACTGAAGATCAAGGGCCCCAGGACACAACCCTCAGGCATTCCACTTGAGGCCTTCTACCAATCTGAACCATAGTCACTTATGTCAGTCTTTTCAGCATGGTTTTCCAAAAAATTATGGATCCATCTGGTGGGGTTTCATCTATTCTGTATTTAGTCAATTTGCTAATCAAGATGTTATAGGAGGTCTTATCAAATGCTTTCCTGAAATCAAATGAAGAGAAGGTTAAGAGGTGGCATGATAGCCATGTTTCAGTATTTGAAAGTACGTCATATGGACACTGGAGCAAGCCTGTTTTCTGCTGCTCAAGAGACCAGGACATGGAGCAACGGCTTCAAACCTCAGGAAGAGAGATTCCATCTAAACATTAGGCAGAAATTCTTGATGGTAAGAGCAGTCTGACAGTGGAATACACTGCCTTGGAATGCAGTGGAGTCTCCTTCTTTGAAGATCTTTAAACAGAGGCTAGATGGCTATCTGCAAGGAATGCTTTGATGGTGTATTCCTGCATAGCAGGAGGTTGGACTCGACAGCCCTTGTGGTCTTTCCCCAGCTCTATGATTCCATGATTCTATCCAACTGAATGAAAAAAGATCTGGGTTTATGGCCACACATTGTAATATATAGTATGCATTATCACATAGCAAATCTTCCACATATCAGCAACTTGGCCACCTGTACACCCTCTCCCTCAGGCTCCCATTAGGTTGTACAAAGCAGTCAATTCAGGCACCAGATACTCTGAGGGGCCTCAACATGTTAGAGGGGTGCACCACACTGCCTGCCTTGTTTACTCTCCAAATTTCATGATTTGGCAGGGACAGTCCCAATTAATCCTCTGTCATCCCACTTTTCCAGCTGCTTATACAATGTTGCAGTTTCTCGCTCCTTCTCCCACTTTCCCCTTTGTCCTCAGCTTACTTTAGTTGCTGCAAACTGAGTTCCAAGTGAAAACACAGTTTGCACTCAACTAAGCACAGGTGGAGAGGAGAATGTGGAACCCTGCCTTTCCCATTAGACTCAGGGAAAATCAACTGCTGTACCCTCTCCTACAACTTCAGTGTTCTTTCTCATTAATAACTTTTGCCCTTTTGGTCACACTCTGATGCTGCTGGACCACATGGGCTCTGCTTTTCATCTGTGAAATGTTGGAAGGAATGGTCTTTTGCCTCCTAGGCTGGTCTACTGTCTTCAGGTGTGATTCTGTTGCATTGCCAGCATTGTCATTTGGGTAGCTCCTGCAGAATTGTATGGTTTGCCATCTTGCATCAAAACAGCTTGCACAAACTTCCCCCCTCCATGCACACACATTCACACACTTCCACAGAGACCATTTGTACAATTCCAGTCTGACATGGAGGATTACAGGTTGGGTATGCCGGCTTTACCATTTTTCTCTCTCTCTCCAGTTCTGTGTAGCAGACTGCAGGATTATTTTAATTCTAAATAACCATTTAAGGAGACGGTGGCTTCAAAAGCTGCTTACAGAGACTAATGCTCTGGGAAATTAGAAGAACCACTCAGCTTCCAGGCTGGCAATGAGACAAAACAAAAAATATCAACACTATCACTGCTGGATGGAAGCAGATGCGTGCATCACTAAGAAGCCTACCTTGGCACCAGCACATGGTGGCCTCCTTCCTCCATTTTCAGAGAACTTCAAGAGACTTAGAACTGCTTCACACGTAAACAGGAATTAAAAGGCAAAGGAGGGCATAGTTTGTTTGAGTAGGATACATGCTTTAAACTGAGTCAGTTTAAAATATACAGCAACTCTGAGTCAACATGTCCAGAACTGGGAGAACTATCAAGATTCGTATGCTGAGAGGAGGGGAGGAAAGCAGCTCACTTCAGAAGTAGAGGGAAGGAGAAGAAGCAATCGACACTTTGCTCTTGTTGGGTTTATGACTAGGGTTGCCAGAACTCAGAACCTGGCCCTGAGTCTCCAGTTTTCATGGATCATAAAAAAGCAAGAGATGAAGGTTCAAATTCTCCAGTTTTGGTAGGTTCAGCTCTGGGTCAAAGGAAAAGGCTGTGTACAAATCTCCAGTTCAGTTAGCAGAGCAGCAGTTTTCAGCCATTTGGAGTGATTAACTGTCTCATTTCTACAATACAGGAAAGCGTCACCCCTGTTATCTGACAACTTGCTTTTTGGACACTTCCAACTTAACGACAAGTTCCATCAATTCGACAAGGATTCCGCTCTTTCATCAGTTCTTCTTGCCTGTGGAGGCTTGCTTAGAACCTCTCACATGCCAGCTCTGCTCGAAAAGCAAGCTGACAGGAGGAAAAAAAGGTGCCAAGCCAGCTGAGAGACTTTGCAAACCGCACATGCGCAGTCAGTCCTAAGTGAGCCTCTGTAAGTCCTTCATGCTCCCTACAGTACATGGGTTCCACTTTTCAGCCAATTCTTTCTTCTGACAGTGCTTCTGTCCTTAACCTGTCAGATAAGTGGGGTAGTCTTTAGAATCTCTGGGGGTCTATACATTTACTTAGTTAGCTCCTGATTCCCTTCCAGCTGTTGCATTGCCAGGATTCATCCTCCACTCTGCTGTACATCCATCTTCTGGCTAGCAACAATTAAGCTGAGTTAAATAAAAGAATATCCCCTCATTTTCCTTTAAGATTTCTCTCTTCGTTTCCAAACACAACATACTTTCTGTGTGTGGGTTTGAATGCAAGCTGCAAGCAACTGTGGTTCATATATAGTGCACAATGCTTAATGCCATCATCAGGACCTGTCCCTAGCTCTCAGCTTTGTCCTGAAACCTCTGGGCCTGGGAGAACCCTGCATTGATGATCCGATTGATGATCCAGAGATCCAGAGGAGTGAAAAGATGAGCATGCTGAACTGGGAAGATCCAGGCTTAAAATCCCCAATGGGCCAAGAATTTCTCTGAGTTGGCCAATTGTTCTCTGTTGGGAGGGGAATGGGTAGAGAGGCAGAGCCATCTACACTGTCTTGAGCTCATTAGAGGAAAAGTGTGATATAAGTGTAAACAATAATTTACCTTAAAAGTTTGGTGAAGCTGATTGTGCCATCTGCTGACTTTATTATTTTAATATGCTTTGATGTTTTTGCATTGCTTTGTATTTTTAGATTTTAATTTCATGGAGAGAGGAAGCACCCAGGGCATAAATCAAGCCATGAAAAAGAGGGGGGAGGGCGTCAGCATAGTGCCTCTATATTTCTATCTTGCCAATCTCCTTCTGTGAGTGGAGGTTATCAGGAAAGGCTTTGTGGTGCTGAGAAATCTGGGTGCAAAGCTGTCCTTAGCTTACCAGGCAGTGAATCACAAAGTGATAGAATAACGGAGCTGGAAGACACCACAGGGCCATCCAGTCCAACCTCCTGCCATGCACATATCATCAAAGCACTCCCAACACATGGCCATCCATCTCTGTTTAAAAATGTCCAAGGAAAGAGACGCCACCACACTCTGAGGCAACATATTCCACTACCAAATAGCTCTTACCATCAGGAAGTTCTTCTTGAGGAATCTCTTTTCCTCTAGTTTGAATCGATTGCTCCTTGTCCTAGTCTCTGGAGCAGCAGAAAACAAGCCCATTCTCTCTTCAATATGACATCTTTTCAAACATTTAAACATGGCTATCATGTCCTCTCTTAACCTTCTCTTCTGCAGACTAAACACACCCAGCTCCCTAAGCCACTCCTTATAGGGCATGGCTTCCAGACCCTTCACCATTTTGGTCGTCCTCCTGTGGACACGTTCTAGATTGTCAATATCCTTCTTGAAATGAGGTGCCCAGAATTGGACACAGTATTCTAGATGAGGTCTGACCAAAGCAGAATAGAGTAGTACTATTACTTTCCTTGATCCAGACACCATACTCCTATTTGTTACCCTGTGTTGGGGGTCCCAGGGAGGGGCACCCAAATAACCAAATAAAAACACAAGTTGGGGAAATTTAACTCGAGCACTCTCTTGGCTAAACAAGAGGCAGGGTAACTTTAGCAAGGATCTTTAACTCAATGTCTACGGCTTCAGGTCAGAGAGCAGGTATGCAAGTTTAAAAGTAACAAAAATAACAGTTTTATTGAAAGATGAACAGCAAATGAAACAACACACAAATGCACTAGCTAACTTGGGAGCAGAATTGGAGAGCTTAGGGATGGGTAATACGACACCTGGTCTCGTAGTCCTGGAGAGAAAGACAGGGTTCCAAGAAGGGAGGCAGACTCAGTTGTGGAGAACTGAGGGGAAAGCTTCACTGGACAGAGCGGCAGCAAGGCAGGATGGAAGTCCAGAGTGATCCAAGGAAGTCCCAAAAGTGGGGACCTTTTATAGGGTGGATTTTACCTACAGGCTATGTTACATTCAGTGAGAACAAAGGAAATTTGGAATTGGACAAAGGCGTTGGAAAAGGTCAAGTTTTGCATGATTGGTTTTACTCTTAAGACAATAGCGGTGGCCAGTTCGTTAATGGCCCGACATAAAGGAATAGCTCGGCTCTTGGCTGAGTGGCTTTGTGTAAATCCGAGCCGAGCAGAGCCAGTTTGCAGGGAGGTTTTCCCCTAAAGCAACAGAGAGGCTTAAATTGCCTGCCTGAATGGGGTTTTGCAATGTACAACCATTAACGGCTGTGCCCCAGACGTGCTTGTCCCGGAGGCCTCTGCAAACACATGGAGTGGGGTGGTAGAGAAAGGTCAAGCAAAGGTCAAATTATTTGATATCAAAAGGATATCTAGTGCTCTCACCCAACATATCATAACCGTGATAACATATTAATCCAACTAAGAATCACATTAGCTTTTTTGATTGCCGCATCACACTGCTGACTCAAGCTCAGCTCATGATCTACTAAGACTCCTAGATCCTTTTCACATATACTGTTGTCCATCCTATATTTGTGCATTTCATTTCTTCTGCCTAGTTGTAGGACCTTACATGCAGAAGTAATTTCAGAATCACTGGCGATAATCTTTGAGAATTCTTGGAGAACAGAAGTCCCAGCAGAATGGAGAAAGTCAATTGTTGTCCCCAGCTTCAAAAAGGAGAAAAAAGAGGACCCAAGTAATTATCACTCAGTCAGCCTGATGTCAATACTGGGCTCAGAGTTATTCAATTGTTTCGATGAAGGAATAGAGAGCACGCTGACCAAATTTGCAGATGATACCAAATTGGGAGGGGTTGCTAATAGGACAGGATCAAATTCAAAATGACCTTGACAATGGCTGATGTTGGAGGAGGAGGAGAGGTAGGTTTTTAAAGGGCTGAGTGGCCTGATTGAAGCCGCCAAGAGGAAATGTTCCCCTGAGGAATGAAGCACTGGGGGCAGCAGGGATTGGAGAAACTCACAAATAATCAAATCCATGAATGTTAAACCTGCATACATGGAGGGATGACTGTATAAGCTTGAAAGAGGAGGGGCACAAACGTTTCAAATTACCATATAAACCATGATACTATAAACCATGACACTATGGGAAAGAAATTTCAGGTTCTTGCTACAAAGGTGAATCATAAGTTTCAGGACTGAAAGAAGCCACTATGATCATCTCACACAAGGCTCAAAGAGTTTTATTCACTGAAGTCCAAAAATTCTGGGTTCCTAGGTATTGAAACATCAGACACACACCCAAGGAAAAGCAATACCTCCTTGTTTTTAGATTAAAAAAACCAAATAAACAGCATGAAGTGGCTGAAAGTCTTAACAGTGCAAGCCTAGGAATGCTTAAAGTCTCACCGAGCTCAGTGGGGCTTTCTCCCAAATGGCACTGGTTTGCAGCCTAAGACCTGGCATCCTGTTCGTAGAATACACATGTATAAGTCTCTCTTACACATACGTACATTATTTTGGGGGCTGCTGCAGAAGATGGTATTCCCTGCTCATAGCCAGAGGATCCTAGTGGATCTCAGCACTGATGCAATCATTTTGCATCTGGTTATTAAGAAAGAGAGCCAGTGTGGTCTAGTGGTTTGACTGTAGGCCTACAACCCTGGAGACCAAAAATTCAAATCCCTGCTTCGCCATGGAAACCCACTGGGTGATCTTGGGTAAGTCACACTCTCTCAGCCTTTGAGAAGGGCAATGGCAAACCTACTCTTGAACAAATCTTGTCAAGAAAACCCTGCAACAGGTTCACCTTAGGGCTGCAAAGTCAGAAACAATTTGAAGGCACACAACATCAATTTAGAAACAGGCAAGCACTTCTATGATCCTGCCTGTTCCTCTTGAGGTGATGGGAGGGGGCTCAGAGGATACATGACAAGTCCAAGGGAGTGATTTATAGCTCACCCTAGTGTAATTCTACATGTGGAACTGCTATGCTATGCTGAACCATACAGGATTGCACCCTAGGTGGCAATGCTACATCATCTTACCTGAAATAAAGCTCTATTGGAAACCCTCCAATAGATTTACCTTAGGGTCACTGTTAAGTCAGAAACTACCTGAAGAGTTAACAACAACATTTAGGATGGAAGAACAAAATGAACAAAGGTAGGATGAGTTACACTTATGCTGAAAGCAGTACTCATGGAATGGATCTAGGCATGTGAAATACAATTCTAGGCTGCACCAAAAGGCATTAGAGCACCCAGATGGAGAGAAATGGCAGTACCATTCTCATCTGCTTTAGTTAGACTTCACCTGTGTCCAGTTCTGGGCACAACAATTCAAGAAGGATATTGAAAAGCTAGAACACGTTCAGAGGATGAAAACCAGGATCAGAATTCTGGAAACCAAGCCCTATGAGGAACCACTTTGGGCACTGTTTACCTAGAAAAGACTGAGAAGTCATGTGATAGCCATTTTTAAATATCTGAAGGGATATCATGCCAAAGATAGAGCAAGTGCTCCAGAGAGTAGGACACCAACCAATGGACTCAAACTACAAGAAGAGAGATTCCATCTAGACATTAGGAAGAACTTCTTGACTGTTAGAGATGTTTGATCTTGAAATGCCTTGGACAGTGGAGGACTGTCCTTCTCTGGAGGTTTTTAAACAGAGGTTGGATGCCCATCTCTCAGGAGTGCTTCAGCTATGATTTTCTGTGTGTCATGAGGTTGGACTACATAACTCTTGCAGTCTCAGCTCTATGATTCCAAGTCTCCTCTGCCCCTAACTGCAAACATCATGTCTCACTGTCATTAAAAGAGGAAAAAAAGCATGGAAAATCTTTGATTTAAAAAATGCTACGCCATGAATACGCAGCAGGTTACTGCTTCCTGGTGAGAAAGTTGGAACAAAGTATTAAAGTCCCATCAGTGTGCAGAATGAGTTGCATGGTTCTTACAACACAAGCCTCTATATGCATGTGCGGGGGCTCATCTAACATTTCACACTTTCATCTTACTGCATCTATACCACTGGAAAAGAGCATCTGTTTGCTTCCTGCTGGCAGAAGCTCTGCAACACTCTCTGAATAGTACGAAATCCAAACAGCAAATGGGTTAAGTATCTGTAAGAATCCTACATACATGTGCATGCAGAGAGAGAGAGAGAGAGGTTTTCTTTCATTAATTTGTAATCAACCTTTCTCCCATGGCCTCAAGGCAGCACAGACTGATTCCTTCTTCTCCCTCATTTTTGCTGCACAACAGCCCTGTGAAGAAAGCCAGGCAGCATTTTAGTGACTCTTGAGCAAAATGAGGGCACTGCCCCCTAAGGAAAAATTCTGCCGTCCCAAAAGAACTTTTCCTCCAGTCCTCAAATTTCTAGCACTGCATGAAGTGAGAAATCTTGTTTTTGTTCTTCTTCTCCTCCTCTTCATCCTTGTCCTCCTCTCCTTCTTCTTCTTTATTTATACTCTGTTTTTCCCTCCAAAATTAGTACTCAAAGCAGCTTACAACAATTAAAACATCATAGTTAAAACCCACAGAATAGAAATGATAAAACATACTTAATCAAAAAGAATTAAAGCCATGTTAAAATACATAATTAAAAACTAACCCTTCCACAACACACTTAACAATATTCAGCACATTCTATCAGACAAGCCACATATAATCACATACTGAACACCCTTTGGAATAATAAGGTCTTCAGTTGATTGCAGGAAGACAGAAGGAAGGGTGCCAGTCTGACTTCTTGGGAAGGGAGTTCTAGAGCCTGGGGCAGCCACTGGGAAGGTCCTCTCCTGTGTTCCCCCCAGACATACATGCCAGGGTGCTGGAACAGAGAGAGGAGTCTCTCGAGCAGATCTCAAACACCAGGCTGGTTCATAAGGGACAATACGGTCCTTCAAATAACCTGGACCTGAGCCACGTAGAGATTTGAAGGTCATCACCAGCACTTTGAACTGTGCCTGGAAATGGCCCAACAGCCAGTGGAGCTGTTGCAACAGGGGTTTGTATGGTCCTTGTAACCAGCCGCCGTTAACAATCTGGCTCCAGCTCTTTGGACCAGTTGAAGTTTCCAAATACACTTCAAAGGCAGCCCCACATAGAGCACATTACAGTAATCCAACCAGAACGTAACCAAGACATGTGTTACCGTTGCCAGATCTGACATCTCAAGGAGCAGCCGGCACACAAGCCTTAACTGTGCAAATGTACTCCCGGCTACTGCTGAAACCTGAGATTCCAGGCTCAGGGTTGAGGCTCAGCAGCACTGCCAAGCTGCTAACCTGTATCTTCAGGGGGAGTGTAATCCCATCCAACACAGGCTGAATCTCCCTTCTGTGATCTGCCTTCCAACTGATCAGGAACACCTCCATCTTGTCTGGATTAAGTTTCAATTTTTTCACCCTCATTCAGTCCATTACTGATGACAGGCACTGGTTTAGGACCAAAACAGCTTCCTTGGCTTGTGGTGGAAAGGAGTTATAAAGTTGGGTGTCATCCACATACTGATGTCACTGAACCCCAAAACTCCAGACAACCTCTCCCAAAGGTTTTAGGTACATATAATAGCATGAGGGACAGAACCAAGCCCTGAGGAACCCTGCAGGCCAAAGGCCAAGGGTTCACACAGAAGTCTCCCAGCATCACCTTCTGCGTTCACCCCTCTAGGAAGGAACAAAGCCACTATAAAATAGAGCCCCCAAGTCCCATCGCCGCAAGACAACCCATAAGGATATCATGATCAATGGTATTGAAAGCTGCCAAGAGGTCCAGTGGAATCAACAGGAATACACTCTCCCTGTCTAGTTCGCTGAGAAGGTCATCCACCTACCAATGGAGAAACTTACAAATAATCACATCTGTGAAAATTAAACCCACAAATGTGGAAGGCTGACTGTATACAGTAAAGTCACTAAGTAAATGAATTCAGTCCAAGTTTGTTTTAAAGAGACATCTGTCCAAATACCCTAAGTCATGAAAAAACCAGTTCCACAAATACAGAAGAAAAGTGGGGGGAGTAAGAATTTACTAGTGAGCGGGAGAGCACAGTGAGCCCACAACCTGCTGTCAATCTCTTAAGCATATGTATAGGGAAGCACAGATAGCTAATTGCAGTGACTGCTTAAAGAAGAACAGTGCAGTAAAAACTGATCTATATAATTATCATGGGGCCCTTTCACAATACAGAAGTATAGTGTTGTGATTCCACTTTAAACTGCTATGGCTGCATACTATGACATGCTTGGGTTTATGGGCACTAAGCTAAGAATTCTAAATGCCCCTCCCTAAACTGCAAATCCCAGGATTCCATAAGATGGAGCCGTGACAGTTAAAGTGGAATCTATAACTTGAAGGTGAAGACAAGATTTGGATGGCATGCACATTTATGGTTTGGCAAGGCTGTGGTAATAGAGATTTTAATAATAATTATACAAGAAAATCACTTTTCAAGATTTGGAAGAAATATAAAGGCAGGCGCTGCCCAAAGACATCTTTATGGGTTTCACCGCATAAGGCATTCTATAAAAGAGAAAAACTGATGAAAGATAAATGTACTAGACATGAGGATCTGTTAACATTTCAGGGAAAGGATTATAATATAAGAACAAAAGAAGAAATTAATGACAACTGAAAAATTTGCCATTAGTTTCTATATAGACAGCTCACAAAGAAATTAAAAACAGAGATAAAATTAAACAGAATTCAGGAAAAGCTTCCTTCTGAATTAAAAACAATAATATCTACAGAAAACACTAAAATAATTATCTAAAACATATAAAATATTGTTAAAATGGGATACTGAAAAACAAATTGTAAAAGAAACAATGGTCAAGTGGGCCCAAAACATAGAACACCAAACTGAAATGATACAATAGGAAAAAACATAGATTAAAAGGATGAAGTATACACTACTGTAAGATGTAAGAGAAAATTTATATAAAATGCATTATAAATGGTATTTGTCACTGGATAAATGATCTAAAATGTATAAAAATAGGACCCTAGTTGTTGGAAGTGTGAATTAGAGAGGGGTACATTTTATCATCTTCGGTGGACATGTGTAAAAGATAAGAAATTTTAGAAATCTATACATATAGAAACTGGAAAAAAAAATAAAATTCTAATGCAGATGACACCAGAAATATATCTTCTAGCAGCTGTCAAAGATAATTTAGAAAAAGAACATGGAAAAACTATATTTTATATGACTGCAGATGTGTGAATTTAGCCCAAAAATGGAAACAGAGTATGTTCCCAACGATAAGTGACTGCGTGATAAAGTTGATTGAAATTATTTCAATGGATAAATTTATCATGCCTAATTAAAGAGAAGATTGTAGATAAACTTGAGAAAGACTGGGATATAGTAGTATCTTACTTGAAGAATGAATGGTGTGAATTGGTTACAGCAAATTTAAAGAAATGAAGATAAACATGAGCTCTAGAAACTATGGAAGAAAAGGGATTATTATGCTAAAACACAAGACTAACCATAATTATAAAATAAATATAAGTAATATCAAAATGGAATTTTTATATAAGACAGGAAATTCTTCAACATATATGGGATAAGGTCAGTGTTTTAAATATTGAAAAATAAATATGAAATCCATGTACTATTTTTATATCAAGACCAGTTGAGGAAGTGGATGAATGTGAAAAGTAATGAATTATGAATGTTATGTATCAAATTTTTGCACTTTTAGCAATTAAAAAATGAATACCAAAAAAAAGAAAAAAGAAAAAAGTAGATTCATGGTGTTCTAATTGTATATCATGAAAGGTCCTTGGGTTACTTATCTAAGGTTGCCAGTCACTGTGGAAGATAATAGACTCTGGTGTAACAGGGATAGAAAGTGGAGTATTAATTAACTCTTAGCTTAGAATATATGGCAAGGTCACTGAACATACCAGTTACTTGGCTCCAGGCAAAATGTTTGACTCCTGTTATTAGCTCAATAATATTGTCCATGGTTGAATAGAGAAATACAGCATTTTGTTCAGTGTACTGCATACTAATACAAGACAGAAGCAAACAGTACTATTTAGGAGACCATTATATCAGTCTATACTTGTTGCAGAGAATAAAAATTGCACGTCAAATTACATGTCAAATTCATTAGAAAATAATGAAAAACAGTTATCACAAGATTTGAAATAATCATGAGATTTGAAATAACCAAACTGTTGCCCATGGCAAAACACTAAGACAATGAGGACCAGTTTATCTGATCAATATATATCAAACAAGCACAGCTTTACAAATGACCATTTGGTTGTACGAAGCAGCTGTCACAGATTAGCTTTACTACTGTTGTTGTTGTTGTTGTTGTTGTCGTCGTCGTCGTCTGCCTTCAAGTCATTTCCCACTTATGGCAACCCTAAAGAGTACCTACTACAGGGTCTTCTGGGCTGAGTGTGTGACACACTCAGGATCTGTCGGGGTGCACCCACATTTTATTGCTTTTGTATGGCAGCTGCCTGTGGGAATGGTGATAGTAGAATGTTAGGTTATTCCTAGGTGTTGAACATTCCTTCTGGCTGGAATTTCAAAGGAACTGTTGGACAGATAGTCGTCATGGTGATTGGGGTCGTTTGTCCTTTTACAACTATCTCAGGGAAAACCGTCCTTTTAAGTGTAGAGTGTGGGAACCAGATTCCATTCTCGAGCTTTGACGTCTGTAAGATAGCATCCCTTGCTATGTTACAATAAATCTTCTATCAAGTTTATTGAATACGTGTGAGTGTGAATCTGTTCCTGACAGAAAGCTCGAGAGTCTCTTTCCCAAAATGTATCAAGCGACGGACCAGTCAATTACTGCAGAAGAGCATGCATCTGCAGAATCTGATGAAGCCGCAGAGACCGAAGTGCTCATGGATACCAAGGGAAACTTACGCCTGACCGAGGCTCCGGAAACCCCCACCAGCGGCCAAACCTGGGTCTGGGGAGAGAAACCACGTATGTCGTTGAGACAACGCAGAAGGGTTGCTAGATGGGACACATCAGCAAAAGACCTTTCCCTTCTGCAGGAGATAAAACAAATGGAAACGGAACTGGAGAGAAAAGATGAGGAAATACTTGAACTCAAGACCATGCTACGCGAGATGCGCCTCCGTCCCTCGCAGGCAGGGAGAACACCAGGACGAGAACCACGAGCTGCCGTCCCAACAGCAGGCACCCCTGGTCCACCCTGGCAACCAGCCAGGCAAGCGCCAGCGCCACCGTTACTCAGAAATGTTGGAGACCTGAAAGCGTCATTCAACGGAAAGGGGGAAAAGCTCTCTTTTTTTATGACCATGGCAAATAATTTCATGATTGATAATGGCCATCTTTTCCGGGATGATGCGGCCCGAATTCGATACCTCAGCCAAAGGATGAAAGGACTGGCAGCAGACTGGGTCGCGAACCTATATAACACCCGCGCCCCAGAAAATGAAAATCTGCAGCTCTTCATGAACCACCTGCGTGAACGTTTTGAAGACCCACATCTACTGGAAAAACACAAATATCAACTAAAACAAATGAAACAAGGCAGGAACGATGTGGGAACATATTCTCGGGAATTCAGAAACCTGGCCACCAAAGTCCTGTGGAATGACGAAATCCTTATTGAGTTATACAAAGATGGCCTAAATCCCGATATATTACACGGGTGCTTACTTCAGGCCAACCCACAGACCCTGCTAGGTTGGGTCAGGCTAGCTACTGAAGTGGAAGGAATAACCCAGACGGTGCAGCTGAACCGGCAACGACAAGACATGGCAAAACGACAATCTCGCCGTCCCATCATCCTCAACGCTGAGGAACGGAACAATCGCCTCCGTCTAGGAATGTGCTTCAACTGTGGCAAAACGGGTCACCTTGCTAATACTTGCCCTGAAAACCAAGCCCAGGCTGGGATTAAGGGAGCACGAGCAGACACCAAGAATAAGGAATCCACAAGTCAGCCAGCAGCTGTCAAACAACCACTTAGACGCGCTTCTAAGGCCCCGGCAGCTGCGATAGGAAACTTCGCTCCCGACGCTGAATCCACCACTTTGTCCTCATCTGAGACAGACGGGGATTCTGAACGCGACGGCGATGACTGGCAGGCAGCGGGAACAGCCGTACGTACTCCAAAAATTCCCCGTTTCTACACCACAGTTACGCTTGTTGGCAGAGATGGGACTATGCATGTACATAGTGCATTAATTGACTCTGGTTGCTCCAGAAGCTTGTTACACCCCAAACTGGCTAAGGATTTACAAATCCTTTATGAGCCCTTGGAACGCCCCATCAAATTAACTCAAATGGATGGGACCTCAATGACTGGAGGAGTAATTGGCAAAATTACTAAGCCCATCTCATTTCAAATGGGAAAAAACAATTACAGCATGCGCTTTCTGGTTCCCAAGGCGGCGCAGTTCAAATTGGTCTTGGGAATCGATTGGCTTCGTGAATATAACCCCCAAATAAACTGGACTGCTGGCACTCTATCCTCTTCAGAATCAAACTTTCCCATTTCCCATGAAGATAAGCAACATATTCCTTCACACTACCGGGACTTGCATAAGGCTTTCCACGAGAGGGAAGCTGACAAATTGCCCCCCCACACAGATTTCGACTGTAAACTGGAATTGGTTGACGGGGCCAAACTACCTAAACCAAAAATTTACCCCATGAGCCAACAAGAACTCCTTGCTCTCAAGAAGTTCCTCAATAAAAACTTGGCTCGTGGATTCATCAAGCCTTCTACAGCCCCCACGGCGAGTCCCGTTTTCTTCCGAAAGAGGAAAGATCCCAGCGCGGATCCGAGGCTGATAGTTAACTACTCTGCTATTAACCAAGTTATATCTTCCAATTGTTATCCCATCCCTCTGATACCGACTGTTCTGGACCACCTTGTTCAAGGAAAATATTTCACCAAACTTGATCTAAAGGAGGCTTTCCACAGGGTTAGGATGGACCCGGGCTCTGAGTGGCTTACCACCTTCGCAACACCGCTCGGTAACTTTAAATGAACGGTTCTTCCCTTTGGTTTACAATCTGGACCGTCTGTGTTTCAAATGTTTCTGAACACCATTTTTCATGACTTATTGTATCAGGGGGTTCTGATTTATTTGGATGACATTCTAATTTATGCAGATTCCATGGAATCTCATGTGTCATTGGTCCGTGAAGTGCTTAAACGGCTGATAGACAATAATCTCGTGGTTAATCTCTCTAAATGTCAATTTGACACCCAAACTTTTGATTACTTGGGCTATAGGATTCAAGATTGTTCACTGAAAATGGACCCCTCAAAAATTGATCCATTTTGAAATGGCCCATTCCTAAAACTTTGAAACAACTGCAGCAATTTCTTGGCTTTGCGAACTTCTACCGTAACTTTATCGAGGATTTTGCTGCAATAGCGCTTCCACTCACTAACCTTTTACGGAAACCTAAAGGATCATCTGCAAGCAAAACACGTAGACTTTGTTGGTCCCCTGAGTGTCAATCGGCGTTTGACCATTTGAAATCCAAATTTACCTCTGAGCCATTGCTTCTTTTCCCGGATAGCACCAAGAAATTCATTGTGCAAACTGATGCTTCGGATTTTGCCATGGTGGCCGTTCTTTTACAACATGACACTGCGGGAGCGCTCAAGCCTTGTGCCTTCATTTCTAAGAAGTTTTCTACTCAACAATCTAATTGGCCCATTTGGGAGAAAGAAGCCAAGGCTATTCATTTTGCACTCTCCTCTTGGCGTCATTTGTTAGAAGGGGCCCGAATCCCCTTTGAAGTTTGGACTGATCATAGGAATTTGCAAGCCCTGCAGTCAGCTAAGAAACTTTCCCCTAAACAGGCGAGATGGGCTGAATTTTTCCAGAGATTCCGATTTAAAATTGTTTTCAAACCTGGCTGCACTAACCAGCTGGCGGACCCTCTCTCTCGGCTTCCCTGTTTTGCGGGACCCCCTGCTGCCTCCCCCCCTCCCAAACCTTATTTCCTGCCTCCTCTCTGGCTTCTCAAGTCACTACTCGCTCTACAGCTAAAACAAGGCTTTCTGCCTCTTCCCTCTGTGACTCCGCTCTCCGCGATGCTATCATTCATTCAGCGCACGGGGATTCCTGGCTTCCGGCGAACAAGGACAAAATAACATGGGTTGATAATCTCCCCTTCTATGGCACAAAGGTCTACGTTCCCCCTGCTGCCCGCGAACATGTCCTTCATCGTCATCACGATTCCAAACCCGCTGGACATTTTGGGTTTTTGAAGACATTGCATGTGATTCGCCGCCTTTTTTGGTGGCCTGGATTAAACTCCTCTGTGCAGACTTATATTAAACAGTGTGCCACTTGCAACGTTGCTAAATCACCCACGTCTAAGCCTCAAGGGCTACTGCAACCTCTGCCTATTCCTTCTGGTCCTTGGGCGGTCGTTGCATGGGACTTTATCGTATCTCTCCCCTCCTCACAAGGTTTTCATGTCATCTGGGTTATTACTGATCATTTTTCCAAACAATGTCATTTTGTGCCCCTAAAAAGGGTCCCTTGTGCTGAGAAATTGGCTGACCTGTTTGTTACTCATGTATGGAAACTTCACGGTTTGCCTTCTGTAATCATTTCGGACAGGGATCCTGTTTTTACTTCCAAGTTTTGGTCGTGTCTACTGAAAACACTGGGCGTCACTCAAAAACTCAGCAGTGCTTATCACCCCCAGACGGATGGCCAATCTGAGCGTGTTAACAAATCACTTGAGCAGTTTCTTAGATGTTTTGTTTCTGAGAACCAATCTAATTGGGCCTCGCTCCTCCCTTTTGCTGAATTTGCTATTAACCATGCAGTTCATTCCTCCACTGGGAAGTCCCCCTTTGAGATTGTTTACGGTTTTCTCACTTCCCCTCCCCCCCCTTCTTCTGCGCCTCCCTCTGTGTCGGCTTGGGTCTCTAAATTTTCTGACATTTGGCAATCCGTCTCGCGTGCTCTCTCCCTCGCCAAGGCTTCCCACAAACGCTTCGCTGACCGTAAACGGCAGCCTAATCCCCCTTATAAACCTGGTGATTTGGTCTTCCTTTCTTCTAAGAATATTTCCTCACCCTCCCCATCTAAGAAACTTTCCCCTCGCTTTCTCGGTCCTTTTCCTGTGAAACGGGCTATTAATGATGTCTCTTTCGAACTGGATCTCCCTTCTTCCCTTAAAGCTATTCATCCTGTTTTTCATTCCAGTTTGCTGAAGAGGGCCCCTTCGCTGACTTCTTCACCAGCTGATGTTCCTCAATTGATTGATTTTTCTGCTGCATTTATTTTGCTATTTAGTCTTCCTGTATTTCTACCGTTCTGTGGTATTTTCTATGTATCATATATATATGTCTGTATGTATTTTTATTTTTACTTTTTTTCTCTCTTTTTTCTCCTGAAGGGGGCAGGATGTCGGGGTGCACCCACATTTTATTGCTTTTGTATGGCAGCTGCCTGTGGGAATGGTGATAGTAGAATGTTAGGTTATTCCTAGGTGTTGAACATTCCTTCCAGTTGGAATTTCAAAGGAACTGTTGGACAGATAGTCGTCATGGTGATTGGGGTCGTTTGTCCTTTTACAACTATCTCAGGGGAAACTGTCCTTTTAAGTGTAGAGTGTGGGAACCAGATCCCACTCTCGAGCTTTGACGTCTGTAAGACAGCATCCCTTGCTATGTTACAATAAATCTTCTATCAAGTTCATTGAATACGTGTGAGCGTGAATCTGTTCCTGACAGGATCACTTAATGAGTTTCCATAGTCAAGCATGGAATCAAACCCTGGTCTCAAGGGAGGCAGTCCAACACTCAAACCACTGCACCATAGCCATTTCCGCAGTGCTATTATTCCACTTATTCCATACTATAGTGCTATTATTCCACTTTCAACATCCTATGGAATCCTGGGGTTTGCAGTTTAGGGAGGGGCTGGCTGGCCGTTCCCTAAACTGCAAACCTCAGGATTCCATAGGATGTTGAAAGTGGAATAACAGCGCTATAACAGTCTAGTGCAGAAATGGCCCATGCTGACTGTCTCAACTTTACTATACAAAGATTAATACAGGCAAGTTCAGTGATAGGAACTAATTAAAACCAATGAAGTTATCAATTAAGTTGGAAATTTTCTAATAAAAATGACCACTTAATTTTTAAAACTAATATGATAGACTTAAGTTAGAATTTCAGCAAAAATTTCAGCACAAACTTAATTCCAGAATTAAGTTATAAACTATGTTATTAATTATATGAGAACCAGTACTAAAAAGTAAATGCATTTCAGATTTTCCAACTGGTGGCTGTCTTTACCCAAAGTCTAGTTCTCCTGGACACTGGAGAAATTGCTTCAGACAAATTTCTAGTATATTTTACAGTACAATTTTCAGCCTAATTCCATTTCCTAAATTGAACTAGAGTAAATCCATGGAATCAACTGCTAAAGGAGTCTGTTCTAGGTGGGATTAATAATTGGATTTGGGCCAACATAGTTTCAGAGACACATCCCAGGCATTACAATTCCATAAACATAAAATGTTTTAGGTTTATCCTCCACCTGAAAAAGGCAAGTATTCACTGCGCTGTGAATAAACTTGAGGTTAGAACATTAGATAGGGAAAGCAGACTTGTGATAAAGCAAAGACATTTTGGGTTAATGATATACTGTGTGATGGAGAATATTTTTAATATTAAAATTCAACTGAGAACATAATTGTTTTTGTTGGGACTGACAGATGACCACATAGGTAAAAACTGGTTCCCTGCTTGGCCATGGAAACCCACTGGGTGACCTTGCATACATTACACATACTCAGCCTCCAGAAAATCCCATGATAGGGTCACCATTAGTCAAAACTGACTTGAAGGTACACAGCAAGAACATGTAAGAATCATACTCTTACTAAATCACGATAAAGCATGATAGTGGTGGCAGCAATATTGTATGCTCAAAAGTGGAAAGATCCTGGAATCCCAACTCAAGAAGATTTGTGATGAAATGATCAAACATGGCAGAAACAGGTAAACTGACAACATTATTGAGGGAGGGTTCTCTTACTGAATATAAAAAAACAGTGGACTTAGGGGAGACAAACAGTAAGAGATTTTGATTAATTGATGAGGTTAAACATATGATGGTAGAACATTACTGGGATTAAGATATTAAGCTATTTTATTTCAGGAGAGAACTAATGACATTAAATGTTTATAAGTGGATAGATTATTATTAATTATTATAAACATAAATAAGGAATGTACAGGGGGTATAACAAAGAATAAACAATAACCATTCTCTGAGCATTTGGAAGTCAAATGTGTATCTGTATTTGTTGTATTTCTCTTTCAGTTATAGTTTAGTAATTGTTTACTAGTTTAGACAGGTGTTTGTGTATTAGTTTAGTTAACGTAGCATAGTTTTGTCTTGTATATTATTGTATGTTGTTATGGGGTTTTTCACCCTCATATGTAGTTCCATATTATTCAAGTGTGCTAATAAAAACATTTATTAAGAAAAAAGAGAGAACACTGGACAGAGACTTGGGAGATCTAGGTTCAAGTCCTATAGAGCCAATGAATATTAGGCTACTATCTCTCAACTTGATCTGATCCAAAAGTGCTGTTGTGAGGACAAAGTGGAGAAGAAGAGAACATATTTCATGTCGGAACCAATGACACTGCGAGGAGCAGCTTTTACCACATCGCAAAGGACTACGAGCTTATGGGGACAAAGCTTAAAGACCTTGGTGCGCAGGTGGTCATTTTGTCTCTCCTCCCTGTTCAAGGATATGGCGCACGTAGGGAAAGGGCAATAGCAGAGGTCAACAACTGGCTCCGCACGTGGTGCCGCCGGCAACGGTTTGGGTTTTTGGAACATGGCCTGAATTTCCATGAACGTGGACTTCTGGCGACGGATGGGCTGCACCTCACAAAACTTGGCAGGAATGTTTTTGCAAACAATCTCACAAGGAGGATTAAGAGGTCTTTAAACTAAGTTCCGATGGGGAGGGAGACAATATTATTCAGGGCAAGGAGACGGCGAGCACAGGGGGAAAAGGCCCAACTGATACCGGACAAGTAGTACAAGCGGCCAATGGCAGGAGGAGTAGAAACAATAGTACAGGACTTGCAGGAACGGCCCGGGGACTTAAGTGTCTCTACACTAATGCACGGAGTACGGGAAACAAGCAGGATGAACTTGAACTCCTAGTACAACAAAATAAATACGATTTGATAGGTATCACTGAGACCTGGTGGGATGAGTCTCATGTTTGGAATATAGGAATAGAGGGGTATAGCCTATTTTGTAAAACTAGACCAAACAAGAAAGGAGGAGGAGTAGCTTTCTATGTCAAAGATGTTTTCACCTGTGAAGAGATCTGGGACTTAAACCCAGAAAGCCAGGTTGAGAGCATTTGGGTAAGAATTAAGGCAGCGAGAAACAATAGGGATATTCTGGTGGGGGTTTACTATAGACCTCCAACCCAGACTGAGGACTTTGATGATGCCTTCCTCAACCAAATGACTGTACATTCAAAAAGGAGCGATACAGTAATAACAGGAGATTTCAATTACCCGTATATATACTGGCAGTCAAACTCCGCCATGACAGCAAGGTCCAGCAAGTTTCTTGCTTGTCTTGCAGACAACTTCATGGTCCAGAAGGTGGAAGAGGCCACAAGGGGATCAAATATTCTAGATCTGTTCCTGACCAACAGGGATGACCTTGCTAATGAGGTAGAAGTGGTTGGATCTTTAGGGGGGAGTGACCATGCCCTATTGGAATTTGGCATTCAGTGGGAAGGAGAAGATAAGTGTAGCCAGACACTCATCTTAGATTTTAAAAAAGCAGACTTCTGTAAACTTAGGGAGCTGCTGGCTGGAATTCCGTGGTCAGGAATAGTGAAAGGGAAAGGAGTTCAGGAGGCATGGGAGTTCCTTAAAAAGGAGATACTGAAGGCACAGTCTAAAACTGTGCCAAGAAGGAGGAAAAATGGAAGGCATCTGAAGAAACCAAAATGGTTGACTAAAGAACTCTCAGCTGAGCTAAATGTTAAGAGAAACATGTATAGGAAATGGAAGAAGGGGGAAACCACCAAAGAAGAATTTAAGCAAGTAGCCAGGAGATGTAGGGAGGAGGTCAGGAAGGCTAAAGCACAGAACGAACTTAGGCTGGCCAGAGACATTAAAAACAATTAAAAGGGTTTTTTAAAATATGTCCGCAGCAAAAGGAAAAAGAAGGAGACGATAGGGTCGCTGCGCAGAGAAGATGGTGAATTACTAACAGGGGGAAGAGAAAAGGCAGAACTACTTAACACCTTCTTTGCCTCAGTTTTTTCCCAGAAGGATACAAGCACTCAACCTGGCGGTTGGGGAGCAGGGGAGGAAGCAGGGGAAATGAGGCACCTAATAGGTAGAGAAATGGTACAGGAATACCTGGCCACACTGGATGAATTCAAGTCTCCAGGGTCAGATGAATTGCATCCTAGGATATTAAAAGGGCTGGCAGAGGTCATTTTGGAGAATCTTTGAGAAATCTTGGAGGACAGGAGAAGTTCCAGAAGACTGGAAGAGAGCAAATGTTATCCCCATCTTCAAGAAGGGGAAAAAAGAGGACCCAAATAATTATCGCCCAGTCAGCCTGACATCAGTGCCCGGAAAGATCCTGGAGCAGATCATTAAGCAGTCAGTTTCTTATCACTTAGAAAGCAACGCGGTAATCACGAGAAGTCAACATGGATTTCTCAAAAATAAGTCATGCCAGACTAATCTTATCTCTTTTTATGATAGAGTTACTAGCTTGATAGATGAAGGGAATGCTGTGGACGTAGCATATCTTGATTTCAGTAAAGCCTTTGACAAAGTTTCCCATGACATTCTTGCAATGAAGCTAGTAAAATGTGGGTTGGATAGGGCTACTGTTAGTTGAATTTGTAATTGGTTGACCGACCAAACCCAAAGGGTGATCATGAATGGCTGCTTTACATCCTGGAGTGAAGTGACTAGCGGGGTGCCACAGGGTTCTGTCCTGGGCCCAGTGCTGTTCAATATTTTTATCAACGACTTGGATGAAGGAATAGAGGGCATGCTCATCAAATTTGCAGATGACACTAAATTGGGAGGGGTTGCTAATACGCCAGAGAATGGGCGACACGTGGCTGGATAGCAATACGTGTGAAAGGGATCTAGGAGTCTTAATAGACCACAAGCTGAACATGAGTCAGCAGTGTGATGCGGCAGCCAAGAAAGCCAATGCAATTCTCGGCTGCATCAGTAGGAGTATGGTGTCTAGATCGAGGGAGGTACTGGTACCACTCTACTCTGCTTTGGTTAGACCTCATCTTGAATACTGTGTCCAGTTCTGGGCACCCCAATTCAAGAGGGACATGGTCAAGCTGGAACAAATCCAGAGGAGAGCGACCAAAATGGTGAGAGCCCTGGAAGCCTCTATGAGGATAGACTTAGAGAGCTGGGTATGTTTAGTCTGCAGAAGAGAAGGTTAAGAGGGGACATGATAGCCATGTTTAAATATTTGAAGGGATGCCATGTAGAAGAAGGAGAGGGCTTGTTTTCTGCTGCTCCAGAGACCAGGACAAGGAGCAATGGATTCAAGCTGCAGGAAAGGAGATTCCACCTGAACCTCAGGAAGAAATTCCTGACAGTCAGGGCTGTCCGACAGTAGAATATGCTGCCTCGGAGTGTAGTGGAGTCTCCTTCCTTGGAGGTTTTTAAGCAGAGGCTGGATGGCCATCTGTCGGGAGTGCTTTGAGGGTGTTCCTGCATGGCAGGGGGTTGGACGGATGGCCCGTGTGGTCTCTTCCAACTCTACATTTCTATGATTCTATGATTCTATGATTTGCTGGTGTTCCAAGAGGGTGTTGACTGCCTTACACATTACCCATACAATGTAGGCTCTCTGCCACTGTATGTGGAGTATTCTTCCTCCTGTATCAAAGCAAACAAGCTTTGATGCCTCTTAGCTTTACATGCATGTTGAAGATATGCCTCCTCTTATAAACCCCTGCCCCCACCCACCCCCCACACTTCATGTACTTTTTTTCCAGGAGAAATTTCCTCTCAGTGTTTCTGATCGAGCTACACAGCCCTTTAAAAAACCCACCTTTGGTTGTTGTTGCTGTTGTTGCCCCCCTCCCCCTTCCCCTCCCCCTCAAGCTGCTGCCTGGCCACCTAAGGACAGCTTACAGCCCAGTACCTCCAAACTACAAACCCTCTCCCAATGCCGTCACAGAACCAAGGAAGGAGACAGAGGACAGAGAGAATGAGAGAGAGAGAGAGATTGTGTATGATGCCACTGTACTGAATCACTCTTTTCTCTCCTTTCCCTGACCTGGCTTGGATCATGGATGCTCCATCTCCCCACCATGCCTCCGCCCCTTCCCAGAGACACACACATATTTTGTCATTTGCAATTTTTCCACTTCTGTGAGGGTCCTTCGCCCCTAATCCCAGCAAATGTCAAGGGCCAACTGTATTGCTTTATGTTGCATGTTATTGTGAACTCTTCAGAAGCTGTTGTTTTAAAATCTTCCTAAATAAACAGGAGGGTAAATTTATTCAAAGTGACAACATTTAACAGTTAATTTAGACTGTGCATAAACTAATACAGGACCACGACCCCACTTTTAGACTTTCCATTATCTGCTGACTCATTCTTTTGACACTTCCAAATAAAAGACAAGTTCCATTAATTTGACATGTCATCTGCTCTTTCCTCAGTTCTTCTTCCCTATGGAGGCATGTTCGTAATCCCAAGTCTTGCTTACAGAAAAGGTGGATCCCCTGCTCGAATTAATGGAACTTATCTCTATTGCAAGCATTGAAACGGAGGGCATCTGCTGGTACTTCTTGCCTGCAGAGGTTCTCTTGGAACCACGCATGCTCTGTTTGCAAAGCAAGCTGGGGGAGGGGAGAGGCACTAAGCCTGCTGAGAGATTTTACAAGCAGCGCATGTGCATGGTCTGTTCCTAGCAAGCCTTTGTAAGTCCTTCATGTTCCCTACAATAGATGTGTTCAGCTCTTTCACCATTTCTGCCTTCTGAGAGAGCTCTTGTCCCTAAGCTGTCAGATAAGCAGGGGAAGTCTGTACTCTCTTGTGCAGCTTTCCACTACACAGTTGTTGTGGACCATAATTCCCAACCAGGAAGTGGCTAGGTATCATACAGCATGCAGTGGAACACATGTGCAAGATGGCAGGTTGGTTTTAAAACACTAAAGGAGAAATTTCCAAACATTTCTTAGCCTAAGGTCAAACTAAACATGGATGGGACAGTGGATCTGCAAACAGGACCTCAATCATCTTCCGAAATATTAGTAAGAGTTGCTTTATCTTGCCTGCATGTTTTTGCCCTCACACCAAGCAGCAGCTTTAGTATGGAAAGGAGGTTAACTATACTCCAATGCCAATATCTCACAGTAACTCTCCCCACCCTGTGAGTACTATTAACCCTTCTGAAATCTATAGCTCAACCTATGGGATAGGTTTCTCATCACATCTAATTTAGCTCTTAGAAAAAAGGTCCATGATCCATAACGTGCTTAAAGATTCAAGCATGCCTGTTTATCACTTAGTGAAATGGTAATCACTTATTTGTGTGAAATGACTATCACAGGACATCAACAATATCTCACTCCCAACACTCTATGAAAAGAAAGAAAGAAGGAGGGGAGGGAAAGGAAAGGATTCATTCAACTGAAAGATCCTGAGCTGAGCTGTGATAAACTGATTTATATGCATTTACAAAGACCAGCATGGTGTAGCATGCTTTGAGCATTGGACTACAACCCTGGACACCAGGGTTCAATTCCCCATTGGCCATGGAAAGCCCATGACAGGGTCACCTTAGGGTCGCCATAAGTCAGAACGGACCTGAAAGCACACAACAACAACAACAACAACAACAACAACAACAACAACAATGAATAAACTGAATTGTACCTTCTTTTGGAGAAAATCATTTGATGGAACTTTATTTTCCTGTCCTTGTGACTTTAGCCTTCAGTATCTGGCCTTCTATTCTGTCTTGTGGATCACAGGAGAAATTTTCCTCAAAGGGGGAAATGAGTGAAAGACTATAGTTTCGCAGGCAAAGAACATGTACTAGGAACCACTCCTGGAAAACCTAGGTACATATGAAGCAGGAAAAAGAAGGAGAAAACAACATTTTTGGATAACAATTGCCAAAATGCCTAGTGTACATGGACACTGATCATGCTGGTGAGGGAATTCTGGAAGCTGTCCTCTAAAAGTGATAATTCTTCCAAGTACTACAATACCAAATCGAGGCCAGATTGCTCTGCTCTTACCTGGCAATACTTCTCTTCAGAGATCTTTCACATCTTTTGCTACTTGAAAGGCCAAGCCGCTACTGGAACAATCACATTTATGTGTCCATGTACAGTTATGCACAACAGTGAATGAAGGTAAATCCACACACACCAGGGATGGCAAACCTCTGAATGGAACAAAGAGATTTCACAACTGGCCCACCAACACATTTTGCAAGCCCTTTCCTGATCAAGCCCCATCTTTGCCATGTTCTCTCCAACTCAAAAGAGCTGCTCTTTGGAAGCAATGGAACTAAGAATCCCCAATTTTTGCCTCTGATCCTCCATTTTCATCTCACCTGCAACACAAAGGTACATCTCTCTGAAGTACTGAGGAGGAACTGATGGCTCTGGTAGCAGGGCTTTGGGGACATGGGATTGTCGTGGAAGAAATCTAGCCCCAGAAATGAAAAAAAATGTCCTACCTGACATCTACATACATCTTATGAGAAACACCTAGACAGTAACGTCATCTCCTTCACCTTCCAAAGGGCTAGAAGTATGCACACTCACACAAACACTTAGGCCCTTTGCACACGCAGGTTTTTTTGCGCAAGGGCCCCTTGAGCGTCGAGTAAATGGGAGCGTTGGTCCATATGACGCACTCCCACTCACGCGATGCTCAGGAGCCTAAAGCGGGACGCTCGTGCATTTTCTTATTTTCGGCTCTAAGCTGAAAATACTGCGTGGTCACGCAATGCTCGCGGGGCCCTCGCGCACTTACCTGCGTGTGGTGCGCCGAACAAGCCGGCCCGGTTGCGCTTCCTCCCCCCAGCGGAATCTACAGCTCCCAGACTGCACTGCGGAAGGAAGGAAGGAAGGAAGGAAGGAAGGAAGGAAGGAAGGAAGGAAGGAAGGGGCGCTAGCGCGACGGTCGCACTACCAGGAAGTGACCTGCGGGACGAAGGAGCAGAGAAGCAGCAGCGTTCCGGCTGAGGCTTTTCGCGCGAGACGCCCCCCCCCGCCGTGCAAATGGGTAACGTGCGAAAAGCCTCTTAGTTTCCCTTCCCCAATGGGAGGAACAAGCTCCATCTTGAAGGAGTAAACCATAACAAAAGCTCAATGTGGGACAGTCTTGGCATGACACAAGAAGAATTGTGCCTCTAGCTGAAAGATTTCTGAGAGCTGTAGTCTGAAAAATTAACTTTCCTAAGCTCTGTACTCGACACAGAGCTATCCCTCTTGCTCACAATACAGGTGATAATTTCTGCTCATTCTTCTAGTTGAACTGTATCAATCAAAGCCACTTGATACTGGTTCTGCATAAAAACCTTCCGTTCATTGTTTCACAACTACTGGGCCCTTGAGAAACTATTCCTTCCTTAATTTGAACTGAACTCCCTTGGCATCAGCTTCCAGTTGCTCAATATTTGTCACTGCTTCTCTATGCTGATAACATTGTTTGTTGTTCTCATATATTCCGATGGAGTTAAGACATTAGCAGATTTGGGAATCGAGCACAAGAGCATCTTTTTAAAAAACCCTATATATTATGAACACATTATTTGAAAAACATACAGTCAAAATTCAGAACACAAGTTTCAGCTATTAAGCTGATAATAAGTAACAAGGCATGTAAGTGAAATGAAGCACCAGCCTTTTCATTACTTACTTAATTAAAATTAACACTTAATATTAGACCATGGTTCAGTGTTCAAGCATTATTATTAGTATTACTAGTATTAATAGTAGTAGTAATAGTAGTAGTAGCAGTAGTAGTAGTACAGAATTATTCTAGTAAAAATATTGTAATACAACTGTGTGCATTTACTTATTTCTCCCTTCTCTCCAAATTTGAAGACCCTTGATAGCAACTCTAGACAACTATTACGGTAGTTGTACTTTTGGGTTTTAAATCTTGAGCCAATGCAATTCTGGTCCCACTACTGGAGGTAACTGGTTATTCCTAGTCTAAAAATGCCCTATGATGTTTCCACCTGCTTTACTAATGTTGTTTCCAATAAGTCCTTATCTTCCTCTAAAGCTGGTTCAGAAAAAAAACAAGCCCAACACCAATGATCTCTGGGCTATTGCAGCCCTTTCTAGAATTCTTTGCTTATTTTTGAATCTGAGGAGTATTCAATTTTTTTTATTGCGGTCAGTGACCAAATTCGAAAATTCATCTACATACATGATATACATACATCTGGTAGCATTAGCAAAGTATAAATATAAATATAAACATAAACCGTATAAAATATGTGATATAAAACATAAAATATAGGTACATATTCCTATAATAAAACCTAAGCATTTACTAAAACCTTATTTTCACGAACGTTAATTGCAGCAGCACAAAATTTTGCTATCTTGGTCAACATCCCTGTATTTTGTCCTGACATCAGTAAGAGAGTATAAAAGGCCTCTGAACGTCCAGGAATGCCTTTATATATGGTTCAATAAGTGTTTCCCGGATTTCAAGATAACAAGGGCAGTGCAAAAGAACATGAGTTATTGTTTCAATTTTATCAGAATTGCAGGGGCACTTACGTTGATCATATGGAATCTTTTTAAACTTCTCTTCTTGTATTGCTGATGGCAACACATTTAATCGGGCAAGAATAAAAGCTCTACGTTGATTTGATATTAAAAGTAAATAAAAATAACTAGCTGGCTTGTAGGGTACCAGTGCGGTATTAATTAATATATTATTTGAAGTTGCCTCTAAGTCGTGCTGCCCCTCCACATCCATCATTCGCTGTCTGAGGGTTCGACTAGCTACGTCAAATCCCACATGTAAAAAGTACTCCTCAGAAAAACCATAAAATCTGAGTTTAGCAGATACGGCTTTTTTCCATACTGATTGGAAATTATCTTGAAATACTAAGGAAGCTAAACCACTTGGTCGAAAACTTAATTTCAGCCAAAAACTAAAAATAGCTAACCAAGCCCTAGATTCAACTTTCAGGAGGCCCACCTCCAACCGCAAAGCTGCATTGCAGACCCAATGTGGTACTTGCAAGATGGCCCTCAGAAATTTTGATTGAACAATTTCTAAGGTAGTGAAAGAAGAGTTAGGACCTAGTTGAGCACCATAAAGTAGTTGACTAATAGATCTGGCCTGAAACAACCTTAGGGCAGCTGGAACATATTGCCCTCTTTTAATATAAAAAAAAATTTGAATTACGGATGTGGATCCCTGTGCTACTTGTGCAACATATTCTGCATGTGCCTTATGATTTCCATTTGACTGGAATACAACACCAAGATACTTAAAGGTCTTTATTTATTCAATCCTATTTTCATTTATCGTCCATTTATACAGCTTTGGTCTTTTTGTAAACACCGTAATTTTAGTTTTCTCATAATTTATTTGGAGTCCTTCCTCTTGGCTATACTGTGTTAGAGCACACAATGCTCTCTGTGTTTGCAACAGCATTACTGCATCATCTGCATATAGCAACACTGAAAGATGCCTACCCGGTAACTTGGGAGGGTGAAAATCTAACTGACTAAGAGCAGCAACCATTGAGTTAATATAAAAATTAAATAACAATGGGGCTAGTATACATCCTTGCTTAACTCTTATGTGTAAAGACTTTATTGGACAGCTGACCTTCCAAATTACATCTTATTTTCAAGGCTGTATTTTCTTGTAGCAAATTTGAGGAGTATGGGGTGGTTGAGGAGGGGCTATATGTGAGGTGAAGTTTTGCAAAATACATTTTATTGGAAGAATAAAAAAAATCAAAATATTCTTTCTTGCTTCATTTTAGAAAAAAAATGTCACATGCTACTATAGGGAGAAAAAGAGAAACAGAGAGAGAGAGAAAATGCCCTTTAGAAAAGAAATTTACTTTTTCTGGGAGTTGGACAGGATCAGAACTCAAAATGATCTTAACAGATTAGAGAGCTGGGCCAAAACTAACCAAATGGATTTCAACAAGGAAAAGTGTAAGGTACTACATTTCAGCAGAAAAAAAATGAAATGTACAGATATAAGATGGGCGATAACTGGCTTGACCACAGTACATGTGAAAAGGATCCAGTGGTCTTAGTAGGCCACAAGCTGAACACGAGGCAGCAATGTGATGTTGCAGCTAAAAAAGCCAATGCAATTCTGGGCTGCATGAACAGGAGTATAGTGTCCACGTCAAGGGAAGGATAGTATCACTTTATTCTGCTTTATTCTGCACGCCACAGTTCAGGAAGGATATTGACAAGTTGGAATGTGTCCAGAGGAGGGTGACCAAAATGAAAGAAGGCCTGGAAACCATGCCCTACGAGGAGCAGCTTAGGGAGATGGGTATGTTTAGCCTGGAGAAGGGAAGGTTAGGAGGCGGCGTGATAGCCATGTTTCAGTATTTGAAGGGATGTCATGTGGTGATTGGAGCAAGCCTGCGTTCTGCTAGTTCAGAGACTAGGATATAGAGCAATGGCTTCAAACTTCAGGAAAAAAGATTCCATCTAAACATTAGGAAGAACTTCTTGATATTAAGAGCAGTTCAACAATGGAATGAGCTGCCTCATAGTGTGGTGGAGTCTATTTCTCTAGGGGTTTTTAAACAGAGGTTGAATGGTCATTGTTGGGAATGCTTTGATGGTGTATTCCTGCATGGCGGGGGGGGGTGGACTCAGTGGCCCCTGTGGCCTCTTCCAGCTTTATGAGTCTAACCATCTCCCTCCACAGTATTCCAAGCAAAATACTAGGTCCACAGCATTTCAAAAGATACAAAATAGCAGCTGGGGAGGGCGGGGGGAATGGAGGAAGACTCTTAATAAAAAAGAAAAAAACCTTTGTAATAGTTCTTTTGCTAATGGTGAGTCTTGGCTATAAAAATTGTTAGAAAATACCCCTGGAGAACCTGAATGAAATGGTTCCCTTCAGCTTCTGCCCAGAACAGGCAAAGAATCTAGAGGAGCCATTTACCACAATTGTTCTGCCCCGTGAACTGCCTTTTTCCCTGAACATATTTTCCCACAAGCCTCTGGGATGGAACCTCTTCATCAAGCCCATAATTATTGCCTTCCTACAGAGGAAGCTCCTAGTGGGACTACTGTTTCAACCACTGGCAGCTGACATACAGATTTATGGCAATATGTCAAACACTGCTTCTCAGACTGGTTCCTTTACATGACGACTGGTTGTTGAATATACTGGATTTGGCAGAAATGGATAAATTGCCTCTTTTATTTATGGAAGCATTTTTAGTTAAATTTAAAAACTGACTGGAACAAACTGCCTGTACTTCTAAGAGACTATTGGCAGGAAAGAGTTAGTTAATGGTTTTGAAGGACAAGCTTACAGTTATTAAACAGTAGGCAGTAGTGTGATAATGACAGAAACACAGAGGTATACTGTGTAGGTCATCTTAGAACCAAAAGTTGGTGAGTTAGATCTCATTTTTATATATGTATGTGTATATGTGTATATGTATGTGTATATGTGTATATATATATATATGAGAGTGGCTCCTTTTTCATTTAGTTGTAGATTAGTTTAATTTAGTTTGTATAGTTTAGGATAGCTAAGACAATATTAGGTTACTTGTTGGAGTTTGTCTGTTTGTACAAGATATGCAGTAAACAATCAGCCCTCCACATATGTCAGTTTGACTTTCACAGATTTGATTATTTGCAAGTTTCTGCAACCCCTGCCCTTCCACCTCAGGCACTTCTTTTCAAGGGAAACCTTCCCTCTCAGAGGCTCCAATCAGGCTGTGAAGCCAGTAAAAAACCTGCCTCTGGTCCCACCTCCCCCTCCACACCCTGCTGCCTGGACAGCCAAGGACAGCTTGCAGCCCAATATCTCCATGCCACAAACTCTCTCCCAATGCCCTCCGCAAGGAAGAAGATGAGAGAGGGTGAGAGAGAGAATGTATAGGACCACCATACTAACCTCCCTCTTCCTTCTCCTTTCCCTGACCTGGCTTGGACCCTGGACACCCCTTCTCCCTACCATACCTCCCACAGACACACATTTTGATATTTGTGATTTTTCCACTTTTGTGAGGGTCCACTTTTGTGACCCAGTGAATGTACAGGGCCAACTGCAATCCCCTGTATGCTATTTCATATACTCAACACATGTTAATAAAAATACTTTTTTTAAAAAATGACTGTTTCTTCAGGTGTCAGGTGTCAGCAGACTTCTACAATGCAAGAATTCCACAGGTTGTCAGACTACTATTCACATCACCACCCATGTTTGCCTTGCTACCTGGAGATGGGGTGGGGTGTAGCCAACTGGAGAGCAGAACTTGAAAAGTGGCTTGTAGCAGGGCAACGTAAAGGGATCTTGCCTCCATCAAAACACAGAAAACAGCTCTGAAAAGGGTGGGGATTATGCCATGCTTCCCACACGTTTTTCTTGAGGCCAGCTGGGACAGTTCCAGAATACTGGGTTCAAGCCAGAGTAATGCAACAAGCAGGGGAAGCTCTGCTCCACATCTTGAAAGAACATGGCCTCTAGTTTGAAAACAGAACCCATTACTTAAAGAGGCAGTAGTCTCTCTCCCTCATTAAATGCCTTGCAGGCGAAGAATGGATAGATACCTCTTGCAAGGGTGCTCTTCCTCTGGAATCCCTGAATTAAGCAGGAGGATGAACTACCTGGCCTGTAAAGGCTCTTCCAGCTCTATGATTCTCAGCTACATTTGAAAACACCATCATGGGAAGGCAAGGAGATGGTGTAAGTAGCAGATACAACATGTTCTTCTTTCCCCTCCACAGAGGAAAAGAGGAAAGAGAGAGAGAGACTTAATGAATAGAGAGAAGAATACAGCAGGTATGGAGGTGTAATGAGGAACAAGCACACCTTTTCTTCTAGCACAATATCCTCCTACCTTAGTGCATGAGGATAATCATCACTCCAAAATGTTGCGAGATTTAACCAAATTTTACAATCTCCCTCAGTCTTCCCAGACTGGTATTCAAGAATCATAAAATCGTAGGTCTAGTTAGACAGAGTGATTGGAGTTGTAGTGCAATGCATTAGGAGGCTGTCAGGTTGAAGGCCAACCTTGAAACAGCTGTATGTTTGGTTCAGCCCAAAGGAGAAAACCAGTATATACATAGTTCCTATTTTTTTGGTACAAATTAAGTCCAACAGCAAATTAAATCGCAACAGAGGAACTTTTAAAAGACTCTTTATTCTGGCACACATAAAATGTGGAGTTCAGAGCAGCAGTTAAACACACAAGTGATTTTTATTTTCTGGGAAATACTTTGGGCAATTCCCACCAGTGGACCTTGCAAGAGAACCTTCGGGGTTCCTGAGGATGACTCATTTTTTCTTTTAATAACATGACATTTTTCAGCCTTTGAAACAGCAAAGTCTTTACTTAGATGTGGGGGGAAAATGAGAGCACCAGACAATCCTGTCCAGGATAAAATTCCACATGCAATACGATGCCAAACATGCTACACTTCCACCATTGACAGGAGGCAAGGGTGGGACATGAGACCTAGGAAGCTGTCTTATACCAACCAGGCTAGATCACTGTCATCTATCTATCTCAGTCACACCCATTCTGAGCGGCAGCAATATTCCAGGATTTCAGAGAGAGGTTTTCCCCAACACCTTTAACTGAAAATGCTGAGGATCAACCTGGGACCTTCTGAGCATGAGAAGCCCTGTGCTCAGACACTGAAGGGATATGTGTCTCTCCTGCTAGTGCACAGTTGATGATATCACACTGCATTTGGCTAGACTCAAGACATCATTTTCCATTTTAAGTTCATAATCTTTTGTTCCCACACCTGCAACATACTGATATCCTAGACATCGTATTCGCTGATCTCCAAATCAATGGAGGCAGGGCAGTAAGGAGCACAAGAGAGAAAATACCGATCATCAGACAAAGCCAGACAAAACCTCTGGCTTCCGAAATCTTTTATAGCATTATCTTCAATAGCAGATTATTTCACATGGCATGATAAACTGGGAGGTGGAGAACAGGGTGACTGGAAGGGCTGCTGAGGTGAGGGAACAGGAGAGCAATGGGCTTGGTTAGCAGATGCATAAATGAAACTATGCTTTGTTGAGAGCATTTACTGGACAGAACCCAGTTATGTGATCAATAGAAAAGGCTCTTCCACCACCACCCTACGAGAAATCAAGTGACCATCCTCTAACCTCAGAAGATTCTGATGACAACCACTGTTCCCTTCAGACAGAAGGGTGGAGGCTCCAGGAGATGCACAAGCACTAGACCTGAACACAGCTTACACATCCACACCCACGGCATTAATATGCAGTCCACATGGCACATTTTTTCCAGCTAAGCCTGCAATGGACACACAGAATGCAAAACAGCAGATCAGCCTAGGAAGGAAAGGCAGCAACATCCCGCATATCTCCGACTCCTCCCAAGAGCACACTGCCGTTCCAGTCCACAAAAGCCAAGAAGTCAGTGGAGCAAAACAAATCAAAATACCCCATTTCTCCTCTCCAAGTCTCCTCCACCTCGCCTAACACACAGAAATCAAGCGGGGGGGGGGAGAACGTCCTCTTTTTCCAATTTCGCTTCTCTGCCGACCTTCAAACGACATCTAAACACATCTTTCCTCCTCCCCCCACACCCACCCCTCTTCAAATACATGAAAGTCACACCTACCCTCCCGCCCGCCCCCAAACTGGAATCTCTGGCCCCCAAGGAAACCGCCCCTTCTCATTAATCCGACCGAGCAACGCGAGGCATCACGCTGAAGCTCGGAGACCCCAAGAAAGACCAATGGAGAAAAGCGCCGGGAGAGGGTGGCTCAAATCCTTCTCCCCCTCCGCCAACATTTTCAAACGAAAGCTCCAAGCTCACTTCGTCCCCGTTTAGTGGCCTTTTATGGATACTAAATAAAGTCGCGATGCGATACCCCTACATGAGAATGAGCCGCTATTTCAGTACAGTGGGTCTCGTTAAAAGGCACGACTGTGGGAGGGCACGGGGAGAGCGGGCAAATCTTGCCGTCTGCGCAACGGGCTTCTTTCTCCCGACCTAGAACGACTGAGCTGGCAACTGAAACAAGCCCTCTTGGAAGCACGCGACAGGGCAAGCCAGCGGAGGGGAGAACAATCCGGGAGAGGTCGAATTCTCCAGCTGCCCACACCCACGAAAAGAGCCACTTGCGCCCTGCGAAGCACCCCGCCGCAGCTGCGCCCTCGCCCCCAGCCAGCCCCGGGGCGGCGGGGGGCCAGGGGCGCGGGCGGGGCGCTTAAGCTTCTTCCAGAGAGCGCCAAGGCCCGAGGCGCGAGAGGAAGGAAACGACAGAGGCGCCAGCGCGTTCCGCCAGGAAGGCCGAGCCTGTGGGCAGCAGGTCGAGCGGGGAGAAGAGCGCCGAGGCCGAGCCGAGGGGCGGAGGAGAAGGCCGGCAGGCGCAAGTCTGGCGCGGAGAAGCCCACGTCGCTCCCGCGGGGCATGGCGGGGGGACGACTACAGGGCGGGAGCTCCCCAGGGGGCGGCAGAGGCCACTTACCAAGGCGATGCGGCCGGCCAGGAGCAGGAGGAAGAGGAGCAGCGGCGGCGGCAGCAGCGGCGCCACCAGTCGACCTCCCTGGCCGCGGGGCCTCGACCGCGGCAGCCGAGGCATCTTCGTCCGGCTGGGAAGGGGAGGAAGATCCGGGCGGCGGCAGCCGGACCTGCCGTCCAGTCTGAGGGAGGCGGGAAGGGTGGGAGGGACGGGGGAGCCTTTCCTTTGTTCCCGATGCAACCAGAAACCCACAGCCAGGAGGAGAGGGAGTGGAGGGGGAGGGGGGAGGGCGCCGAGCCAGAGGATGGATGGGGGAGCGAGAGAGCCACGCCGCTCGCGAAGTCTCCGCTTGGTGGGAGAGATGCCGCAAAAGGAGGGCGGAGGCCCGGCCACGGCCGGGAGGATGGCGAGGGGAAGCGAGGCGAGTCCCGTCCGTCTGCCGCCGCCGCCGCCCCCTCGCTGGCTCCAGCCCCGTTGCACCCCGTTGGCGCCGGACTGTTGGCAAGAATCAGAGAGCGCCGGGCTTCCTCGCCCTCTCCTTCTCGGGAAGCGTGCGCTTCTGATCCGCTTCCATTCGTTTAAGGGCTCGGAGTGCGGGGAGAGGCGCCCAAACCTGGCAGGGCGAGCGAGAAAGAGGCTGCGACGCCCTCTAGTGTCGGCTATGGATTGAATGGGATGAGCCGACAGAATGTTAGCCTCGATCGCGCATCCCCACGCGCGCAGGGATGCGAGTTAGGCAAATAGGTGGCGGGAAGAGATCCACCGAGATCGGGTGCGTGGAGCAGGCTGATTTAGGCTTTCCTAACTTCGACCACTCTCAAACTATGGAGTTAGAAAGCTATCTATGGACATATGTGCGTGTGGATGTCTGTATGTATAAAATTTTATTTTATTAAACTCAAGCAAAACTCTAAAATAGTAAGAAAAGCGAAACAAATACATACAATCTACACAAACAAGCAAAATCAAACAAAAGTAAAACACAAAGTAACAATACTAACAGTACTAATAATACTAACATTCCAAATTTAAAAATCATATAAGTACAACTACAAAACTACATTACCACAAATAAGTAAAAAAAAGTTGGTTCCCGCCCAGTTGCATACAGTCCATTGTACATAAATACTTACACCTAAGTATTAACTTCAACCTTAAAAAAAACTAATAGTTGCTAGTGATCATATATCATTAGACATTTACCACTTATTACAGTAATTATTACCTATCATTATGATTATTTATCTAGTTATCTTATTTGATGACTTATCTACTTACAAATAATCTAATTAGTTAAAATAAAAAGTTAAATAATTGTTAGCCTATTCTATATTCTGTATAATTTCTATATTCCAATCTATATTGATTCCAATAGTAATTATTCTATAATAGAAATCTTTCAACTAAGTAATAATACTAATAACCCAGTATCAGTAAGATAATAATAAACATCCATAATTAATAATAATCACCATCCAATTAAAAAGTGATAAAGAATAACCTATTCAAGCAACAAACAGAATAGGATTTTAAAGGAGTTAGGAAGCAATTTTTGAATGCTCTTCCAATATTTGTTTTTGGGAGTATAAAACCAGTGTCCTAGAGAACATGCTCAAATGTTCTCCTCAGTGTGGGACTCACACTTGGAAAAGTGATTTTTGAGCTATGGAGTTCCTGAATCACTCTTTCCTTCAACCTAGTGTACCTCACAAGGTTGTTACGAGGAGAAATGTTGCACTTCACCTGTAATATTTCACCTGTTATTTTATATTAACTATCAGCTTATTTGACCCAATATAATGTGTGTAGCTGCATTTCATCTTTCATCCACATTTATACTTATGTACTTGTGTGCTGTCAAGTAATTTCTGTCTTATGGTGACCCTAAGTGTCAGGTTCCGATTCAAACACACAAAATAAACATGCGAAAACAAGATTTATTTTAGAGCTTGAGCAGACTACAATGACTTCAGTGATTCAGACTGGTAAGATTCTCACAGATAGTAAGTTATAACAATTCCCTCCTTCCCACAAAGCAATTAAGGTTGACCTTGTATCTCTAGCCCTGAAGTGGTTACCAGGAGACTATCTCATGAGAATTCAGATGTTTTGGTAATGGTAAGCGCTGGAATGCTACTGCAAGTAACATCTGCAAGCAAGTAGGCTGGCTACGTAAACTGCAAGCATTTACTACTACATAACCCATCCAGAATACCTCCCCACACATATAATGGAGGGAAACCCCGACACTAAGGCAAACCTAGCATGGGGTTTTCTTGGCAAGATGCGTTCAGGGGAGGCTTTGCCATTGCTTTCCTCTGAGGCTTGCCCAAGGTCACCCAGTGCACTTGTCCAACACCCAAACCACCCAAACCACTTGCATATACTTATAACTTTATCCAAAAAGGATTTCTAGAATGCACACACATGCGCACACGGGTATTCAAATAGGTGACCCTGTAGATGACCCTTGCCCAGCTGTAATGTGACATGCTATCACTCATTTTTTCCTATCTCAAGACTCTAGTGGTTTGCTTGTGCTTTTTGTTAGTTTCGTTTTTGTTTCTGTAGCTGAACATAATTGGATCAAGGAGACCTGACCTGGCTCAGTCCCAGACTTGTTTTAAATGTCACTGCTTGGAACATGTAAATTTAATTTTAAAAATATAATAAGTTTTGAATTGTATACAGTGTATATTGTATACACTTATCTTTCCATCAGTGGATGTGTGACCAATAGCTATGTGGTAGTAAAGATAGAAACATTTGCTAGGAATGTTTCTAAAAATCTATTTGGGTGTATAGAATCATTTGTCTTACTTGGATGTCTAACTTTGTCTAGCTATCAGCTTATGGTTACTAACTAATAATGATCATAACAACTAATAAGAGGAAGGGTGGATGGACAGATGGACAGACCACAGACCTATAAGAAGATGTCCATACTTAGGAATTTCAGGTCCATCAGAGCTTCTGCATCCATGGAATCTTTATTTTTAGAGATTAACCACTCTTTGGAAGATGAACAACTTTTTTCATATATGCAGGCTTCCCCTACTTATCTGACAGGTTATGGACCAGAGCACAGTCAGAAAACAGAATTGGTTGAAAAGCGGAACCTATGCTCCATACTGTAGGGAGCAGGAAGGACTTACAGAGGCTCACTTGGGATCAACTATGTTCATGCTGTTTGTGAAATCTCTCTCAACTGGCTTAGCACTTTTTTCTCCTCTCAGTTTGCTTTGCAAGCAATATGCACATGTGAATGGTTCCAAGCAAGCCTCCATAGGCAAGAAAACTGATAAAAGAATAAAATCCCCATCAAATTAATGGAACTTGACTTTTATTTGGAAGCATCAAAAGAGTGGGGGGCGTCAAAAAGTGGAGGCTTCCTGTATCCTCAATAACACAACTCTTCTTTTCCTATCCCCAACTCCATTATGACAATAACAACCAAATTCAGTTGCAGATCTATGAGAATCTGTCAATCTGTCATGCAGATGGGTTCTGTTTGGAAACAACAATGAATGTCAGATTGCATATTGCCAAGTATGATGAAAAAGAATATACAGTCAGCCCTCCACATTTGTGGGTTTGACTTTTATAGATTGAGAGATTGGACTTACCGTGAAGGTTCAATTCCAGGATGACAGGAGAAGGAATCCACAACAATTGGGTTAATCCCTGTGTGCCAACCAGAATAGGCAGCATTCTTCATTCTTTTTCAGTTATGACAGTTAGGAACCCCTCTTCTCTGATAGTTTTGTTATCTAGCCATGCTTAACCGAGTCTGTGACCTTCCTCTGTGTAAAGCCTCTCTCTCTTTTACTATACTTGTCCCTCTCTGTCTCACTCCCACTATCTTTCTCTCTTCTCTTCTCTTCTTTTTCTTCTTTTTTTTAATCAGGGTGGGTGTGGATTCCTCCTCCTGACATCCCAGAACAGTAAATCCAATCTCTCATTCTTGCAATGGCATAGAGGAGTAATTCACAACAATTGGGATTTACCCTAGCCACACCCTGGGTGGGAATGTTTTCAACTCCTTAGGACTGACTGCAGCACGGTCCTGCCAAAAGCTGTCTGTGCTGATTTAAATTTGTCTTATCTTAAAATGCTTGATAAAAGTCAAAGCCTCTGACCATCCACCTGCAGAACATATGTCTTGCAAGGACAAAGTTACAGTGTAAGCTGTGCTAGTTCCCATAGATCTGATTGAATGAGGCCATATATTTCTAGGCCTAGGCTTGTCCACATAATCATAAAAGTGGAAGATTCATGCTTTGACCCAACTTCCAATCACCATTTTCAATTATCTCTGTCCCAAAGTCTTAGGATTGTGATGAAGCAGATAACAGAGATCAGACCCTTCGGTTTGGAAAGGAGTTATTTTATTAGCCGGCGAGTCTCAGCTGGAATTGCTTCCAAAAGTCCAAGCCTCCCTTTAATTGAGTTCACAGCCATTTATACATTTTTAGTACAGTGTTATCTCCTGTTCAGGAGAAAGAACAGAAGTGCTACAAAGATCACCAGTTTCGTTTTCTTACTACAATAAGCTTTTCTTTAATGTTGCAAGTCTGATGTATCGAAGCTAAGGCAGTAGTAGCAGAGCAACATTCCATTCCCACAAGGTGCAATTGTATTAGCTGCGTACAGAGAGAGAAATGACTACAAGCTGCAGAGAGAATTAACTGTTTACAGAGAGAATTGACTGTTTATCCCTCACATTCCCCCCTTTTATGCTAAATTCTGTAATTAGCAATTTTAGCATAATTATGCATAATTAATTTGGCCTTCCCATTAGAGCGTATACAGCAGCCTTTCCATCCATTGCTCTATTCATTACAGATTGAAAATACTTTAACAAGCAAGGTACTATCATGCAAATCAGGATGCTCATTCACAGAAAAATCCTACAAACAATGTCCTCAACCACGCTAAATTAGGTAGCTAGAAAGTTAACCACGCCCACATGTCAGATATCTGGCAATATGATTTTCTAATGGCTGAAACTACAGAATGTATACGTTCCACATTGGTCTCTACTATTCCAGTCTCATTTACATAATGACAGCATGTAGTATTTAGGCAGATACACATGCCCCCTTCGCAGCTGAGGAGATAATCTAAAGCTATTTTATGCTGGGTTATAACAGAGGCCAATGAATCTACCTCTTGTTGTAAAGCACTCCCTTTGCTGTTGAATTTGCTAACATTTCTAACTGAGCTGACAGGCAGCATATCTGCCTTACATTCAGAGCCACTCCTGCCATGGGAAACATTATAGCTCCAAACCTTTCACCTTCAGTCAGGTACGTGTCGGTAGGATCATACCCATGGCTTTCATCATAAGCTCTTTTCACTCTGGCCCAGCCAAACTGTCTATCCCATGTCTCTATTAGCTGGTGGATAGGATGGAAGGTGATGCCTGCAGTGGCCAAACTTCCAATGGTACAGGTACCATTCCATACCTGGGAAGTAATTCCCCGCCCATTCTCCACAAAGCCAATACATCCCAGAGGGCAAACCATAAATTCACTGTCCGTTATGCAGGCTGGCTTCTTCTTGGAGTTTAATTAAAGGGGAGTGGCCCCTATGGTTCCCATACAGCTCAATCAAGGTGTCTCTGCAGCTGAAAGGGAAACTGATGTTGGGATACCTTCCTGGGCAGGGCCGTGAAGATTCAGGGATTTCAAATGTTACATTACAATTGGGATAGTCTCCCAAAAAAATTCTTGGCAAGGGGATCCGCTGCCTCCGCCCTCCCTGAAAATCTGCATAAAATTCCTCATGGGAGGGGTTCCATCGGCGCACGCACAATGAAGCTGGCAGTGGATTCCCTCGTCTACTCAGGGTGAATTGACTGGGATCCTTGGGAAGTAATTTCCCGAAGATCCATACACACTAATACTATTCCATCCAGACAGATTCAATGTATCTGTTGGCATTACAGGCCACCTTTGCATATGTGAGCTGGGCCCATAAGAGCACACCCAACAGTTATTGACGTCCAGGGTACTCAAGATCTGATTGACCAGCTGATGGAATCAATTCATCTCCCAGCCCCCCTGGCTCGGTATCGCTCCTATCAGCAATAACAATCCCCTTATTCACATATCATCCAAATCCACAGAACCACTGTCTAAAGTGATACAGTAGATAGCCCAGACTTCCGGCTCCACCTAAGCCTACTCCAACCCACAGTATTGTCTCCCACATTCAGGATCTGGCCATACGTGGAACAGTGCGTCCTTGGTAGCAACTGCGGTAGGGCCTAGTCCCAGTCTTCTTTTCCTCTCCAGATGGGGATCTGGCCATGCGCTGGGTGTTCAGCTTCCAGTATGTGAACATAGCAGGGCCCAGTCCTAGTCTTCCTTACTGCTTTCTGGTAATTCTCAGCTTCAAAGGCTGCCCTGTGATTGGGGCAGCAGTCCAATCTGTATTGGCCCTTTTTATTCTAGTTTAATGCACCCAAGGTTTCAATCCTGCTACTTTTATGGCGGTAGGTGTGGTTAAGATAACCTGGTAGGGCCCCCTCCACCCCGGACCGAGTGGCTCCCCTTTCCAATCTTTCACCCACACATCATCTAGTTGAAAGGGGTGGGCCTGTGTCTGTAAGAAAGGGAGTCGCTGTTCTAACGTATACTCCCTCATCTTACTCAAAGCTTTTCCTAACGCACTAACCTCTTCCTGTAGAGTTATGTCTCCCAACTCTTTTGTGTCACCCCTCAGTCCACTCAATATGGTAGGGGGTCGCCCATATGTGATGGATGAATGGGTTCCAGTTGAAAGTACTAGGTCCTGAAACCAAAGAAAATGGCACCGCGCATTGCATCTCTGTAGGATGGATTTGGAACGCGAAGCAAGAAAATCAAGAAGAATGCTGACTTGGTCGGAGAAGAGAGTTGGCAAAACAAGAAGGAATTTGAACAAACAAGGTGTGCTCTGAGCTCCAAGTTGCATGAAACGTCAAGACAAGATAAGAAATTGACATGATACAGGTTGTTTTGACATAAACAGAGAAGACATTGGTATGTTCTGGAACCATGACAACCAGCAAAACATGTTTTTCTCAAGAAGTGAACGAGATGGGTATATAGAGGGGGATTTTTTAGCCTCTCTTTGCTGACTCTTCATCAACGGAGGTCATTCACCCTTTTGGGAACACCTGATCAATGTTCAGCAAAGGGACCTTGTGAGTATGTCAGTATGGATGGGTGTGTGAGAGAGCTCTCTTGGTACTTATGTAATTTTATATTTTATATCTCAATAAATGTTACATGCATAGTATTTAAACCCAGATCTGGTTTCCTGCGTGTCTCTATTGGGGATCCTATAGTCTGGAGTGGCTGAATTTCTCTCTGGATCAAAAGTACCAAAAATCTCGGTGCATGACACATCAGCTCAAAGGGGGACAACCCTGTCTTTTGGTGTGGTGTGCACCGTATCCAGAAGAGGGCTATGGGGAGGACCTCCGGCCACCTTAGCTTTGTTTCCTGGCATAATTTGCATAATTGTGTCTTTAGGGTCCGATTGATCCTCTCCACCTTTCCTGAGCTTTGGGGCCTGTAAGCACAGTGTAATTTCCAGGTGATTCCTAGGGTATTAGTCAGATCCCTGATGATCTTGGGCACAAAAGGAGGTCCATTATCCAAGCCTATATGGTGTGGCATCCCATGTCTGGGGATGATGTTTCGTAGCAAAGCCCATACAACCTCCCTTGTTTTCTCACTGCGGGTGGGATAAGCTTCCACTCATCCAGCATAAGTACAAAGACTAGGAGATAGTGATAGGCTCCTGCTCGGGGTAATTTGGTGAAATTTACCACCAATGATTCAAAGGGACTACTTCCTTGATGCTGCCACCCTTCCATCCTTCTAGGTCTCTGCCAGGGATTAGTCTTGGCACACAACTGACACCTGGAGGAGGCTAAGGCAGCAAATCCATGTATCCCATCGAGATACACTTCCTTTTCCAGCAACTGGGCTAAAGCCATTTTCCCTAGATGCATAGCTTCATGAGCCTTCTGGACCACTGGCCATCCCAAGTGCCAGGGCAAATAAACCCTTCCATCTGGCAGCCTCCGCCATCCATCATTTCTCTTGGTTGCTTTGAGGTTCTGCCTGGCTAGTTCATCCTCCTCCTTAGAGTAAGTTGGGCTCATTACTTTCAAAGACACCTGGAACAGCGGGGCCATGAGAGGGTTCCCTGTTTGTTTCCCGTGCACGCTTTCCTCAGCTGCTGCTTTAGCTGCCTGGTCCACCATTCGATTTCCCTTTGCCACTAGGTAACTTCCCTTTTGGTGCCCTCGACAGTGAATTACAGCCACTCTTTTTGGGATCCAGACCACACGTAGTAGCTCTTCTATTTCTTTCCCATATTTTATGTTCTGTCCTGCCGAATTAATGAAACCTTTCTTCTAGTACAAAGCTCCATGGGCATGCAAGGTAATAAAAGCATACTTTGAATCCGTATATATGTTCACAGTGAGTCCCCCTGCCAATTCAAGGGCTCGAATAAGGGCAATGAGTTCTTCCCTCTGGGCTGACGTTCCAGATGGCAGTGGTCAAGCTTCCACTACCTTCTCCTCCGTTACCACTGCATATCCAGCCATCCTCCGTCCTGCGCGCACAAAGCTACTTCCATCTGTGTAATAGGTGACATCTGGATTTGGCCATGGAGTGTCCTGAAGGCCCTCAGTCTCCACGGGAGCAGTGTAGCTGGGTTTAGGGTAGCAGTGGTTTTACGTCGAATCCGGGGATTCTCACGCATCCCTTGGTATTTCAACATTTGACTATTGGTGAACCAATAGTTTCCTTTATATTCCATCAAGGTGGTAACTGCATGAGGTACTCTGACAGTCAACCTCTGGCCCAGTGTTAACTTGCCAGCTTCCTTGACTAGTAGTGCTGTGGCTGCAATGGCCATCCTTGGGCTACGGGATCCAATTGTTTTGAGAGATAAGCCTTGGGACACTGCCAAGAACCCAACTGTTGGGTCAAAACCCCTACAGCCACATTCTTCCTTTCATCTACATAAAGGGTAAATGGTTTGGTGACATCAGGCAATCCTAATGCAGGGGCTTCCATCAAAGCTTTCTTTATCCGCAACCATGCTGCTTTTTGTTCTTTTCCTCACTGAAACTCAGCAGCCTCCAGCCCCTTTGTCACCTCATACAAGGGCTTGCTCATCACAGTAAAGTTGGGGATCCAGATTCGGCAAAATCCCGCCACACCCAAAAATTCTCGAACCATCTTTCGGTTCTGGGGTTCTGGAGCACACAGTGTCTCCTTTCTCTCTGGCCCTAGAGCACGTTTTCCTTGGGAAACTTGATATCCCAAATAGCGCACTTCTGTTAGGCAAAGTTGTGCTTCCTTCCTAGAGGCCTTGTATCCAGCTTCCCATAGTAGGCAAAGCAGCTCATCAGTCCCTTTTTGGCATTCTTCTTCACCTACCGCTGCTAACAGAAGGTCATCTACATATTGTAAAAGGACTCTTCGCCCTGGTTCTGACAGGAATCACTGCAAATCTTGACTCAATGAGGTTCCGAAAATAGTGGGCGAGTTCTTCCACCCCTGCGGCAACCGGGTCAAGGCGTACTGGACCTTCCTTCCTTGTAACCCTATCTTCCCATTGAAAAGCAAAGATGCCCCATGGGGCCAACCGTATACAGAAGAAAGCATCCTTACGGTCCAATATGGTAAAATGAGTTGCCGCTGAGGGGATCAGCCCATCAACACATAGGGATTAGGCACCACAGGGTGGATAGTTACTGTTGCTTGATTTACCATTCTTAAGTCTTGCACAGGCCGATAGTCATTCATTCCAGGCTTCTGGACTGGCAGGAGTGGGGCATTCCATGGAGATTGACATTCTCTGAGAATCTGATACTTCAATACTCGATCTATGTGCTTTTGTATACCTTCCATGGTTGCCCAAGGCAGATTGTATTGTCTTACATGTACCAGGGTGGCTCCTGATTTTAACTCAACCACAATGGGGACTATATTTCGGGCTAATCCTGGTGGATTATCTTCCGCCCATACTCCCGGAGGTCCATAGGGAAGTTTTCCTCCTTCTTGATTCATAAGAATTTGATGTGTCCTCCATTCCTCTTCCATAGGGGACGTGATCAGCAAACTGCACGGTCCTCAGAACCTCACCTCTGCTGATCCATCGTCCTCAAAAGTAATCTGTGCCCAAAGTTTCGACAACAAATACCATCAATGGTGCCGGGCAGTCTGATAAATAAAGGAATTGATGTGTAACTTGATGCCTTCCCAAGTCTACAATTCGCTTCTCCAACAAGGGCCTCTTTTCAGTTCTCCCTCTCGTGCCAACTATCTTTATACAGGTGGTGGTTTTCGGGGCTAGGGTGGTAGTTACAACTGATTGGGTGGTGCCTGTATCAATCATCATTGGAATAGGCTGGCCCCCCACCTTTGCCGTGACCATGGCCTCCCTGGGGCCAGCAACAAGGGGCCCCCGGCCTGTCCTAATCCCACTGCTCCAGTTCTGCCATCCCTATGGTCTCATAGGGTTCCTCTCTTTGTCTCTTATATCGTCCATCTGTCACTCGTCCTCTTCCACCTCTTCCCCAGATCCTTTGTGGTTCAATTGGCCCTTGACTGGGTCGATTGGGACATTCATTCTTCCAATGGCCTTCTTGTTTACAGATCGCACACTGATTCCTTCACAGTCAAGACCTCTGCCCCCGTCCTCTCCTCCTGCCTCTCCCTCCCCCTCGCGTGGGGTCTCCCTTCTGAGTATTTAATGTGACGGCCAGCAATTCCACCTTCTTATGCATTCACCTATCTTTCTCTCTTTTTTCTTCTTGATCTCTGTTCACATACACCTTCTGGGCAATTTCCAGCAGCTGGCTCAAATTCATGCCTGCAAATCCTTCTTGTTTCTGAAGCTTCTTCCGAATATCCAGGTAACTATGAGTCACAAAGGCCAAATTCACTGTCTGTTGATTGCCTGGATCATCTGGATTCACAGGACTATACTGCCTATAGGCATCAAGTAACCTTTCCAAATATGCCCCCGGAGATTCGGTAGACCCCTGAAGTATCTCTGATACCTTAGACATGTGGACTGGTCTCTTCATTCCTTCTCTCATAGCTTCCACTAAGAGGACTTGATAATCAGTAAGCAAATTCATCTGGTCAGGAATATTCGGGTCCCATCCTGGATCAGCTAAGGGAACCCTTCCTCTCATCCATTGCTCAGGGTTCGCCTTTCCAGGAGGTGCCCTGTTCCTAGCTATCCGTTCTGCATGTTGGATTATCCTTCTCCGCTCCTCGGTGGTGAACAGAGTCAGTAGCAATTGCTGGCAGTCCTGCCAATTAGGGACATGTGATGCCATAATACTGGAGCAGAGTTCTATTATTTCTTGTGGCTTGTCTGTATAAGTTGCGTAATGTGTCTTCCAATTAAGGAAGTCAGACATGGTGAAGGGTGTATATTGATAGCTTTGAACTTGCCTGTAACCCCCTGGCTGCTGGACATCTGCTACCAACTGGCTGATCTGTCTAAGCGGAGCCACCACCTCTTCTTGCTTCTATCCCTTTCTTCCTCATCCCTTCCCTTATTCTGGATCTGGAGAGGGGGCTTCTCCTGTAGCTTCTCAGGCCTTTTTGCTTTCACCTTAGGCCCATCTCTAAGGTTGAACACATCTGTAGGGCTTAGGGAATGCTGTGTCTCTCTTTCCCTTGCTGGTAATTTAGGATAGATGCCTTGTGGAGTTCCCAATTCTTGGGAAGTCTGTATATCCATTATTGTGGAAGGAGGAGGAGGTATCAATAAACCTTGAGGATCCACAGATAACAGATTGTAGAAGGGATTTGTTGCACTTCCAGATGGTACCTTCGCCCCTGGGGTCATTGGTGCAGGCTGACTCACTCGAGGTGGCGCCGATGCCTCCGCAACTTGTACAGGTGGAGACCCAGTTGCCTGTGCTACCATTGGTACTACTGGGATTCCCACTGCCTGTGCTATTTGATCCTCGGCTGCCTGTGCCACCTGGGCTGCCTGTGCACCTGGGTTCAGAGCCTCTTCAACATATGGCGGGGGCGCACTTGATTCCTCCGGTTCTTCAGGTGGACTATTTAAAATTATGGGGCCCCTTCCAAATTTCTTCCAAGTCTTATCGCTCATTACTAACATGACTTTACTACACTGCTCCTTGCACCTTTCAAGCCAAGGAGGGGATTCAGTCACTATAGTGTCCCAGGAATCTATGTAAGGATATTGGTCTGGGTGCCCAGGGGTCCCTACCACCACCACATACACAGCCTTAATCTTATCCGGGTCCAAACTTCCCTCAGGCAGCCAACCCACTTTAAATGATGGCCACTCTACCTAACACAGGTTCCGCAACCTGCCTGGCGTCATCTTTGGGCAACCGTAGTCGCCTCCAAACCCTTTCTTTAAAATTTTCAACATACATTGAAGCGGGGTTTGTTGGCTACTTCCCCCACCCATTTTCCACCCCAAAACGACAACACACAGTAGGTTAAGGGAGGTGAACTGAGGGTAAGGGGTTCCAGCAGCTCGACACAATGGGGGATAGACAAACATGTATATGCATCGACCCAGGCACCCGGATGATCACAGCATGCGGCGGGAACTGCGATTCCATTCATACACCACTCATGCACTCATTCATTCCAACAACACGGCCCTCCCTCCTTTACCTTATCCTTTTAAGGGATCCTGCAGTTTCAGTGCCCCCCCCTTTTTGGGGGTGCTCTACTCGGGCAGGTCCAGGGGGTGATCAAGCCCCTCTTCTTCCCAGTGTTCACACTCTGTGGGGAGGGTCTTACCACTTAGGCTGTGTCTGTCGTGTTTCCAAACCATCCTGGGTTCTTGAGCTGGCAAACCAGTCCCCTGGTTCAGCACCCCCCCCCAAGGAGGACCATCCGACTAAAAGTCGGGGGCGCCCAAGGTCCCCAGTCGGTGGGGCAAGGATACCCGGGGGCGGTGGCCGCTTAAGAGGGCAAAAGGCCCCAGACCCCAGACGAGCCCCCAGATGAAGCAGATAACAGAGATCAGACCCTTCGGTTTGGAAAGGAGTTATTTTATTAGCTGGCGAGTCTCTGATGGAATTGCTTCCAAAAGTCCGAGCCTCCCTTTAATTGAGTTCACAGCCATTTATACATTTTTAGTACAGTGTTATCTCCTGTTCAAGAGAAAGAACAGAAGTGCTACAAAGATCACCAGTTTCATTTTCTTACTACAATAAGCTTTTCTCTAATGTTGCAAGTCTGATATATCGAAGCTAAGGCAGCAGTAGCGAGCCAGCAACATTCCATTCCCACAAGGTGCAATTATATTAGCTGCATACACAGAGAGAAATGACTACAAGCTGCAGAGAGAATTAACTGTTTACAGAGAGAACTGACTGTTTATCCCTTACAGTAAGAGACAAACAGAGCCTCTGTACCTCTCACACAAGCAGTTCTTTTGATGTACAACTGACTGCCCTTTTCACATCAACAGCCCTGGTGGCACAGTAGTTAAATGCCAGTACTGCCACCAGAAGGTTGTGAATTTGATCCTGCTGGGCTCCAGGTTGACTCAGCCTTCCATCCTTCCACAGGTTGGCAAAATGAGTACCCAGCTTGTTGGGGGCAATTAGCTAACACATTGTAAACTGCTTAGAGAGCACTTAGCTGATAAGCAGTATATGCTAAAAATACACATGATATCATGCATATGCCATCTTTTCTCCTCAGACTGCTTTGGCTGAGGACATAAATTGGGCAAGTAAATAATATCAGGTGTTCTCTTCTTCCAGCATACTTTGGAAGAAAGGTTGGATCTAAAGTTAGCTGTCCTCAAATTTATATAAGTTTGGATTTATTGACAAAGTTGCTGACTCTGAAACTTGTCTTGCTGATGTTATGGCTACCAGAAAGGCCATTTTGAAAGTCATCAGTTATAAGGAAGGCTCTCTAATAAGCTCAAATGGCGGCTTTGTTAAACCATTCCGGACTAGGTTAAGATCTCAGCTTGGGAATCTGTGCCTCATTGGAAAAGATGATACACTTGCTCCTCATAAAAATCTTTTTTACATGTGGATGAGCTGCCAAGGGAACACCCTCAAATTTTAGCATCACTGTTAATGCTGACAGGCTCCTCTGCATGCCTGCTCCCATCGACTGAAAAGAGTCTTCTTAGTCTGGTATTCCTGACTGAGGCAAATAAGTCTATTTGAAAAGGACCTAATCTCCTATTCCATCTTGGAAACACTGCATAATTCATGTCCATTTTCCTGAATGCAAACTGTGATAACATAGATAGCCCACTCTGATGTTCAACTTCCCTTTCGAGTAGACTGCTGTTATTAACTGCAAATTCTTTTCTGCCCAGTGAAATACCTTGTCTGCCTCTTCCACCAGGAGTTTTGAGTGCAGACCCCCTGACTGACAATATGACTTGCAGTCATATTGTAAGGGATAAACAATTAATTCTGCAAACAGTTAATTCTCTCTGCAGCTTGTAGTTATTTCTCTCTGTGTATGCAGTTAATACAATTGAACCTTGTGGGAATGGAACGTTTGCTGGGTCGCTTCTGCTGACTTAGCTTCGATACATCAAACTTGCAACATTGGAGAAAGGCCTATTGTAGTAAGAAACAAAACTAATGATCTCTGTGTAGCGCATCTGTTCTTTCTCCTGAACAGGAGATAACACTGTACTAAAAATGTATAAATGGCTGTGAACTCAATTAAAGGGAGGCTCAGACTTTTGGAAGCAATTCCAGCAGAGACTCGCCGGCAAATAAAATAACTCTTTCCAAACTGAAGGGTCTGATTTCTGTTATCTGCTTCAATATCGTCTGTCCATACTTGGACATAATGACATTTTACCAGCTGCCCAAACTCAAGGACCACCACCTTTAACACTAGGAAGTTTATGTTGTGGCTCTTGTCCATTATATGGACAGGAATTGACCTGACACACCTTGACAATGCATTCCCCAATCAGTCAAGCTTGTATCCGTTGTCACTTTCACATACTGCTCCACTATTAATGGTACACCTTTGTTCAAACTGGCATCCTTCCTCCACTAGCTCTATTTCTTTCTCAAACTGAGAGGCAACAACACCAAATAATGCTTTTTTCTTGCCAGTGTTCTGCTGGTGAGGAATCATCAGTCTCTGTAGGTCCCTGGAATAATATCTTCCCCAAGGTACCAACTGAATTGTTGAAACTAGCATCCCCATTACTCAAGCTAGTACCATCAAATCCACTGATTTGAACATTGCCAACATCCTCACATGGTGTTTGGCTTTCACCCTCCTCTCTTCTGAGAGATAAATGCACCCAGCTTGGTGCACCCAAATGTGTAATTAACCTTGCTGGTTTCAGATGGCTTTTCTCATAGTTGATCAGAAAACCAAATACCTCCAAAATTTGCATTGTTTTCCTCAAATGCTGAAACCATTTTTCCTGAGAACTCACTTTCACTAAGATATTGTCTAGGTACAGATAAAGTTGTACCCCTTGTTTCAGAAATGTTTCAGAAATGCCACCAAAGGTACTAAGACTTTTGTAAATATTCTCGGAGCTGATGCTAAACCAACAGACAGACCCCTGAACTAGAAGTGTTTGTCCATGTAGATACTTCCTATCTGATTCTATCACATGAAAATACGCCTCCCTTAAATCCATCGAGGCCATCCAATCGCCAACTTGTAAATTCTCCTTTATTGCCTGGAGTGTCTCCATCTTGAAACTCAGATACCTCATAAACTCATTGAGATATCTGAGATTCAAGGCTAGATAAAAAGTCCCATTGCTTTGGGGCAGTGTGAAGAATGTGTAATATACTTCAGGGAAACCTTGATTCTCCAGTACTTTCTCCACTGTCCCAATTTAATAGATGAACTATCTCCTTCCAAACTATTCTTCTCTTCTCTGATACCAGAGAAGACACATATCTGCTTTTCAACACTCTGTCACATAATATTTTGTAACCTCTTGTCACCACCTGAATCACGCATTGATCTGTTGTTACCTGACTCCAACAAGTGCAGAAATGCAGAAATCTTCCCCCTACATCCAATATCCACTTGTCAGCACTGAGTTCTACCCCTTCTCTGAGTAGAATCTCCTCCTCTTCCTTGTCCTTGAACTTGTATATGAAAAGATCTTGTCCTATTGAATTGTCCTTTTGTTCTATTCCGTTGCTGCCTTCCAAATATAAATTCAGATTGTCTACGATTTCCACTACCTCCTCAATAGGGATAACATCCTCTCTGAAAGCTATCCCTTAAATGGAACAAACGGCAATTTGTTTCTAGGCTTCTGGTCAGCATCTCAATGACTCAACCAGAAAGATCTTTTCACCACTGTTACTGCACTAATATTTCTAGTCATAAAGGCAACTGCATCATAACTAGCATCTGGCAAATATTTCAAATATTTTTTTACTTTCTTTAATGCTATAGAAAAAGACCTAGACTGTATCTCTTACACCATAATCTTGCATCCACAAAACTTCCACCCAAGCAAACATAGATGTGGCTACTGATGCCCTTAGGACTATAGCTGAATGCTCATGGAAGTCAAGAAATGCTACATTCCACAGTATTCCTTTCATCTATCAAGCTTGTAATTCTATCATAAAAGGAGATAAAACTAGTCTGGCATGGCTTGCTTTTGAGAAACCTATGTTGACTTTTAGTGATCACAGCATTGCTTTCTAAGTAATTACAAACTCTCTGCTTAATGATCTGCTCTAGAATCTTTATGGGTATTGATGACAGGCTGACTGGGTGATAATTATTTAGGTACTGCTCTATTCTACTTTTGTCTGACCTCAGCTAGAATACTGTGTCCAGTTCTGTGAACCTCATTTCAAGAAGGCTATTGACAAGCTGGAGCATGTCCAGAGGAGGGCGACCAAAATGGTGAAGGGTCTGCAAGCCATGCTCTATGAGGAGTGGCTTAGAGAGCTGGGTATGTTCAGTCTGCAGAAAAGAAGGTTAAGAGGGGACATGATAGCCATGTTTAAATATCAGAAAGGATGTCATGTCGAGGAGGGAGGGAGCTTGTTTTCCGCTACTCCAGAGACTAGGACAAGGAGCAATGGGTTCAAACTACAGGAAAAGAGATTCCACCTGAACCTCAGGAAGAACTTCCTGATGGTCAGAGCTGTTGGGCAGTGGAATATGCTGCCTTGGAGTGTGGTGAAGTCTTGTTCTTGGGAGGTTTTTAAACAGAGGCTAGATGGCCATCTGTTGGGAGTGCTTTGATGTGTGTTCCTGCATGGCAAGGGGTTGGACTGGATGGCCCTTGTGGTCTCTATGATTCTATTCTCATAGCACTCACAATGGACAGCTATTACAACACACGTTATGTCTTTGTCACCCAAACACTGAGAACATTAGTGGGTTGATAGTCCATTGTCTGTGCTGCAACTCCCATTGTTCCATACCTGGAACTGCACATATCTTCCAGTGCCACAGGCTATTTTTTGGGTACAAATACCCCTGATTCCAGGATTGTTCAGTAATCAATCAATCAACTTTATTACGGTCACAGACCAGTGTACAAGAACAAACAAGATACAAGATACATATAAATAGTCAATTGGTTAGAAAGAGATATGCAACCGTACAACATCATGCTTATAAAACATATAACATCAATCAGTAAAAAACAATTTGGTACATATAGATAGTCAATTGGTTAAAAAAGACTATAAGACCATACAACATTTTCGTCATAAAACATAAAACCAGTCAATAAAAGACAAATTAGTACATATAAATAGTCAGTTCGTTAAAAAGAATTATAAAACATACAACAACCTCCTCATAAAATTCTCCTTTATCTATCCTTTGTCTAATCTACATCACTGACCATCTTGCGCCGAATTCTAATGGCAATTGCACAAAACTTAGCTACTTTATAGGATATCTCTGAGTTATGATCTGAAAGTAATAGTGAGACATAGAACTGTTCCAAGTGGCCTAAAAATCTATTAAGAATGGGGGAGATAAGATTTAATCATAAATCCCTGTAATATGGGCATTGTAAAAGTATGTGTTCCACAGTTCCCACTTGTTCATTATTACATGGACATTTTCTCTCTAGGATGGGTATCTTCCTATATCTACCTTCCAATCGTGCTGATGGCAAAGCATTACACAGTGCCAAGGTAAAAGCTCTTTGGTGTTCAGGGATTTCCAATTTATTTAAATACTTCATAGGTATAGCAACATATCTATTGGAATCACTAATAATAAAAGTAGGAGTCATACCAAGGTCCATTGGATGCTCTATGTCCGCTATCCTTTGTTTAATGGTCATTTTGGCTCTATCGTAGCCCAAATTACATAAGGATTCTAGAGAGAAGGCCAAACTTTGTATTTTAGTAACCACTGTTTGATTCCATCTAGAATGGAGTCCATCTTTCAGCACCAAAGAGACAGAGCCAGTAGAAGAAGAAACTAATCTAAGCCAATAGTCTATTATAATCACCCACACCCTAGACTCTATTTTCATACAGCCTGACTCTAATCTTAGAATAGCATTTGAAACACACTTGGGGGTCTGAAAAATCACTCTTAGGAATTTTGTTTGTACAAGCTCTAACAGGGCATAGTTTTGAAAGGAACCCAGCTGAGCAGGCATAAAGGAGTTGCGCAATCACTTTTGCCTCAAACAATTTGAGGGCTGCTGGTATAAATTGTCCTCCTTTTGACCCAAAATTTTTTAGAATAGCCAATGAGCTTCTTTGAGCATTATCTGCAGCATATTTCCCATGCATTTTCAAACTACCATTTGCTTGTAAAGCTACTCACAGATATTTAAAGCAAGAAACCTGCTCAATTTTATGGCCATCAATATTCCACAAATTTTTTTAGGCCTTTTAGTAAAGGCCATAATTTTAGTTTTTTGATAACTGAGTTCTAACTGATTTGCCCTGCAGTATTGAACTAAGGTTCTCAGTGCTCTTTTAAGGCCAATGGGTGTTCTTGAGAGTATGGCTGCATCATCTGCATACAGCAGGATTGAAATATTCCTATCAGCTATCTTTGGGGGATGAAAGTCAGTGTTCTGGAACTGAGCCACCATGGAGTTGATATAAAAATTAAATAGGAGTGGGGCTAGTATACAGCCTTGCTTCACACCTTTCTGTATTTCTATGATTTTAGTAAGGTGCCCAAGAGGTTTACCTCTTACTTTCATCGTTGTCTCTTGATACAGTATACGAATCAAGTGGAGCAGATGCTTGTCAATTGAGGAGGCCTCCAACTTCTCCCACAGTAGAACCCGTGAAACAGAATCAAAAGCTGCCTTAAAATCAATAAAGGCAGCATACAATGAAGTCAGGCTACCGGAAGACTATTTTCTAACCAAATGGTGTAATATCAAACATTGATCAATGGTAGAGTGGCCTTCTCTGAATCCAGCTTGCTCATCTGCGAGTATCTGTTTCCCTTCCACCCATTCAATCAGCCTCACTTGCAGGTGTCTTGCATATGTCTTGCTGATTGTATTTAAAAGGTTGATCGGTCTATAGTTTGCTGGATCCTCTTTTCTCCCTTTCTTAAAGATAGGAACAATAATTGCAAGACCCCATACCTTGGGCACTATTCCATAGGTGTCAATAAAAGTGAAAAGTGTAGCCAGGAGCAGAATCCAGAAGTTCTGGTTATTCTTGAGTACTTCTGATGGTATAAGGTCTTCTCCTGGTGCTTTTCCTGATTTTGACTGAATTATTAAGCTTTTAACCTCAGCTTCCGATACTGGAGTCCACAGGGGGAGATTTTCCATTTTATGGGCAATTTGGTCTCTTACCGCATTCGTATCTGAGTAGAGTTCCTGAAAATAGACTTCCCATGTAGTTAAAGGGATATGGCAGTTTATCCTATCATGATCGTTACTTTGCAATCTTGCAATGCCAGAAGGAGCAGAGTCCTTGGATCTAGCTGCAGCAATAAGTTGCATCCAGTTGTTTTTCATAAATTCTTTTTTCTTACATACTATTAGTTACTTGTATTGTCTTTTATGTTTTAAGAGATCAGAAGCATCTATCAATGATGTATTTGTTGTATATAACCTATATTTGCTAGCAAGAGTTTTTTTGGTTTCTATACACTCTTTGTAAAACCATGGCTTGGAATGATACAACTGTTGATTGGAGTAGATTCAACTCTCAGAAATTAAATATTGCTGCAGTTCTTGAATAAGAGTTTCATATGTCTTGATAACTAGACCCAGTTCTGCTGTTGTCAGGGCAGATCTCATACTCTGGAAGTGATCTGAGCTCAGTAAGTCAGTTATCCTCTGGTTTAAATGTGGGGACTATTTAGGTCTGCAATAATTTTCCCCTAATGGGTTGAAAGAAAATTGATGACCATCTTTGGATTGAGTCTCGAGAGTAAAATTATTTAACTGAAGCATGATTGGGAAATGGTCACTATCAATCTTAGGCATAACTTTAAGATGTTTGGTATATGGTGAAAGGTTTCCAGAGACAATTATATAATCAATTGTGCTCATTCATAGTCCAGAGAAGTATGTAAATTCTGCTGGCTGGTCATTCTCCAATATACCATTCAATATATAGAGATCTAGTCAGTAGGTTGCTTTAGCCAGACAAAGACCTGCATAATTTGTTTTGGTGTCCTTTGAGCTACGAGTGGGGAGACTATAATCATTTTCTGGTTTCAGATGGGGACATTTGTATTGTGAGTAAAGGGTATAATCATCTGGTCCCATTCTAGCATTCATGTCTCCCCCATAATCAATGGTGTGTCAGCGTATTCCAAAATAAGTTCAGCCACATATTTTTCTAATCTAGCCCATATGGCTCTAGTTTGGGATCTTTGTCTTGTAGGAGGCATATAGACATTAACTATTACCAAAGACTGAGTTTTAAACTGGATGAGCACTGCCATAGCATGTGGATTGAGTGTGGGGAAAGTCCTCAACGTAGCGTGTAAGGTAGTAGAAATTAAAATCCCCAGTCCTCCTTTTGCTCTTCCATGCTTTCGTCCGGGTTCTGCTCTTATAGATGATGAGTGAAATCCATTCAAAGTTAATTCTTCAGTGCACCATGATTACTGTATTAATATAATATCATATTGGGAAAGGAACTCACTGAAGCAGGGGTCCTTACCTGATGCCCGCCATCCCGCAACATTCCAAGTAATCAAGGTGAGCTTACTCTGGTCTACCGTATGTCATGCAGTTATGTTTTCAGTTGGACATGTTATGTCAACAGGAATCAAACTATCCTTCCTTATCATTTGATTTGTACATAAATCTGAATTAATCAAGGCTACATGGGCATCAAAATGTGGATCTCCAGTGAGCAGGGAGCCTAAATCATTCGCTGGGAGGTCATCCTTCGGGTTATTTATTATCTGTATGTTTGGAGAAGTAAGTTTCCTTGTCATCATAGAGGGGCTCAAACAATACACCTGTCCGATGTTGTCAAAATCGATCAGTGCTATAGACGTATCTGTCATATGCTCTTCAGGGAGGGCATTGGATTGAGCAGTTATATTTACTGCCTCAGCTGATTCTGGTTCCCTGGAGGTATGAGAGTTCTGAGTACACTCTGTACCCCTCATAGGATGTCCCCCAGTATTATCTCTGCCTTCAGCGACACAAGTCTCCCAGTTAAAGACATTCAAAGTTTTTATCCCTGCGTGCACTTCCTTTAGCCTATTATTTTTTCCCTGTAAGCCTTTTATAGGTGTCATGATCTCGCATAAAGATTTAGTAATGTGTTCAGCTGATAACCCTAATTCCTTTATCTTTGTTATTTGTTGGAGAAGATCTGTTTGGGAGTCATCAGGTTCACCATACAGACTGTTAAAGTCATCTTTTCTTCTTAAATGACCAGTTTGATCTTCAAGGGAGTTTCCAACCTCTTTATCATCCCTGTGATCACGTGTGGACCTTTTTGAGGATTGTGGGGTCCCAGCCGAATTCCAGCCAGGATCATAATCGGAATTGATATCCCGATTCCTGTTCTTTTTGCTTCTCTTAAATAAAGGGTGAATCACTGGGTCACAGAACACTCTAGCTGGGGCGATTTGTAACAAAGACAAAAAGTTCTTCATTTTGAAGAGCATAGATGGAATGGAGGCTACTTCAAATGTCAGTAGAATTCTGTTATTCCGTTCTACTCGAGGGAGCCAATAGACTTCAGTTAAATCAATAGCTTATAGATTTGCTCTCAATATTTTACTCAGGGATAGTCTAGCTGCCTCCAGAGAGCTCCACTGGCCTCGATTAATTCTATTGTCCAGAATATGTAGTCGAATTTTATTTGGCACCAATGTACGCAGCATCTTTGAATTACTTGGATCTTGTAAAGCTCTTACGTATTGCTGTGAAGTTTGGGCCAGATTAGGTTGTGCCAATTTGTTTACTAAAGCTTCACTCTCTTGGCTATGCTTCTTATGTTCCTCAAGCAATTCTTCAACTTTATGGATATTTGTATTTATTTTTATCAGTTGTTCAAATATTGAAATGACCATGTGGGCTGTATAAAGTTCTTTCCTCTGCCTTCTACTTTTCAGGTGATAAGATTAATTAGGATGGAAAATAAAACTTAGGGTTATTTAGAGTTATTTATGAGTGTTTTGAGAAGGTTTATCAGCAGAAGTTACTATGTTGTTGCCTTCGGCGCCATCTTGCCCAACACCAGGATTGTTCAGTAAAATCTCTCGACTTCAGTTAAATCTGTCCATCTGGGTCCTGAATGAGAACTGTCCTTAGGTCCTACCTAATCCCACCCACATTTCTGCTTTGATGCTGTTCTTCTGGACTGGTAATTATAACCCCAAATCCTCAGCCTCTCTATCCATAATTTTTCATTTCTTTATCATTTAGTTACCTCTTGAGTGAATGTGTGACTATGTGTATCTTGTGTGCATGCATGAGTGAATTCCCCTCAATAAAATACGTTTTAATTTATTTTTGAATCTCTGTCTGCTTCTTTTTCTGCATGAGCCCATAGACATTGGTGGAAAGGTCTCGCTAAATTTCCCCCCTCTCATTAGCCTCCTGATTTTGAGCTAATAAATTCCCTACTTTCGCAAAGAGGTATTTGGCATCGCTGGGTGGCCCTTGTGGCACCTACATTTTGGAGTAACAAAGAATTCTTAAAGATTAACGCCGGCAATTCTGAAATTACTCCTTTTAATATCCTTTGATATTCATCTGGCCCTGGAGACTTGAATTCACTTAGAGTAGACAGGTATTCCTGTATTATTTCTCTACCTATGCTGCACTGAGCTTCTGCCACTTCCACACCTGCTTCCCACCCCCAGATTGAGTACTTTTTTTTTCCTTTTGGGAGAAAACAGAGACAAAGAAGGTGTGCTTTTTCTCTGCCCACTGTTAGTACATGGCCATCTTCTCCATGCAGTGACCCTATCATTTCCTTGTTTTTCCTTTTGCTGCAGACATATCTAAACAAGCCCTTTTTATTGTTTTTAATCTCTCTGGCAAGCCTGAATTCATTCTTTGCTTTAGCTTTTCTGACTTTCCCTCTACATATCCTGGCTACATATTTAAATTCCTCTTTGGTGATTTCCCCATTTTTCGGTCTTGTACATGTTTCTTTTAACATTTAGCTCAGTTGAGAATTCCTTAGTAAACCATTCTGGTTTCTTTAGACACCTCCCATTCTTGCTCTTTATTGGCACAGTTTCAATTGTGCCATCAGTATCTCACTTTTTAGAAACTCTGATTCATCATGAACTCCCTTCTTTTTCAGCATTCTTGATCATGGAATTTAAGTCAGTAATTCCCTAAGTTTACAGAAATCAGCTTTTTAAAGTCTAGAATGCATGTCTGGCTACACTTGGCTTCCCTTCCCCTTCCCACTGAATGACAAATTCTAAGAGAGCATGCTCACTCCCACCTAAGGATCCCGTCACTTCTACCCCACTAACAAGTTCATCTCTGTTGGTTAGGATCAGATCTAAAATAATTGATCCCCTTGTTGCTTCTTCCACCATTTGAACAATGAAATTTTCTGCAAGGCAAGTGAGGAACTTTTTGGACCTTATGCTCTTGGCAGAGTTTGACTTCCAGCATATACCAGGATAATTGAAATCTCCCCTTATTACTACACCTCTTCTTTTTGAATGTGTGGTCATTTACTCCAGGAAAACAGCACCCAAATCCTTAGTCTGGCTTGGGGATTTGTAGTAAGACCTCACAAAGACATCTCTATTGTTTCTTACTCCCTTAATTCTTATCCAGATGCTCTCAACGTGGCTTCCTGGATTTAAGTCATGGATATCTTCACAAATGGAAACATCCTTGACATATAAAGCTAGTCATCCTCCTTTCTTGTTTGGTCTGTTTCTCTGAAATAGGTGATACCCCTCAATTACTACATTCCAATCATGATACTCATCCCACCAGGTTTCAGTGATACCAATGACATCATATTTATTCTGTTGTATTAAGAGTTTCAGTTCATCTTGCTTATTTCCCATGCTCTGTGCCTTAGTGCAGAGACATTTAAGACATGGGACCTTCCCACAAGCCCTTTACTAGAGTTGCTTTTCCTACCACTGTTGGTCTCTAGTACTGCTTGGCCTGCTCTTTCTATAACATTTGGGCTGTTCTCCCCAGCACTTGCTGATCTCCTGCCTGGAATACTACTCTTTCCCCCAGCTCCTGATCTCAGTTTAAAGCCCTCTTGATAAGATTTGCAAGATTCTTAGCAAAACCATGCCTGCCAATAGCTGTGAGGTGCACCCCATCCTCTGCTAGAAGACCATCTTTGAGAAAATGCAGACCACGGTCCAAGAATCCAAATCATTTCCAGTGGAGCCAGTTGTTCACCTCCACTACTCTTCTCTCCCTTTGTGGGCCATGTCCTTCAACAAGAAGAAGAGATGAAATTACAGCATGTCTACCAAGGTCCTTCAGTTGCTTACCCATGACCCCATAATCCTTTTAGATATCCCAAAAGCTGCACCTTACAGTGTCATTGGTTCCCATGTGAACCAAAAGTAAGTGGTAAGTGGCAATGGTAAGTGGACTGGACCAGTCTTGTCAGCCTCTTGGTTACATCATGGATTTTGTCCCCAGGGAGAGCGCACACCTCATGATTCATCCTGTCAGGGTTGCAGATTGTTGCTTCTGTTCCTCCACCACAACTCGTCTCCTCTGCAGATTCTTCAGGGTTCACCTGGATATCCTCTTCAGGCTGACACTGTTACTCTTGCTGCTGTTCCATTTCAAGCTGACATTGTTGCTCTTCTTGCTGCTCCATTTCCTCACTAATAAGAGAGAGAGCTTGGAAATTGATTCTGTAGCTTCAAACTCTCTGTTTGGTTCCTGGCCCTTCTACTTCTACATGTAACATTCCTCCAAGTGTCTGCCTACTGTGATTGGGACCTGGCTTCCTCCTCAGCAATGTTCCCCTTGTGTACCATATTCAAAAAGGTCCTGTCTGCACTATCCAAGAAATCCTCATCCTCCCTAATAATCCAAAGATTGGAAACATGAACCTCCAGTTGCTAGACCTTCTCTTCCAACAGGGCAGCAACTTGCACTTGTTACAAGTGTACCCAACAACATCCTCTGGCAAGAAAACTAATATGCCACAGCTGTTGCAGGCGACTGCAGCAGGCCTCTGACTATCCCTATTCAACAATTAAGAAAGTCAATTAAAAATAAACTTGGGGCACCCGCTCAACACTCACATAAACAACCCTGTTCACCTTGCCTGTTTGCCAAGCTCTCAGGACTGAGGCTGTAGTTCCATAGTGGCTGCTAGCTCCTCCCTCAACTCTCAGCAGCTGCCCCACCCCCCTGGAACCTTGTGCTCAGGCAGAGCACCTGGGCCTTCACACAATGGATACAACAGACTGCTAGCGCACCCTCAGGCTAGCTTCCACTCAGCTCACACACAGCCAATAATCCTTAGACCAGAGGTTCTCAACCTGTGGGTTGCAACCCTTTTGTGGGTCGATTTCACAGGGGTTGCCTAAGACCATCAGAAAACACAGTCCGGCCCGGCGCCAGGGAGGAAAGGAGCGCCTCAAAATGTCGGAACTGCTCATGGCCTCCTCTGTGCATTCCTTGCTCTGCTCCCCCAGCGCCCTTCCCAAGTCCAAGCGCACCGACGCGCTCTGGGGACTGGGGACGGGAGGGGTGAAGGAGGTGATGGGGGGCAAGCGGGGCCCATGGCATCTAAAGGCCGAGTGGGAGGGGAGAGGCAGAGGCTTCAAAACCATTAGGTTGCTTCCACACACACATACACACACACTCGCGTGCATGGCCACCGTCCCTCCCCTTCATGGTTTCTTTCCCTATCTCTTCCTGTCCAAACATTTTTAAATTTCCGCACCTTCCCTAACAGTCTGATTTTATTTCTTTGGTTTCCTCCGCGGGCTTTGTCTTGGCCCTTCTGAGCTGCGGCGGGGCAGCCACCGTGGATTCTCTTCTCCAGGCACCATCCTCAGCCCCATCACACGCTGCCAGCATGGCAGAGACAGCCGGTGGGACCCCCGAAGGGATGGACCACACGCCCCACCACTGCCTCCTTTTGCCCATCCGGCTTCTTCAAGGAAGACCCCGCTCCCCGTCAAAACCTGCCACGCAGGATTGGCAAAACTTTGCGGCTCCGTTCCTCCCCCTGCCACAGCCAAAGATGCCGGAAACAGTCCTAAGAAGAAATTCCATCCCTTCGCAGCTTTCCTTCAGTGAAGAGGATGCCGGAGGGGAAAAGGCGGCAGTGCCTTTGTGCACTTCTGGAAAGCCGCAGCTGGGGCTGCCTCCTCTTCCTCCTAGGAAAGTCAGAGCCAACTGTCAAAGAGATGCCAGACAGCCTCTCCTCGCTTAAAGTGGGTTGTCCCACAGAGATGGGGGGGAACAGCTTGATCTTCACAACTCCAGCAAGCAAAGTATCCTCCTCATTCGGTTACTGTAAAGTTACTCTTCCTCTTTCTTTTGAAAACTTGTCCTACAATCTTCATGTTTCATATGCAATCCAACAGCAGCAATGCCAAGTGCCTGTGGCAAACAGGTTATCTGGACAGTATCAGTATTTGTTCTCAAGTCTTGCTTTCAGATAAATAGGCACGTGGGTCTCTCTTCAAATGCTAGAGAAAATTGGTAGGCTTTGCCCTTCACTGTGTACAATCCTACACTGAAGCATCTTTATTTTATATAGACCTGAAATTCTGGTGGATAGCATTTCATCCATGAAAGGTTAAACTTGTTAGTCTTTAAGGTGTCACAGGGATCTTTGTAGTTTTTGCTGGAGCAGACTAAGAGTGTTATCCCTTTGGACACCATTTTACTTCAGCATTTTAGTAGGAACTACCATTTCAGGCCTTGTAGTACTTGCTTCCCATTCTAAATGGCAAAAACATGGCATTTAGGCCCAGATTATGTCCTTACCAAGGACACTTTCTTTGGCACATGTGCTAATACAAAGGTGATGCAACATCATTTTGCATGGCTACAACTTTAATCTAGAATTATAATCACTATGCTTTAATTATGTTCAATTTGTAACAATGAACAATGAAAACAATGAAATATTGAGAAATATGATATCTGCATATCAGATATTCACATTACGTTTCATAACAGTAGCAAAATTACAGTTATGAAGTAGCAACGAAAATAATTTTATGGTCACCACAACATGAGGAACTGTATCAAAGGGTTGCGGCATTAGGAAGGTTGAGAACCACTGCCTTAGACCAACACCCACAAGCTCACCACAACACAATAGAACACTAGTGAGCAACCAAGCCCTCACCTAGCTCACACAAACAAGCAAGCAAGTAGACTACCAAACCAGCAAGAAGATAAACTCACAAGCAATCAAGCAAACTCAACAGCAACCCGGCAAACAAGCAAGCAAGGAAACATACTCACAAGACACCAAGCAAACCTTTAAGCAACAAAACAACCACACAAGCAACCAAACAAACAAGCGAACAGAGTGCCTTACCCAAAACAGATCATAGTGCCCTTACCTAAGAAACTCTCCTAAAGCTCACTAGGACTGGCGAGGTTTACCCCAAAAAGCACACGTTCACATTCTCTTAGCCTTGCCTGTTGGCCAAGCTATATAATGAAAGCTTAAAACTAAATAAAGAAAAATGTAATAGCAATAAGCCTTCCCTTTTTAGCCCAGCAAATTAATAATATTAACTACAGCATCTAAAAGAAATTAACAAATTATACCTGTATCAGATTCAAACTATTCTGCTAATATAATCTAATAAAATTAAAACCTCACATTTAGAACCTAAAATAAGACCTCATATCACAATACTTCTAAACTGTATGCATTTCCAAACTCTTGTAAATTTTACATTTCAGTACCTTTTAACCCGTCAGTAAAAAACAAAAAATATTTTCTTTAATTCTTTAAATCTTTTCATAGTTTCCAATTATAAGTTTCATTAAACATTTTTAAAGCCATATCCAGTATCCATAATCCTTTTCCCTTACAATCGTATTAAAAAAAAAATCTGTAAGACTTAATAAAACCCTCATTTGCCAAACTAACTTAGTTCATGTTACTGTTCTCTCATTTATAATATTTCTATTTATTCTAAACAAAGCCACCTTATTACCTTAGTAACAAATCTTATTTAGTCTTACCACCTAACATACCTCATATCATAACAGGATATCATAGTGATTAATATGTCATAACCCATTTATACTATCCCAAAATTGCTAGTAATTTTTAATTCTGAATCCCTTTGGTATTGAAATAGCATTTTACAAATAAGTACAACAAAGCCGATTGTTAACCAAATCTGTATCAGACAATGTCTTGCGTCTTTATAACTAAAAATCCACATTTGAAAGACTCTGAACTCATCTATCACCTGGCTCCCTGTCTTATCGTCCTTTCCCCTCAAGATGACCTGTAACATTAAATTTAAAACAAACACTTTCTCCAAGCATCATCTCCCTTTTAAAATTTGGGGAGCAGTTTAGAAGACCGCTGCATCTCCCTTTTAAAATTTGGGGAGCAGTTTAGAAGACCGCTGCAAACAGTAAGTCATCTTCATCCTTCTCCATTTTTCCTGGTAGAGACACTAACATTTTCTCCACCTTCTCTTCTTCCTGATTTGTTGTCATGTCCATGAGTAACAAGTTCTCTTGTGCAGTACTTCTGTCTATCTCTTCCTCGTTTTGAAGTACTGACAACTCCTCTACTGAATCATTTGACTTATATTTTCCACTTGCTTTACTTACTTCGTTTGCTTCCAAAGCTTTCAGTGATGATATATGATCTATGGAACTGTCAAATTTCTTTAAAATCAAATCAGTAGATTTACTAACTTTTCTGAACTCAAGCCAGAACTTCAGGAAGTATAGCAGTATATTTTCCTTAAAATCCAAAATAACTATGTCTTTTAGAGTCCCAAGATCCATGATTCAATCCAAACTGTATCTCAAAGAGCTAAGAAATTTTAACACTAAGGCGCTTTTCGCACATTACCCGTTTGCGGGATTAGGGAGGGCGTCTCATGCGAAAAGCATTATCCGGAATGCTGCCACTTCCCTGCTCCTTCGTCCCGCAGGTCGCTTCCTGGTAGCGCGACCGTCATGCTAGCACCCCTTCCTTCCTTCCGCAGCGCAGTCTGGGAGCTGTAGGCTGCCCTGGGGGGAGGAAGCACGACCGGCCCACTTGTCCAATGTACTGCACGCAGGTAAGTGCGCGAGGGCCCCACAAGCATTGTGCGACCACGCAGTATTTTTGGGTCCCAGCCGAAAATAATAAAATGTGCATGTGTCCCGCTTTAGGTTCGTGAGCGTCGTGTGAATGGGAGTGCGTCGTACGGACCAACGCTCCCATTTATGCAACGCTCAAGGGGCCCTCGCGCTACAGAAACTGCGTGCAAAAAGGGCCTCAATGTTCCCACAGTCTTAAACCAAAACAACTCAGAGAAACCAAAATGTTACCACGGAACAAAGTACCCACTAGGGGAGCCACAGTTTCCACCTAGAAAAGTATAAAGAAAAGGAAAAAATATTACTGTCCCAATTTTTATATTTTTGTATCCAAAAACAAAATCTATCATAAAGTTCTCCATTAGTATCCAAATTGCAAATAGTAGTTCAAACAATAACATTATTCCAAAAGGTATCTTCTCCCATAGAAGTCTATTTTTATTACCTGGCATACATCAAGTTTCTCAGCTCCAAAAAATAGTTGTCAGAAGACAGAATAATTAGAAAGCAAAAAAGAAAATACAGTATTCCACATTTCACTCTGTTTCTTTCCATTTCAGTCAGATAGTATAAATCAAATGTCTCAAATCCAAAAAGGAATTCCCAAAAATGAAACAAAACAAGATATATGAGAAAGAATGGATAAACTCCTCCAATTGTCAATCTATCGTTGTGTCCGTTAGCAGAAAAAGAGGAAAGCTGAAAGCACTTTTCGAAGCTAGCTCAGCAATGTCAATACAAATATATTACAGAGTAACAAAACAAAATCTCTCTCCTTTAAAAATGTGTAAGGAAATCGAAGATAAAAGGGAGGTTCAGCTGTTACATTGAGGGGTTCCTTGTTCTATATATCAAATATTTAATTAAAATGATCTAATCCTGACCAAAAAATATGGTATGCAAGGAGAGTAGTGTCCATACAAGAGAGAAGAAGCCTTGCTCTCTCTCTCGGCTCCATCAGTAGCTTAACAATGTTTCCTACAGTCAAGAGTCTCAGCAATCACTGTTCTATTCCTGAACAGCCCCTGCTTGAGCCCCTTAACGACTGGTATGGATATCTTTGAGGACCCTGTCAATCAGAAGACTCCTTACTTGACAGAAGGGGCCTCTCCTGTCAAGAAAAAGCTATGGGGCATGCAATCTGGCTCACCTTAACCAGGGAGCACAGATTTACATGCTATCTCTTCAGCAGCCATATTGGAACCCCTAATTTAACTCTTTTTTTCTTAAAGGAATAAAACTTATTTGCATAACCTAACATCCTACAAGTTCTCAAGGGAGATTCCCACTCAACCTGAATTAGCTCCTTGAACATATCTGGCATTGGAATTTCCGTCCCAAGAGATTCTGCCTTTTTTATAACTGCTGCCACTTCGTTATCTTTTCCCCTTTGCTCTTTACCTTGTCCTTTGTCAGCATCCAACTCTAAACCTAATGTATGCAATACCCTCCTTAACACACTTCTGAAATTATCCATCTGAAACAAGCTATTTGCATCAAATCCTGATTCCTCTTCCTCTCCTGATGAATCACCAGTATCCTCCATCTCTATCTGCATTGTCTCCTCCTGACTCTTTTCATCAACTTGAATGTCCTGCAGAATATCCTGTTTTGTCTTCTTCATACACTTCTTTTATCTATCCACTCTCCTATCCTCATCATCATCTGAATGCACTTATAGTCTTCATTTCTTTCCATTACTCTGACCCATTTCCATCTCCTCCTCTCTCTGGTGTTCCACCATTCTCTTAGAATCATAGAATCATAGAAATGTAGAGTTGGAAGAGACCCCAGGGGCCATCCAGTCCAACCCCTGCTTATTTCTTTCCAATTATCCAGTCCTATTCTCCTTGTTTAATTCTTCAGTATTACTTATCAAATTCATGTTATTGTCATTAGACTTAGAATTCATTGTATTTGATAATGTTTGTAAATGCATTCCAGTCATATTTCCCCATTCATTAAATTGATTTTTCATTACCGAGGGAGAGGGCTTGTTCTCTGCCGCTCCAGATGTTATCACGGTTATGATATGTCAGGTGAGAGCACTAGATATCCTTTTGATATCAAATAATTTGGCCTTTGCTTGACCTTTCTCTGGCTCCCTACTCCACATGTTTGCAGAGGTCCTCCGGACAAGCACGTCTGGGGCGCGGCCGTTAATGGTTGTACATTCCAAAACCTCATTCAGGCAGGCAACTTAAGCCTCTCCATTACTTTAGGGAAAAACCTCCCTGCAAACTGGCTTTGCTCGGTGCACATCTACACAAAGCCACTTGGCCAAGAGCCGAGCCATTCCTTTATGTCGGGCTATCAGCGCACTGGCCAGGCTATTGTCATTAAGTACTAAACCCATCATGCAAAACCTGACCTTTTCCAACTCCTTTGTCCAGCTCCAAATTTCCTTTGTTCTCACTGAGCATAACATAGCCTGTAGGTAAAATCCACCCTATAAAAAGTTCCCACTTTTGGGATGTCCTCGGACTACTTTGGACTTCCATTCCGCCTTGCTGCCGGTTGTCTAAGAAAACTCCCCTCAGTGAACCACGCTGAGCTTTCTCTCCCGGAACCCCGCTTCTCTCCAGGACTACGAGACCAGGTGTCGTATTACCCTTCCCAAAAGCTCTCCATTTCTATTTCTCAGTTAGTTAGTGTATGTCTTGTCCTTCGTGTTTCTTTTCTTTAATACAATATTGTTTGTTACTTTAAAACCTTGCCTAGCCGCTCTCTGACCTGATGCTGTATACATTGGGTTAAAGATCCTAGCTAAAGTTACCCTGCCTCTCGTTTAGCCGAGAGAGTGCTCAAGCATAATTTCCCCCAGCTTGTATTTTATTTGTTATCTGGGCACCCCTCCCGGGACCCCCAACATACAGGGTAACACAGAGACCAGGACAAGCAGCAATGGATTCAAGCTGCAGGAAAGGAGATTCCAATTGAACCTCAAGAAGAACTTCCTGATGGTCAGAGCTGTCCAGCAGTGGAATATGCTGCCTCGGAGTGTGGTAGAGTCCCCTCTTTTGGAGGTTTTTAAGCAGAGGCCGGATGGCCATCTGTTGGGAATGCTTTGATGGGTGTTCCTGCATAGCAGGGGGTTGGATTCAATGGCCCCTGGCGTCTCTTCCAACTCTACGATGCTATGATTCTATGACATCATTGTGCCCAATTTGTTAGAAATTGTCCGTCTAATCAACATTTGAAATTCATTGGCGTTAACAGTGTTATTACTGAAGCAGCAGACTCATAGTATGTGGTCTTGCTTCTCTATACCTAGATCTCTGCTTGCCCCCTCCTCTCAACTGTTGTCTCTCCTTCTCTAACTGCACTCTTTTATATGCATCTGTTAACATTTGCTTTAAATAATGCATACACTCAGTTTTCCAACCCTCAGCCAAAAGGAAAGGAACTCCCATCTTGCTTCAAATTGACATCTCTGCACCTCCACAGTTGCTCTGAAATGGTAGTCGTGTAGGAGGGGAAACTGTGCATATTTGAAATGGCATTGGAGGAGGAGGAGAAACCATGCATGCTCCTTCAAATCGTGGCAATCAAGATGGCAGTCTGAAACAAGTTTTTTAACACTAGCTGTTGCTGCTGCTGCACTTTTTGTCACCTTAGATAATGAGTTGGAATCTGATCTCATCCAGGTATCCTTTTTCTTTTTCCTTTTAGACTTTTGAGGAAAAACCACCACCCTTTCTGCCTTACCATCAACTCTTTCATCTTGTTTACTGCTGCATAATGCCTGTACCTCCTCTATATCACTTTTGCTAGAGGAAACAAACACTTTCCTGAACACTTCCTTTCTCTCCTCCTCAGAGACACATGGGTTGGCAGACATTTGAGAGGTTTTGCCTTTCAGTTTCTCTTTCTTTTCAGACTCAGAGCCATGCTGATCAGCAGGCATGTGAGGTGACACACATTTAGTGCTCTCTTTTTCTTCCATCCTCAGAGCCTCGCTGAGTGGTGGGCATTTAGGAATTTATTTATTTCTGTAAATCAAACATTTTCTTCTTGCTTTGCACTACTTTTTCCTCTGTGTTTTTCTCCATCATTTCAACAATAGTGTAATAATAGTACTAGCTGACTTGTTAGAGAAGAGGCCAAACCTGTCCCATTCACTTAGTAGGAAAAAAAAATCCTGTCAGAGAGGGAAGGGTTCCAAAGTGTTGTAACTTAAAAAGAATGAAGAATCCTGCCTGTTCTTGTTGGCATGCACAGATTAAGCTAATCATTGTGGATTACTTCTCTGTACCATCCCAAGAATTGATTATCTGCAAGTTTCTCCAATCGCTGCCCCTGCCACCTTAAGTGTTTATTTTCCAGAGAAACCTACTCTCTTGGTGATTCCAATCAGGCTGTGAAGCCCTTTAAAAATCCTCCTCTAGGCTCCTTCTGCTCCAGCTGCTGCTTGGTCAGGTAAGGATTTCTTAGCACTACAAACCCTCTCCTGATGCCCTCCTCCATACACCCAAGGAAAGAGCTGGGCAAGAGAGAGTAAGTATGGGGCTCTCATGCTGACGTAGCCCCTTTCCTCTCCTTTCCCTGACCTGGTTTGGACCCTGGGTGCCTGCTCACAGAGATATACCTACATTTTAAAATTTGCAATTTTTTGACTTTTGCAAGAGTCATGCTCCCCTAATCCTAGTGAACATGGAGGACTGTATTAGCAATTAGCAGCTGGTCTTTAATAAATGATTTAAGTTTATGTATGCCACAATCTTATGCATGAGTGGAAGAGAGTCACTTTAAACAGAGTAAACAAGCAGAGAACTGTGCTGTAAATTCCTATGAGATCTTCAAATCTCTTTTTGTCTTGTGTTGTATATGTTTATTTAAATATTATTGATGAGTTAGCGTACCTCTGTTCAAAACCAGTTAACCAGCTGATGGGGCAACCCTATTCAAGCTTACTCAAAAGTGAACTCCCTTGAAGCCAATGGGCTTGCTCTTAAATAGGTATCTTGAGAATTTTCTTCAGGCCCTGATCAGGATTATGCTGCCAGCTGGAATTAAACTCCATAGCAGATTTTTTTTCCCCTCCAGTCTCCCCTCCCTTCCCCCACTTTGATTTGTACACAACACTGTCAGGAGCAAATAGAGGCTTGGTGGGGGATATTTCGTTGACAGCTCATGCTTGGTTCCTATCCAGATTTCAAGCATGTTCAAAATTGGATCCCTGAGAAGTGTTTCTTTGATTTTTTTAACTTTTTTTTAAAAGGTTGTTAAAATCACATAAATATGTGTAGCTTGGTCCTCAGTGACACCAAGTGCATTGCTCTGCATGTTTTCTCAGTAACAAGTTTTACAGTGTTAATGATCCCTACTGCAAGATAGCTGTGTGTATATCTAACAATAAGGTCTGAATACTACACATATTTCTTGAACATTAGTACAACACTGAAGTGTGGCCAAAGACCATTCAAGCATCAGTGCAGAACTTGCTTCTGAAAACTGGGCGGTAAGAAAAGAGAAGAAGCTTTACATTGTATCATATCATTGGTCTCTCTAGTTCCATATTGTCTATCCCAGTTTCTTTTGTTGCCATTGATATATTAAGTGTTACCTCTTTCTGGAGTATTAGACAGAGATCTTTCCCATTCTTACTTGGGGATATTGAGGGAGATATTTTTTGCCAGCTAGGGATTTGACCCTGCAAATAGAAGTTTTAGGAAACACCCCACATTGAAATATGCATTGAGTGACTCCACTCAAAAATCTTCAGTACCCAAGATACTATGTCTTGGCACTGGTCATTCTACCTAAATTTGTTCTGAACCAATTTTTATTGTTGTTTAGCAACAAAAATTAAAGTTTAAAATTTAAAGTTTAAATTTTGTCCTTGTTCCCCTTAAAATACTATTATGTATTGTATGACATTACAACATCAACCCTCCAAACTGCTGTGTCAATTTTGAATGGAGGAGGGTTCTTAAAAAAAAAAAGCATGCTTCAGAAGGGCCCTGCTAAAATGGCTTGTGGTCTAAGAAATATGACACAAAGGTTGGTGGAGGAAAAACGAAAAGCAAATTCAAAGATTAGGTCCATGTCTTTTAAAAGACAAGATGGAATGAGAATGAATAAGAATTCACTCAAAGTGCAAGAAGACTCACTGCTGTTGGTTGCAGCCAAACACATGAAGAAGATCTAGCTGTTTCTCCCTCACCCACTGACAGCTGCCAGATGGAACACCTACAAACAGAATCTGTTCCAGGAAGTTATTCCCACTCAGGCTCATGAAGAGGCCCTGGATGTCTATTCAGCCTGTACCAGACCGGTGCCTGAAGAGGACTTAGGTTTTTCTCCTTTTCTTTCTGACAGTTTCTGGATGCAGTGGCTACTGACAGAATCTGCCTTGATTGGGAGGATTCTGATGGACAGCCACCAGGGGGAATGGTTACTAAGGGTGTCTGCAGTAATGGGGTGGAGCCCACTGGGATTTCCTCCCAGACAGTCTCATGAAGTGGGCCTAGCTGTGTGCCCCTTCCCTTCTGGCTGCTTTTGGACACAACAACCACTGACGGCATCTGACCACTCTGGGTGGAACGTGCTGGCTCTTTGTACAAGCTGGGCTCCTGGGGAGCATTTACCTGTCTCTCCTCCTTTTGACAACTGGCAGCTGGAATGGCTGCTGATGGAATCTGCACTGTGGAGGAGGAGCTAAATAGTGGTTGAGCTGAATCAGGCTCATGGAGAGTGCCTGGGTATCTTGCCCTCCCTTTCTGATAGCTTCCAGGTGCTGTGGTCACTGGGAGTGTCTGTTCTGGTTTTGAGGAATCTGACAATTTCTGCTTCTTTTGAGGGTCTCTCTCAGTCTTCTTCTCGTTATGGGATGTGCAGGGTGGAATGATTGCTAATGGAGTCTCCTTCCAGAGGGTAGATTCCCCTGAGAAATCCTCCTCAACAGGTTCATGGAGAGGCCCCAGGTATCTCACATTCTCCTTCCGGTAGCTTCCACTGGCCACTGGCAATGTCTCTTCTGTTTGAGAGGAACAGAATGGCTGTTGGTCCAAGACCTGTTTTCCCCTTTTGTTTTGACAAACACAAGGTGGGTTGACTATGGGCAGAATTGGTTCTGAAGGAGAGGAGCCCAATGGCAGTTGCTCCCAGATGGGCTCATGGAGAGGACATATCTGTTTATCCATCCACTTCTGACACCTATTCTGTGCTATGGCCACTGGTGGAATCTGTTCTAGTTTTGAGGAGTCCATAGATGGCAGCTCCCAGGTAGCCTTATTGGGGGGGCTGGCTCTCTGCTTGTCATCATTGGAGAACCACAAGGGAGAACAATCACTGATGGGATGCATTCCAAAGGCAAGAGGCCCAGGGGTGGGTGTTCCCAAGAAGGTTCATGAAGTGGGCCTGGATCTCTTGCCATCCCCTTCTGAGCTGTCAGGGGGACTGGCCACCAATGGTGTGTATTTTGGGAGGGAGAGGGCTGATAACTCACTTCAGGCTCATGAATAAATCATACTTGTCTCTGTCCTTGTCTAAAATAGCTGTGCTGCAAGGTGGCCACTAGTAGGATGTATTGTGGCTCTCTATGAAAGTTTTGAAAGTACCAACATACTGAATGTTGTGCCAGTGTGGTTGATAAGTGAGAGAGATTTTGGCCTCAGTAGTTTTGGGTAACATTGGTCATTGTTTCATGAGGAGCTGTGTTGTCATGGGGATGGAGGCCTGGTGGACAGTCCTTTGTTATGATGTCACAGCTATTATGATCAAGAAATACATGGCTTGTAACAATGATGCTTGGATATGGGAGGAAGGCTGAATCTGGGCCTGCACTATTATTATGCAGAGTGAGGCAGCTTGTCTCATCCATGAACAGGTTGCTTATGAGTTACTGTGGTTCGTCAAGCGGTCATCTGTGCGCTCACACAAATGGGTCATCTGAGCCTGTGCAGTGCGCTGTTTGGAACCTTCTAGAGCTTGGTGAGAAGTGTTTTGGTAGGAAGGTGTATAAGCCACCTTCCCACCTGCCTAAGGCAGCTGCAAAAGGATCAAAGTACAGAGCAGGAAATGAAGAAGAGAGGTGGGACAGAGTTGTGCAAGTTCACAGATGACCACTTGAAGAACCACAATTACAGGTAAGCAACCTCTTCTTCTTGATAGTTTCTGTAATTCACACAAATGGAATAGTAGCAGCGTCATGCAACTGAAGAAAACAACACCGCTTTCCCAAACACAGCATCATCTCTTGATCTATTGTCCAGTGAGAGATGAAGGTAGACAGCTGTGCCCAAGTAGCAGCTCTGCAAATCTCATGTAGTGGCACCCTTTGCAGGAAAGCCATTGAAGCAGCTAGGGTCCTGGTGGCATGGTGCCTCAGCTGCACAAGAGACTGTTTGCCAGCAAGTTCATAAGCCACCCATTTGGACAGTATCCGGGATCTACCAGTTGTCCCTTCTTAAGAGTCTCTGGGAGTTTCTGAAAAGAGCTGTGTGCTGGACATAACATCAAGACAATGAAGATTGTGCTCTAGATCTGAAGTTGGGTTCTGCATAAAGTCAGGAAGTATAATATGTTGAATCAGGTGAAAAGGTGAGACTACCTTAGGCAGGAAAGAGATGTCTGTTTTCAGGACTATATTCTCTTTGTGGAGCCAAAGATAAGGCTGGCCCACCCTAAGTGCACAAAGCCTAGCTAAGGTAATGGCTACTAAGAAGGCTGTTTTCCATGAAAGAAGACAGATGTCATAAGTAGCCATGGGCTCAAAGAGCCTCTTAGAGAGCTGAGAAAGGACAAGCTGCAGGTTCCATGCTGGTACTGGTGCTGAGACAGGGCTAGAAGTTCTTGTAACCCTTTAAAAATCTCTTGATGAGGAGGTCCAAGAAGCAGGAAGGCCTTCTTTGTTTTTGCACCTGCTAGGAGATTGCTGACAAGATAGCACTTTTTTTGGAAGAAAAGGAAAGTCCTTTATCTGATAGTTAGACAAGGAAGTCTAAGATTTCTACAGTACCAAAGGTGTCTGGATCAAGACGCTTTTCAAGGAGAAAGTGTGAAAATTTGATCCATTTATACTCATAAGAACGTCTGGTAGAGGGCTTGTGTGTTGCCTTGACAATGTGCCTCACAGCTTGAGGTAATGAGCTCAAGGAAGCAGATTCAATGCCATGAGCTTGAGAGAGAGAATGTCTTACCCTGCCACTGTGGATGGTGAGCAGATTCAGTCTGGATGGAAGCCTCTGATACCGACCCCGGGAAAGAACCATTAGAGGAGTAAACCACAGCTGCCTCAGCCACCATGGGGTGATGAATATAGCTCTGGCCCTGTTATGTTGAATCTTCATCAGTACCTTTATGATGAGAAGGAACGGTAGAAAAGCATACATGATGGGCCCTGTCCAGCTGTACAGGAACACATCCCCCAGTGACATGTTGTCCTTGCTGTTTTTGGAGCAGTAAGATGTAGCACTGCTTGTTAAGGGGAGACATGAAGAAGTCTACCTGAGGAGTGTCCCAAGGCTGGAAGAGTTATCTCAGAGTGTCTGCATGCAGCTTCCATTTGTGATAGGACAGAACAGTGCAACTGAACATGTCTACAAGGACATTCTGTTTGTCAGACAGATGAATTTCTGATGGCAGTATTTGCCTGTCTATGCACTACTCCCAGAGCTGAACTGAGAGGCTGAGGACTGTGTGGGTGACCACATGCCTCCTTGCTTGTTGATGTAGTACATGACTGTGGTGCACTGTATTGCTTTGCCACGTAGGAGATCTTTGAAGGCTTAGAAGGCCTTGATGACTGCCAGAAGCTCTAAGGCATTTATGTGGAGAGACTTCTGCAAGACCAATGATAGACCTCTGATCATGAGGCCATTCAAGTGAGCTCCCCTACTGTCTAGAGAGGCATCCATGGTTCCTGCTATTGACAGAGGTCGAGGAGGGAATGGTATGCCAATGAAAACGTTTGGAGTGCTTTTCCACCATGCTACGGAGTGAAGGATTGACAACTGTAAGGAACTGTACTGTACTGTAAGGAACAATACTGTAAAGAACTTGGAGGGATGATGTTGAAGCAGGTTGAAGCTCTTCAGAAACCAGGTCTGCAATGATCTCATCTGAAGTTTGATGAAGAGAGTGACCACCATGGTTGATGTCATGAGATTGAGAAGAACTTGCACCAATCTCATCCTGGCACACAGGAGAATCAGGAAACCATCTTGAACAAGGACTGCTACCAGTCATCTGGAAGTAAGGCCTGCTTTGCTTGAGAATCTAGGAGTGCATCTATGAACTTGATTCCCTGGCAGGGGATCAAAGCTGACTTCTGGAAGTTAATGATGGGACAAGAGAGTTGAGGAGGGTTATTTTGCAGTCAAAATTATGGAAAATATGAGATCGAGAAGGAGCGATAAGCAATCAGTCATCAATGTAAGGGAAGAGGATGATAACCTGTGCTACCATTCCCGTACACTTGGTAAACACCCATGGAACTGTGCTAAGACCGAAAGGAAGGACTTGAAACCGATAGGTTTTCTGACCCATGACAAAGGCTAGAAACCTGCTGTGAACATGTCTGGTGGAGATGTGGAAATATATGTCCTTTACTTCCAGAGTGGCAAACCAGTCCTGCCTTTGAAGCAAGAGCAAGGGTGAGGGTTGAGTAAAGATGTGAGGGTTACCATATGGAAATGACTTGGATGGATGTAGTAGTTCATGCCTCATAGATCTAATATGGGATGCAGACTGCTGTCCTTTTTTGACAGCAGGAAGTAATGGGAGGAGAAACTGTAATGGAGGGAAGAGAGAGAAATGGACTCTATGGCCCCTTTTTGAAGTAGCATGTTGATTTCTTCCTTCAGCACTGAAGAGGAGTGAGTGGCACAGACGTGGCTAATCAGGAGAAACTCTATGGTGTACTCTCTGGCGATGATGTCCAGGACTCAAGCATCCGTAGTGATAGAGGCCCAAACATGGTGGTATCTGCTTTGTCTGTCCCTGAAGGGAGATATCATGATCAAGTCCATATGAAGATAGCTAGTACCAGTGGTAAGAGGCATGGATGGGATAGTAGTGTCAGAAATGGTGGTGTCAGAGATAGAAAAGATTGTGGATCATTTGATGTCATCTGAAACAGAAAGAGCAGTGGCAAAACAGGCAGCATAAACTGGGGTATCACCCAAAGGACAATCAAACTCAATGTTTAGAAGTGTCCAATTGTTGTTTTATGTACTGGGAGGATCTGTACTTCGATAATGGCAACTTGCAAGCCAACGATTGTTGCAAGCCCATCTGTAATTGCCTCTGTTGACAAGATGGCGTAGGGCTATAGGTGCATCTGCTCAATGAAAAATAGCAATGGTATCTGTACTTGGATGGTTGATGCTGATGCTGGAGACCATATTTCTTTGCTGCTGTTCTTCTGAGCATGTTTGAGTTTTTTTTTCAGTAGATGATTGAAAAGGCCCACATCATTGAATGACAATCATCATTCCGGCCTCTGGCCTCACCAGAGGAGCACAGCCAGGCACAGTGCCACAAGGATATGGCCATAACCAAGGCCTTTCCATTATAGTTGGTGATATGGCAAGCCATTGTTATTTGTTGAGAAGCCAGCCAATGTGCCTCACCGTACAATACTGATGGCATTCTTCTGTCTTCCTCAGGGAGCTGGTTCAAATAAGGCTTAACCTTGTTCCAAATAAACTGCTGCTATGCTTCCATACAAGCGGCATAAATTTCAGATCTGGAAAACTGGAGCAGCATTCAAATAGAATTTTCTTCCCATAGTGTCCAACTTTTTACCCTCTTTATCTGCTGGTGTAAAGCATAGCCTCTGAGACACAAGACTGGGTTGCATCAACAATGATTGAATTAGGCTTCAGATGGTGGGCCAACCAGTCCTCTCCAGACTCAACTACCTTATACAATGACTCCAACTTCTTTGAAGTGGAGGAAATTGAAGATGGTAAAGTCTAGGATTTTTTTGAGTACGTGTAGGAGGTATGGCAAAAGTGGAAATGAAGCTGGAGTCAGAGCATAGTTCTGCAATTGCTGGAAGATGGGATCCTGTACACTTTCCCTTTAACATTCAACTGGAATATTCAAGCAGCAAGCCATATGGATAATCTGATCAGCATATGCTTGAACATCATCTGTAGGAGAAACTGAGTTGAAATCTGCAACCCAATTACATGGAAATGTCTGAGCAAGATTGAGGGCAGAACCAGAGGAGGAAGACGATGAAGCAGAAGGTGATGGTGATGGGGCCTGGCAGTATGAATGCAGGGCTGAGGAAAGGGCTGGTCTAGCTTTCTGAAACCACTCTGGAGCTGGCTGCGTCAATGCTAGATGTACAGACTCTGCCACTGACAGTGCAGCTTCTGAGCTGACATAGCATCTTCATCAAGGAGGAGATGTTGAGGGTGAGACCAATGGGGACTGGTGGCGTTGCTAGAAGGTGAGTATCAGTGGCGACCAGAATATTAATAAGGGTGTCCGTATAGCGGTATCAACGGCCATGGTGACATCTCTCATAGTAGTAGACCTCCAAGGGAGGTGAGAGCTCCTATAATAGGTGTAAGATAGCTCCCTGTCACCACATTGAGGGGAGTGGTATTGATAGGTTCTCAATCTCAGGCTTCAGTCCCGTGAATAGGCCATTAAGCATCTCGATCTTGACCTTGGCAACAATGAAGCCAGTGATACCTGAGGGTGAAGCCGCAGACGAGAAGGAGAAGATTGAGAACTTTCCTGTTATTGGAGTTGTGAATCAGAATGTTGACAAGATGGAGGCAGGGAACGATCACAGAAGTCACATGCCACACAGGCAAAGAATCTATGATTTCCCCATCTATGTGTGAGTCTCACCAAGGCCCAGTGAGTAGACAGGACCGTGAGATACCGATGGGGACTGTGGTGGTGGTACCAAAACCAAAACCTCCTTGGAGATGGATGGGATTCAGGGTGCTCAGATATTTCATGCACTGGCAGCTGTTGTTTCTGAGGATTCTGAGAGGTGTGACAAGACTGAGCATCCTTAGATCTCTTATTACATCTTTTCTAGGAAGTGAGTTGTATTGACCATCTGGGCATATGAGGAGTCCATCTCCACTCCTTGGAAGCTGGTTGATCAGAGTCGCAAGGGCTATGAAACTGATAAGGCTGGTGCTGAGAAGGCGAAAAATGGTTCCTGTGCTCTAGTTGGGACTGCATTGAAGTAGAGGGCTGAGCTGCAGCAGATCCATGGGCCAAGCATGATGACAGGCAGCTCTGGTGGAAGTCCTCTGTTTCCAAAGGTAGAAAAGAAGCCATTGATGCTGAGGGAGAAGCAGTACAGTTTGCAGATTTAGAGGTGGAGTGATGTGTAGTTTGTCCCACCATTACCAAGGCCACATAGAGAGGCCTGTTCTGAGAGACCATATTATGGTCACCTTCTCCCAGAGCAGGGCTGCTCCATTGTGCCTCATCTGTGGGATAAACAATGGACAGTGTGTGCAGGACCAGATGTTGTGTCACTCATCTAGACAGAGGAGACACTTCAAGTGACCATCTTTGTTTGGTATTTTGCCACCACAAGATAAGCAGTGTTTGAAAATTGCTGCCAAGGCCAAACAACAAGGGAAGTCAATGCCAAAGTCAGAGATCCAATTCTGAAGTCCAAAATCAGATAATCGCTAAGACAACCAATCTGAACAACAAAACCAAAAATGCTTAAGAGAAAATAATAAACAGATAGGAAGATCTGAGTTCCACAAGCTGGCAATACAAAAGAAAGCTCTGACAAAAGGCTCCTGAAAGCACTACTGTCATGGCAGACAAAAAAAAGGAACTGAGGGTTTTGGCTGGGGATGAGGGTGGGGTTCCCACCAAAATGCTTGTCACCAAGCTCTAGAAGGTTCTGAACAGCACACTGGCAGGCACAGATGACCCATCTGTGTGAGTCACACAGACCACGAAGAACTATGATGGATTATAGTGGGACTGGATGGCCAGTGTTTCCCCTGGTTTGTGTGCATTATGCTGTGATAACTGTTGCATAATACGGGCTCCTTGCACTAATTTGAGGTGTCATATGGTTGAAGTGTGACTGTGATTTATGGCAATGGGTATCATTCCTTGTTGCAGAACTGACGTTGGCTCACTGCAGAATGCAATGCAAAGCTGGATAAAGTTATCCAACTTTCCCATCAGGAAATGTAATGATGCAGGAATGGAACCAGTATGCTGACTCGAAAGACATGTTCTTTAAACATAGATGTCTCCAAAGGAACCTGTATGTGTTAGCAGCTGCTTGCGCATAAAGTAATGATGGGGAATTTGTGGCCTTCAGATTTTTTTTTTAAACTATAGTTCCCATCATGTCTCACCATTGACTGGTCTGGCTGAGAAGCTAGGAACTGAAATCCAACAATATCTGGAGGACTATAGCTTCTCCAGCCCTGATTTAGAGGTCGTTTTGCAGATATCCACAGTCAGTATGGTATAGTGGTTTGAGCATTGGCCTGCAACTCTGGAAACTGGGGTTTGATTCCTTGATCGACCATAGAAATACACTGAATGACCTTGGGCACATCATACACTCTTAGCCTCAGAATATCCCAATCACAAACTATTTGAAGGCACACAACAACAACTGGTCAGCCCAACAATGGTCAACAAATCAGAGGACAGGATGCGATGTCTGGAAGATATGTTTTGTTACAAACAACCTACTTGTGAGTAATATGTGATTTGGATTGTAGAGTATGCTAGAAAATGAAAGCCTCCATCAGTGTTTCTCAACCAACATGTGCTGAGCAAATGTTTCCCACCACAGCTTCCTCAGTGCCATCCACTATGTTTAAAGATCTGGTTAATATTGAGTCCCACTCTGGTAGAAAGGGCATATAAGACAGACAGACAGACGTCCAGGCATTAGGGAGACCAGGCGTGAAGAATTGGGCACTGAGAATCTTGATAGCAAGTGCCAGTGACCATTGCAGTATTATGCCCCCATGGATATCAAGCAGAAACTGACAGATTCTTAGAGTAAGCTGCTGGACCACCTTTTTCTGGCTCTCAGTACAGGGCAAGTGCCTATGTTTGCTTTCTCTCTTCTTGAATGGTTAGAATAATGTGGTGCTCAGTGCAGTTTGAGACCCAGCATGGTACAGTGGTTTGAGTATTGGAGTATGACCCTGGACACCAGGGTTCAATTCCCTGCATGGTCATGGAAACCTACTGAATGAGCTAGGGCACATAACAAATTCTCAGCCCTAGAAAACCCTGTGATAGGGTCACCTTAGGGTTGCCATAAGTGGGAAATGACTTGAAGGCACACAATAACAGCAATAGTAGAAAAGTTAATCTTTGACAACTGTTTCATACAACCAAATTGTCATTTGAAAAGCTGTGCTTGTTCGATAAATCTTGATCAGATAAACTGGTCTTCATTGCCTACTGCTTTGTCATGGGCAAGAGTTTGAAGCAACCAAACAGGCTAACCCTATGATTCATTTGCTTCTGATTATATCAGTTCTTATAACTGTATTTCACTATTTTCTAATGAGGTTAACATGTAATTAGATATGTAATTTTTATTCTCTGAAAAAAATATATCCTGATATAATGGATCCCTAAATAGTGCTCTTTGCTTCTGTTATGAGGGTTGCTTGAAAGCAAGAACCAACTTGAAGGCGCATGACAACAACAACAACAAAGTTTCTGTTGCTTTTCAAATGTCCTCTAGTGGGAAGAATAATTCTACCCAAAATGAGAACTGCTGATCCAAATTGATAGCCCACAGACCCCTGGAGTTTCCCATTCCTGGGTTCTGGGAAGGAAGACTTTAATAGTTAATAAGGATGCTTCATCTTCAGCTCTGGACATCTGTTTTAGTTCATTATTGCCCATGGTTCTAGGATTCCAAGGTTGATGTAAGAAAGTTCAAAACCATAGTACATAGTACAGATCCAGGTGGAGGAGGAAGGGCAACTGATAGTGCTGCCTCTCTACAGAGGGTGGCAGCAGGGGATGCTAGGAAGGGTTCTTCCTCACAAGCTCAGAATTTCTCAAGAGCGAGTGCCAGTGACCACTGCAGCATCAGGTTGTCATTCCTCCCTCAAGATCTCTTTGCCATTACAACTTGGTGAAACAGGGCAAGATGAAGAGAATGGAAGCCTCCACTTGCAGTCCTTAATATCCTAAAAGCACCTGATTCTATCTGATCTATGAAGCTAAGCTGGCTGAGCCCTGCTTAATAATTGGATGGGAGACTACTAGCAAACACCAGGCAATATAAACTCTGTTTCAAAAGAAAGCATTGTCAAAACAGCCTCAAAGTGTTCATTGACTTAAGAAAACACTATGAAATTTATGGGCTTGTCATAAGTTGATAAGCAACTTGAAGCCACATATGTACACTTGAGAATGGCACTTTGGGCATTTATGTAGCTGTCTTACATAGTATAGTGATTTGAGTGTTGGACTATGACCCTGGAGACCAAGGTTCAATTCCCAGCTCAGACAAGGAAACCCACTTGATGACCTTGGGTACGTCACTCCGATGACTCAACCTTTTAGAAGCAATAGCATCTGGGAGATTCCCACAGGATGACTGATTGTCTTAACTCCTTTCCCTCTGACCAAACAAGTTCCCTTTTGTCCCCATACCTGTCTGACAATTACAGAGTATCAGGACCTCCATTAGCCCTTAGTCAGCTGTTGCTAAGACCATTAGCTCATTCCAGACCTCATTGTCCACCCTCTGGACTCCATTGTTTACTCTGCCAGAGAGCCCACCTTAGCCCTCCAGGCAGAAAAAGAATATTTAAATCCAACTTTTTTGGCCAGTCAACTCACAGTACACCAAGTGTTGGTCGCCACTCTACTACTCTGATTTCTGATTGTGCACTGTCCTTAGACTCACATCTAAGTCACATTGCTGCTTCTTCACTACTATCTGGATCAGTAAATATCATCCACTTTGCCCTAAAATCTTGTTTTCCAAAACTTTGCTCCCTTTTCCTTCAGTTATCTTTGTGTGATTGTGTGACTGCTTGGATCTTGTGTATGTGACTGCACTTCCCCCAAACTCACCTGGAATACTGAGTCCATTTCTCCGGGCACCACAATTCAAGAAGAATATTGATAAACTGGAACGTGTCCCAATCAAAATAGTGAAGGATCTGAAAAGCATGCCCTGTGAGGGAGCTCTGTATGTTTAGCCTGACAAAAAGAAAGTTGAGAGGTGACATCATGGTCATGTTTAATGATCTGAAGGGATGCCATGTTGAAAATGGATCATGTTTGCTTTCTGCTGCTCCAGAGACTAGGACACAGAGCAATGGATTCAAACTACAAGAAAAGAGATTTCACCTAAACTTCCTGATGGTAACAGCCATTTGACAGAAGAATATGTTATCTCAGAGTATGGTAAAGTTACATTCTTTGGAAGTTTTTAAACAGATGCTGGATGGTCTTTTGCTGGGGGCGCTTTCACTGTGCGTTCCTGCAAGGCAGGGGGTTGAATTTGAGGACCGTTTGATCTCTTCCAACTCTATAATTCTATGAAAACAATTAAGCTTACTTTTGGATCTTTGGCTGGTTGGCTGGTTCTGCACTGGTACTGGTAAACAGAGGTGTAAAAGATCCTGTGAGCTAATATTCCCCACTTTTTCATGAAGGTACTAGAATCATGGGTGGACTGTGAGTCATAAACATTTTCGGGTAACATCACACACTCCCAGACACAGAAAACCCTATGATAGGTTCACTTTAGAGTCACCATAAATCAGAAACAACAACAACAGTTTACACTGATTCAGACCATTAATTTGTCTAGCTCTGTATTGAGCTACTCCCTGGGGTGGGGGGAGACGTAGTCTGTGGGACATATTTGTGTTCCCCCCAATTGTTTTGCAACCCTGACTAATATCCATTTGCCACCTTTTAGTCAGCAAAATTAGTCAGCAAAATGGAATGTCACAAATTGGTGAAATCACAGAAAAGCAATGGAGGAAAGGTTCTTTTCTAGAAAGGAAGTATCTGCTAAAGAATTGCAGCCCACAGGTGGTCTTGGACGGAACCCAATCCAACTTCGAACAGGTACTTACCTCTGGTCCACATCTATGATATTGATTCTCCAGAGTTTCTAAGAGAAGTCTTTTTTAGCCTTATTTCAAAAAGCCAGAGATTTAATTTGAGATGATTTGTACTTGAAGCATGTGCTCCACAACTGAGCTACAGGAATTACTTGGAGGGACACTTTGGTTGCTCCTGCAGATTTGGTACAGGGAACAAAATTTATGGGTGACATCTATCAATGTAGTACAGAGAGGGAGATCAATTGAAGTGTGGATAATATAAACATTTCTAATAAAGATTGTCTTGGGAAGACATTTGTAATGTTGTGATGTTTGTTTGGAAGTATTATTGCTTTTTTGTTGTTGTTACTTAAATAATTAATGGTATTTCTTGATCACTTCTTGATCACTTCTCAAGACCACAGAGGCTCTCAAAATGATGAACAAATGGAGAATCATACTGAGTTCCGGCTCCGGTGCGAAGAAGGGAGGCTCGAAGCTCGGTTTGAGCTTAGCTGCAGGCGCGGTTTGTCAAGCCCAAACTTTCTATTTTTGGGGGGGCTCGACTCGTCCGCACACCGGAGAGGTGTGCAGCAAGGACAGCTGACTTGCGGCAATGCCGACTATCCCCCTGCAAGGCTTGGTGTTTCCTCGCCGATACGAGGTGGTTGTAGCGGTCGCCCTCAGCAGCCGACCGCGCCCGCGTGGGGCGGGTTATCGTCACTGTTCCTGCCACCGGACCCCACCAGACTTTTTTGATTTTTTTAGTGAATAGAGACTAAGCTCTTGTTATTTACTGTGTGGTTTTTTTTAATTTTTGAGTGCTTTTTGTCACGGGCACGAAGAACAATAAGATACAGCATAGGTACTGCGCAGTGACGTATTAACAACGAACGGGTGGACCCAGGGCGGAGTCAGCATTCCTACCGCAACTCGGCTGTGTTTCCAAGCCCCTGAAAGGTGCTTTGGAATCCCAAAGACAAAGGTCTTAAAAAGGACTTAAAAAATTGAGGAACAAATCTGAGGTACAAGGGTACTGGCGGGGGGAGAGGAACTAAAGGGACCGAAGAGGACCGAAAAGGATTGAAGAAGGGGCGAAAGGCGGGGAACCAAAAGAATAAAGAACCAGGAAGGAGGAACAACGGTGAGAAGTGAGAAGCGGTGAGAGGAGACAAGAGAGAGAATAAGAAGTAAGGAGTTACCAACGGCTTCAACAGAAAAGAAGTAAGGAGTCAAGGAACTGTGGGGCACAAAGTAATGGAGAGAGCATAAGATCCAGAAACGAGGAAGGAGGGGGCAGGAGGGGAGAGGGGAGTGAAGAGGAGAGAGGCTGGTGTTGAGTCCGTGTCTGGCAATCTCCCCCTCTCCCCCCATTTCTGCGTCTTTACTTTTACCTCTTTACTTCAGAGTTATTTTGTCATGACTGGCATTGGAGAATGTTTTGGAGAGTGTTTTCTAATCATTTGAAAATCATTTGGGGGAAAAAATCTGGCTCACGCCAAGGTTTTTTGAGGTTGTTTTCCTTGTGGATTAGACATACTGTCAAATATTGATATACCAATTCCTCTAATGTTATACAATTGTGGACAATACTGTTATTTAATTGTGGGCAACACTGATACACATAGAAATATTGATAATGTGGGTAATGTCGATGCATTGATGTGCATCAATCTTGAGATGATCTGATTTACACACACACACACACACACATATATATATATATATACATCCGTATATGTGTATGTGGTTATACATGTTGATATTCATTGATGTATGAATTGTTGCACTGATGTATTGATATACTGATATATGGTAATAACCCTGTTTATGCAAGTGTTATTTTTGATTTTTGATTGTAATTGAGAAATAAGGAAGGTGTGCACAGGACAATGAGATCTGGTAAGGTAAGGGGTGCTACTTCAGATACCTCAATGAGAAGAGATTCTATAGGGGGTCCCCCAGAATACCATAAGAAATTTATGGAGGAAATGAGGTCTTTTATGACAAACATTACAAAAAATTTATCAGATATAAAGGGGCAAATGAAGGAAATGCAGGACATGTTGGTCCAGGTTAAAAGAGACGTAGCACAGAACAGAGAGGACATCGAGACTAACAAAAAGGAAATTGGGGATTTAAAAAAAACAATGGCCTCCTCCTCTTCCACAGTTGAGAAACAAACAGAAAACCAACTAGATAAGCTCACTTTAGTTGAGCAAAAACAAAAAGAGTCATGGTTGCGAATTAGAGGTCTGGTGGAGGGAGAGAGGGAAAATATTAGAGAAAGGATTGTTACCTTGTTTGTTAACTTTATGGAGGTAGAAGAGGAAGTTATGGAAAATGAAATTGACTTGGTGTATAGGGTTCAATCAGTTGCGGCAAGAAAAAACAATCTCCCACGGGATGTGGTAGTTCAGTTCACCAAACGCTCCATGAAAGACAAGATTGTCGAAGGCATAACTGATCACCGCTGTTTGATAAAGGTAGACAACTCATTATGTCGAGGAAAATTCCTTCCAGAATCTTGCGTAAAGGAAAGAATATGGATTTTTGGTTTCTAAGTTAAAGGATCAAAGATTCCATTTAGATGGGATAGACTCGAGGGGGTGGTGGTGGACTATGAACACCAGCGATTCAGGCTCAACTCGATTGATAAGGCTGCTGAATTCTTGAAAAAATTCAGTGGAAGAATAAGAAGTTCAAGCCTGTCCCCCCACGGACAGATAGTCACCCACGAGGAAAGAACATGGAGTCTACAGTGCAAGAACTTGTTGGGGCAACACAGAAGAGAGAAGGTATAGAAGAAGTAGCCAAGGATAAGAATAAAGGGCAAGATACGAGTCTTCTGGATTTGGATATAGACGAATTGGTTTCAGTTGCCTCAGGGGGAAAATAATGTCATCAATTACATCGGTGATCAAGAGGAGAAAGATTTTCCATTAGTAATATATAGCAATAGCATTTATTTCTATACCGCTTATCAACTGAGTGTTATCTAAGCGGTTTACAATGTGTTTTAGCTAATTGCCCCCAACAAGCTGGGTGCTTTTTTTACCGACCTGCGGAAGGATGGAAGGCTGAGTCAACCTTACTCGAAATTTAAAATTCCCGAGATCAATTGTCTGCAGGAAACCCACATCAAAACTAAAGATATTAAAGTCCTTCAGGTCCCGAGATTGGGAGAGGTATTTGTTTCAGCTGCCACTGTTAAGAAACAAGGGGTTGCACTATATGTTAAACCACATTTATCTCCTATTCTAAAATTCAGCGACGCAAAGGGGAGATTTTTTGGCGTTGAAATCACAATTGATGTGATGAAGACCCTCTTGGTAGGTGTATATATTCCGTGCAACGCCATGGCCAGCTTTTATGAAGATTTGGTGAAGATCCTAAAAGAGCAATCATACAAACACCTGTGTCTCTTGGAAGACTTGAACGATGTAGCGGATTTGCAGATGGATAGAAGTAAGGCACAACACTCAGGTAAACAGGGGAAACTCCCCAAGGAATTTTTCGAACTGGTGTGTGAATACCAATTGAAAGACGTCTGGAGACACAAACATCCTAAAGGGAAAGATTACACATTCTTCTAAACCGTTATGGCATATGGTCCAGAATTGAGATGATATGGGCATCCGAGATGATGATAAACAAGATAAAATCTGCAGATATTTTACCCAATACTTTTAATGATCACAATCCTCTGAGGGTATATATTTAGAATGACAAGAAAAGAGGCAACTGGAGGCTAAATGATAGAATTCTTTATCAGGAAGACGCAGTTCAATGGTGTAGGAAGGAAATAGAAGCCTTTTTGGAGAAAATATGGATAATGGAGTCGCAACACCTATGGTGTGGGATGCTTCGAAGGCAGTAATAAGGGGATTGTTTATTCAGAAGCTATCAGAATTAAGGAAAAAACAGAATGAAATTATGAATAAGGTATTGGAGGAGATCAGAACAGTAGAACAGAAGTTGCAGCAAACACCCGAAAATAAAAAATTGAGGAGGAAGTTAAAGACTTTGCATGATCAGCTGTCGGACGTGGCAATGGAGCAATTGGAAAAAAACCCTGAGATTTGTAAGACAAAATTGGTTTGAAAATGCGAACAAGCTGGGTCGCTGGCTGGCATATAGAATACGCAGAGAGAAGAAGAAAAGGACAATTAATGGGATCAAAGAAGGTGACAGAGTACTCACAAATAGAGAAAGCATCATTAAAAGTCTTGTTCATTTTTATCGGAATCTATATGGTTTTCCTAAAGAGGTGGGTGTAGAGAGTATTAATCAGTTTCTCAAGGATAAAAATCTTCCCCAACTGTCATCGGAACACAGAGAAATGCTGAATAAACCTATATCAATAGCTGAAATAAAAGAGACGATTGACCGGGCTAAACTTAATAAAACGCCAGGACCGGACGGCTTACCAGCAAGTTACTATAAGGTCTTTCAAGATGTGTTACTGTTACCGATGCAGAAGATGTTTAACGCAATAATTAATGAAGGTTTGATTCTTCCAAGTTGGAAGGAAGCGAGTGTAGCACTAATTCTGAAGACGGAGGAAGAATATCCGACTCCTAAAGACTTTAGACCTATTTCTCTGCTCAATGAGGACTACAAGATCTTTAGTACCATCCTGTCACAGAGGTTAAAGAAGATTCTCAATGTTTATGTAGGTGAGGATCAGAGCAGTTTCCTTCCGAATTGTTATATGAGAAACAACTTGAGATCTACGATAGACATTGTTGAATACTTTTATGTTCACAATGGAAAAAAAGGGGCTCTGATCTTTCTGGACGCAGAGAAGGCGTTTGACAACTTGAACTGGGAATTTATGCTAGCAGTAATGGAAAAGATGAATTTCGGTCAGGCCTTTTTAGAATGGATGAAATTAATATATTCAGAGCAGAGGGCCCATCTGTTAGTAAACTCAGAAAGATGTGAGAATTTTCCTATTATGAAAGGGACCAGACAAGGGTCCCACTGTACCCTTAATTTTTATAGTGACATTGGAAGTATTACTTAGAGATATTCAATATGATGATCACCTTAAAGGCATTAAGGTGGGAAAAGACCAACACAAATATAAGGCTTTTGCGGATGATATAGTGCTATATCTAGAAAACCTTACTCACCAAATTGCTTGGCTGTTGGAAATATTGAATAGATATGGGAGAGTAGCGGGGTTTAGAATCAACAAACAAAAGACTAAGATGCTCACCAAAAATATGAAAGCAGAAGAAGTTAAAAAGCTAGAAATCATATCGGAGAGTCAATCGGCCATTAAAGTGAAATATTTGGGGATCTGGATCACTACTAACAACACCCAATTATTTCAAAACAACTACCAACTGACATGGAAAGTAATTAAAAAAAAATGGAAAATTGGGGAAAACTAGATTTGTCCTTACTGGGTAGGATATCCCTAATTAAAATGAGTGTGTTGCCAAGATTACTGTTCTTATTTCAAATGATACCAATTAATATATCAATCAAATGGTTCAAAGAATGTGAGAAAGGTATATCTCAATTTCTATGGCAAAAGAAACTTGCAAGGATTAAAACAAGACCCATGACAGACAAGAGAGAGAGCGGAGGATTGGCATTGCCCAACATTAGACTATATTACAACGCGAGTTGTCTGTCATGGATCAAACCCTGGATTTTGCTTGACAACCCCAGACTATTAAGTTTAGAAGGTCATGATTTACCACTAGGTTGGCATTACTATTTATGGTATCAGTGAAAAGAATCATCAAAATTGTTTAGGAATCATGTCATTCGTAGATCTTTATTTGATTTGTGGATTAAAATTAGAAGTCACCTAGGTCCGGGAATTCCAATGGTGGTATCACTGCTAGAAGCCTTTTCTATCCAAACTCTGCGGAGGGACACAAAATGGACCAAGTACAAAGATTTGACTTATAAACAAGACAACCAGATTTATTTGAAGGAACACTCATAACTGGAACAGGAAGGAATTACCATACAATGGCTCCCCTATTTTCAGTTAAAAGAGAAATTCAAAAAGGACCTCGTAGAAGGGGTTTTTAATACTAAATCATCTCAAATTGAACTGATTATGAGAAGTGGGGAACGTGGCCTCCTGTCAAAATTTTATCAATACTTACTTCAAATTGAGTTAGAAAATGAGGTGGTTAAGGATTATATGATTAGGTGGGCTAGAGACATCGGCCATACTATAGATCTTGAAAATTGGGCTCGTGCATGGAAGAATGTATGTAGGTTCACCAGGTCGTATTACCTTCAAGAGAATGTTATCAAGCTATGGTTTTGGTGGCATCTCCCACCAGTCAGGATAGCAAAAATCTCAAAGGATAATAATGATTCTTGTTGGAAGTGTAATAAAGAAAGAGGAACATTCTTTCACCAGTGATGGGGGTGTGAAAAGGTCAAAAGGTTTTGGTCTAAAATTCTAATCAAAATGCAAAGGGTTTTGAATATTAACATCAATCTAACTCCAGAAATTTTTCTACTGGATATGGTAAATTTATGTACCTTAAATGAGAACATGCAACAGTTGGTATGACACATGACAGTAACAGCCAAATAGTCTTGGCTAGATACTGGCGGAAGAAAACTATCCCCCACGAGGCGGAATGGTGGGACAAATTATTGGAGATAGCGGACTTGGATAAACTTACTTTATGCTTCAGTATAAAACTACAAAACAATTTTATGAAGTATGGGGCCCTGTACTTAAGTATGTTAAAGATAATTCAAAGAGGAAGTGTTTATCGCGTACTTTTGTCGCGGATGTATTCGAACTCCTGTAGTGGGGTTAGGTTGTATAGGCTCCCCGCAGGAACATGAGGAGAAAATTATCTATGGGAATATACGGATAAGGCTTCTTTTTTCTTCTTAAATAAAGTTTAACAAAGGAACACAACCAATATTTAAGTTAAGTCACGAACAGAGGTTGAAATTAATATTTTTCCCAAATTTTTGTAACAAACAAACTGTTTTTCGCCCTGGGGAATATATATATTTATATAGTTTTTTTTCTTTTGTTTTTTTTTTTTTTTTCTTCTTCTCTCCTTTCTTTGTCAACTGTTTATTGTCTACAGTAGATTTCAAGTGAAATATTTACTACTAGGACTCAGTGGACTATTATTGAGAAAAGCTGTACATAAGCTTTGTATATAATACAAATTATGAATATCATGTAACAGGGGAGGGGGAAAATGGAAGAAAGTTAAGTTGAGAATGGGAATATAATGTCATCTTTGTATGAATAATAAAATTTAATAAAAATAAATTAAAAAAAAAAAGGAGACTTGAGATGAAAGCCCTGGCATCCAGGAGCCCAAGCTAATCTCTTCTTCCTATCACCTTTGAAGACCCAGAAACAACAGAGACGGTTCTTTTGATCAGAGACTGTCACTTTTGGGCTCTCACCCAAATGCTTCCCTTGCCAGTCCAAATTTCAAGAGGCTACTACTATTTCTATAACTGTCAAAACAATCTCCTGTCAGTCACTTCTTTGAGAAAGTATAGAGCTTTGCCAGAAGCTTCACTTCAAAGTGTAGGAAGGGTTTTTAAACCTAGGCTATTCTGTAGCCCCTTGGATCCAGGCTGCCACTCTGTCCATTTGCTCCCCATCCTTCAGTGTTCCTTGAAAGCAGCCTGTCACTCTGTCAGTTCATTCCCCGGTCCCAGACTACCCTCAAGCCTTTCAAGTTTAAGCCTTCCAGTGCTTGTGTCTCTATTCAAGATTGGTAACTATTATCCACTTTCCCCTGAGAACTTTACAATCCAATTTTTTTCTCCTTTTTTCTTCAGTTAGCCTTGTGTGGTTGTGAGACTGCTTAGATCTTGTGTACTTGATATATTAATTCCCCAAAAAGACATTTTAAAGATATTGTTTGAATCTTTGATTGGTATTCCTGCACTAGTGCTGGTACGTATAGGTGGAAAGATCTGACTAGGTTAGCCCCCTCTTGCAGGTCTCCTTTATTGAGCTAATATTCTGCACCATTTCACAGAGACACAGGTACCACTGGAGGACCTCAAGGTCCCCCACCTTTTGGGGTAACGGTAAAACCAACTAAAATAATATAATTTTTTAAAAAATTAGAACACATTAAAACATTCATTTAAAACAATCTAAAAACAGACTAAAAATACAATTTGAAAGCAATTCAAACAGAGCAGTTTCAAACATTAAAGGCCATGCAGAATAGCATTGCTTTAGCTGCCCACTGGAAGAATATCGCCAAAGATATTCTTTTTCTTGTTGACAGTTAAAACTCAACTACATGTTGTAAGTATTTAGTAGAACTCTAGATGCTTAAATGACACACAGGTTTTTGCTATGAGGGATTACAATCTAGGAAATGTAAAACAAACAAAAAAAAATGGATGGCAGCAGAAAGAAGAAAATAAACAAATAAGTACAAGGCCCAGTTTTAAAAGATTAGGCAAAAGGGCAACAGATGGAGAAGTTCAAGGAGGGAAGAGATCCACTGCAGTTGGTCCCAGCCAAGTTCATGAAGAACATCTAGTTATTTCCCCTTGCTCTTATGAATGCTTCCAGTTCAAATGCCCAAAGATGAAATCTGTCTCAAGACTAAAGCGTGCATTGGTAATTATTCCCAAAAAGGCTCATGCAGAGGTCCTAAGGGTCTCCCTCCTACCTCTTGACCTTTGCCAGGTAGGATACCCATTGATGACACCCTTTCTAGGCGGGAGGAACCCAATGGTAGTCTTCCCCAAGCAGGCTCACGTAGAGGGCCAAGGTGATAGCTTCTGGGTGGAATGGTCACTTGTTCTGATTGGGAGGAACTATGTGCATGGAGAAGATCAACCTGTTTCTTCAAGCCATTGTTGTAACTGTCAAGTTGAGTGGGCTCTGGTGGACTCTGCAATAGAAGGGAAGAACCTAATGGTGGTTGATTCCAAAGGGGCTCATGAAGTGGGCCTAACCATTTCTCTCTCCCCATCTGACAGCTGCCATGTGCACCAGCCACTGATGGAGGCTGTTCTGGTTGGGAGGAGCCATATGCTTCTCTTTTTGCTCCTTTCTGAGAGTTGCCAGGTGCTATGTCCAGTGGTGATGGGATCCGTTGTAGAAAGTAAGACACAAAAGGCATTTGATACCAGACAGGCTCATGAAGAGGGCCTAATTCTTTACCCTTCCTTTTCTCACAGTTACCAAATGCAGCGGACACTGAGAGGGTCTTCTCTGGTTGGGAGGAGCCTATGGGTTGTTGGTTCAAGCCAGGCTCATAGAGATGGTCTATGTGTTTCTGTTTTTCCTTTTGACCACTCTCAAATTCAATAGGCTCTGGTAAAGTCTGTAATAATAAGGAGGAGCCCAATGGAGGTTGCTCCCACAAAGGCTCATGGAGAGGGCCTAGGGGTCTGTCCATCCACTTCTGACACTTGCATGGTGGAACAATCACTGATGGAACTGTTTCTACTTCAGAGGACTCCAGTGACTGCAGATTCCAGATGGGTTCATGGAGAAGGCCTGGTTGATGATCAACATCCATCTTATAGCTATGGGGAGAAACAATTAGTGATGGAACCCTTTCTATGGAGGAGAAGCCCAACTGTGGTGGTTTCTGGATAGATTCATGAAGAGGGCCTGGCTCTTTCTCCATTCCATTTTCATATTTGTCATAGTTAGTGGCCATGAATGATATCTGTTTTGAGAGGGCAGAACCCAACAACAATTAGTTTCAGCCAGCCTCATGAAGAAGTTGCATCTGTTTTTCTCTCCATCCTGACAGAATAACAAATGAATGAACCTATGCCAAGATTTATTGTGGTCCTCTATGCAAGATTTGCAGCTGCATAGTTTTTGGTGACACTGGCCATTGTTGCATGGGAAGATGTGTTGTCATAGAGGATGGAGGGCTGTTGGTCAGCTCTTTTTATGATGCAACATCTTTGATGAGCAGGGCTTAACTTATCACTAGGCAGCAGAATGTAACAATTGTCTGATGCAGTAGATGCAGGAAGACAACAGTGGCAAACTTTGGACTGTTCCTCCTGAGCTTTCTTGGTGTTCCCCTCTATTAAAAAATAAAGCTGAATATGCCACGTGGTCTATCCTAAGCACCTTAAACTGGTTTTTGTCAAAGGTGTGGTAAGGACGCTTCTGTAGGTGGCATGAGAATGGTGTGCCATATTATCCTCAAGTGGCAAAATGTCTTAATTCAAACAGATAGAAGTGATAGAAGAGCAAGGTATTTACTGGATGTGGAGCTGTGGATGCATGTACAGCCAGCCAGGATCAGTATGTATTCAGGTTTTCCATTATGAGCAAGGGGGTGGATCTAGATGTATGTTTAGGGAAGACCCACTGAACTCAGTCATGACTAAATTAAATTCAATGGATGTCACTGATTGTTTATTATCTTTGTATGCTGCCTTTGTCCCAGAGTAGGACCCAAGATGGCATACAAAGCTGACCGAAGGAGTATAACCAAGAAGGATATTGACAAGCTGGAATGTGTCTAGAGGAGGGTAACCAAAATGGTGAAAGGTCTGGAAACCATGCTCTATGAGGAGAGGCTTAGGGAGCTAGGTATGTTTACCCTGACAAAAATAAGGTTAAGAGGAGACATGATAGCCATGCTTAGACATTTGAAGGGATGTTATGTTGAAGATGGAGCAAGCTTGTTTTCTCTGCACCAGAAACTAGGACACAGAGCAATGGATTAAAGCTACAGGAAAAGAGATGTCATTTAAATATCAGGAAGAACTTCCTGACAGTCAGAGCCGTTCGACAGTAGACTATGCTGCCTTGGAGTCTCCTTCTTTGGAAGTTTTTAAGCAGAGGCTGGATAGCCATTTGTTGGGGGGTGCTGTGAGTGTTTATTCCTACATGGCAGGGGGCTGGACTCGATGGCCATTGTGGTCTCTTCCAACTTTATGTTTCGATGTTGAGTTTTAAACATGAATAAATCAGGGTCCAATCCAAGACCATTCTTCCTCATCTTACTTTGTAGAGTAGAAATCTTTTGGGAGGAGACAAGAAAATAAGCAGCCATTAGAAAACAAGACAAGGATACTGTGGATCCTATTGTTGGCGGCTGGGCGGGGCCGGGCAGGCTTGGGTCTGGCTCAGGCCGAGGCTGGCGTCCCGGAAGCCTCAGCCAGCAGAGTCACCGCAAAACTAAAGCAAGCCTTACTTCAGGCGGTAAACAGGAACGAAAAGAAAGGGGTTTTCCTCACCCGGGCAACGAAGGGTTAAGCTGGCTGGCAAGGCTTCCGAGCAGAGTCTCGGCAGGAACAAGGCGGGACCACAGCAGGGGCAAGGCAGGCAGGAACAAAGCAGGAACAAGGCAGGAACAAGGCAGCAGCCCTGACGGGCAACACACGGAGAGCCGTTGGTTGTTGCTCCGTGCTGAACTTGGCTCCCTCTGGCTCTAAAGTAGGAGCCTGGCGCCGGCCAATCCTGAAGCTGCTGCACAGCTGGGAGCCCTCAGCCGGGCTCACAGCTGAGCGTCCTTAGCCAGCTGCAAGCCCTCAGCCTGCCGCTGACGCTCCAGCAACCGGCGGGAGCGACGGGCAGCCTCCTTGGCCTGCCGCCGCTGCGAGAACGTGGGAGGGAGGCCGTCAGGCTCCTCCGGATCGGGCCCGCGGGTGAGCGGCAGCCCAGCGACCTCCGGGCGACTCTCTTCCGCAGCGCCGGCTCCGTCGGTGTCTTCAGTGGCGTCAGGGCAGGCAGGCTCGGGACGACCTCCCGTAGCGGCAGGTGGCTCCATAGCCTCCTCTGCGGCGGCGGTGGCCTCGACGGCGTCCGGGCAGCTGTTCCCGGCGCCGGAGGCCTCCGCCGCTACTCGCGAGGAGACCTCCACCGCTACTCGCGAGGAGACCGGATCGTCCTCCTCCTCGGGTGCTGCGTCTGGGGCCGCGGAGGTCCCGACACCTATGAGACTAACAGATGTATTTGTCATAGCAGCTTTCAAGAACCAGACTAATTTTGGTGGATACATAAAGTATTACACTTAGTTGTATTGCAGGGCAGCAGGAGAGTGTGGAAACAGGGTGGACCACATCATTATGAAACTCAGTGGTAGGGATCTACTAGTTTTTGTTTCTTTTCATTCTCCTACTCCATTTGCCTTTTTTCAATAGTTCTCTGCAAAAAAAATGTTACGTGCATTTTATTCTTTATTAATCTACCTTAGTTTCATTTTATTATTTACGGTTATTTGTCCATCTCTCTCTCTCTCTCTCTCACCCCCTTTTCCCCTTCCAATGGAGTACAGTTGACTTTGCTGGCTGCTTCTCTGGCCATTTCTCTGGCACCTATAATTCTTTAAAATGACACGATTTTATTTTTATTCTGAGAATATTTACCAAAGATGAAACATAGTGATAGAAAAAAATCCAACTGCTAATCTCCTGAAGTTGCATACAGCTGGCCCTTCATATCTGGGGATTCTATATTCAGGGTTTTAACCAACTACAGCTTGAAAATATTTTTTTAAAAAAAGCAAACTTTGATTTTGCCCATTTATATAAGAGGTGCCATTTATACCACACAATTGTTCATAATGTGACTTGAACATCCACTAAATTTGGTATCTATTGGAGGGTCCTGGAATTGAACCCCAGTGAATATCGAGGCCCCACTGTAATTGATATGCAGATTAACAGCATGGATAATTGTGGTGTCATGGTTTGTGTGCTGGACTAAAATTCTGGCTGACTAGCATTCAAATCCCCACTCAGCCATAGAAAACTCCCTGAGCAAGTGCACTCTCAGCTACCTCTGACTAAATATTGACAAGAACATCCTAGGAAAGGGTTGTTATGTTGTTGTTTTTTTTGAGAGCCAGTGCGATATAGTAGTTTGAGTGTAGTGGGCTAGAACTCAAGATAGACTAGGGTTCAAATCCCCATTTAGACACAGAAATCCACTGGGTAATCTTGAGCATGTAACACTCTCTCACTCTTAGAGGAAAGCAATGGCAAACCACCTTTTTGAGTTGATTTATGAGAAGGTTGCTATTAGTCAGTAGAGTTGGCCCTCCACATTCACTAGGGTTAGGAGTTAGCACCTTAGCAAAACTGGAAAAATCACAAGTATCAAAATGTGTGTGGGAAGGAGGGGGTGAGGCATTGTGGGGATAAGCACCCAAGGTCCAAACCAGGTCAGGAAAGGGAGAGGGAAAGGCGGGTATGGTGGCCCTATATTTCCTCTGTCTCACCCATCTCCTTCCCTGGGTTTGTGGAAGGTATCAAGAGAAGGTTTGTGGTGCTGAGAAATTGGGCTGTGATTCGTCCTTAGCTAGTAGCTGGTGGTGGTGGAGCAAGAGGAGCAAAGGCGAGTTTTTAAAATGCTGCACAGCCTGATCAGAGCTGCTGAGAGGGAAGGTTCTCCCAGAAAAGAAGCTCCTGAGGTGGGGGAGTAGAGGTTGGAGAAACTCACAAATAATCAAATCTGTGTAAGTTAAACCTGCAAATGTGGAGAGCTGACTACAATGATTTGAAGGCACTTAAGAACGAACAACAGCAAATCATTATTGTAATTTGTATTGTATGAAAAGTAGATTCCTTGATTACGACAGCCAAAATATGGCAACTCAGAGAAACATGGGATGTGACAGAAGGGAGGGAGCCAGCAAATGCATATTCAGGGCCCTTTCCACAGGGGGGTTTAAAAACGGTGTAGAGCGACCTCTGATGGAGGTCGTCTACACCGTAAAGTGGATTGGGGCGGACTACTTTTGCGTAGTTCCACACCCCAATCCATGCTAGGGTGCCCGGAAGTGGCGGTGCCGCGTGCTTTTTGAAAACCACTTTTCATGTGGTCTTTAGAAAGGACTGTGCAGCCCCATCGCAGTGCCTGGTGTGGATTTGCAGGCACGCGCAAGGGCGTGCCTGCAGATCTGCCGGGGGCGTGCTTTCCGGCTGGCGAGCTTCTCCGGTTGGTGGAGAGCTTCCGCCAGTCGTAAGCTGCCATTTTGGGCCCCGCGGGACACCGAGGAGTGTGGAGCAGCGAAAATGCGCTGCTCCACATGGCGACGGACTCAGGAAAGCTCCGTTTCAGCATGGTTTCCCCCGTTTCTTCGCCCGCGTGTGGAAAGGGCCTTTGTCTAATGTCTGAATAGGCCTTCTATAACTTCAAAAACTGTTGCAATGAATTTGTTGACATTCCTCTTCCTTTGCTATTGTTTTCCCTTTTCTATCTCTCCTAGGGTGGCCGTGTGTTAATACTGTGCAGTGAACAGTTCTCTTTTTAAATGCATAGTTCTATACTTCTCATTTTGAATAGTTGCCTAGATCAGGCCTGCATAACATATGGCCCGCCAAAGGATTTCGTGCGGCCTGCATCACTCATGAGTGCCAGGGCCGAAAAAGGTTGTAGCAATTAGGTTGCTGATGTTTTTAATGAACCCAGCTGAGTCATTCCCTCCTTCTTCCCTCGAGGGGGATCAGAGAGCCAAGCTGATGTTATCTTTTGCCCTTGCGCAAGATGGCGGCAGTTGTATCTTCTCCTTCTGTTTCCGTTGGATGGGCGGTGAGGGTGGAAGTGCCTGGGAAAAGGAGAAGATCAGCTGAGGCTGGAGAGGGCAAGAAAGGAGGTGGTTTCCTCCTCTGTGAGCAAGCCAACATGTACTGTCACATGGCGAACTGGAACCCTCTCGGTGAAGCAGCTTATTACAAGTAGGTGTTCTCATTCACCCCCATCCCTTCTAAATTGCACTGGAAAAAATTAAATTGCATTTAAAGATTGCATATTAAAATGCTATTTAGGTCTATTCTGGCATGCACCCTCATAAATTCCACCCTCCCCCACATACACATCATCTGGAATTCCCCTTGTTTATCCTCCAGATCTATTTTCTTCCCCCTTCCTCATAAATAATATTTTTTCTGCCACCCCAAATTGTTCCCCTCCCCTTTGATCTTCTGCAAATCTTTTGTAAATTACACACTGCTACATTTCGTAAGGCATAGCTCTCTTGTCTTTCCAATAATCCTATTTACTGATTTTGTGTAATCACAACTTGCTACATATGCATTATCTCAGTCACCCTAACAACAGGTCAAGAGAGTAAGACAGTGGCCATTTCTGCCCTATATTGTTACAGTGCTCTTATTCCACTTTCAACATGCTATGGACTCCTAGGGTTTGGAGTTTAGGGAGGGTCCTTTAGAATTGTCACCCAGAGAGCAATTTGGTCTCAGGAAACTACAAAGCCCAGAATTACACAGGATGCTGAAAGTGGAATAATAGCACTGTAACAGTGTAGGGCAGAAATGGCCAGTGTTGTCATTCCCCATGTTGTATATTGGTGGTGATGAGTGAAATTTAGCGAAGGTTTTCCTAAGACTGTTGAGGCAAAATTTGAACGTCTTAGCCATGGGAAGCCACTGGGTGACCTTGGGCAGATCACATATTCTCAGCCCAGAAAATCCAGTGATAGGTTTGCCTTAGGGCTGCCATAAGTCAGAAACGACTCAAAGGCACATAACAGCAATAATTCATTGAGTCTACTCTGGTACGATAAAAGCTTACCCAGAGTTTGAAAGCATTGTTTTTTTAAGACTATAACTCCCAGAATTCTCAAGTCAGTAATCATGCTATCTGGGGTTTTGGGAGGTTGTAGTTTACCAAAAGGAACTTCTGTGAAGCTTTTATTTGAAAGGATGTCATTTAAAAGATGAAGCAAGCTTGTTTTCTGCTGCTTAAGAGATTAGGGCCTTTCCACACTACACTGTTATAGTGCTATTATTTCACTTTCATCATCTTGTGGAATCCTGGGATTTGCAGTTTAGGGAGGGATATTTAGAAGTCTCACTAGAGAGCTGTTTGGCCTCAGGAAACTACAAACCTCAGAATTCCACGGGATGTTGAAAGTGGAATAATAGCACTCAGTAACAGTGTAGTGTGAAAAGGCCCTAGGACACAGAAGAGGCTTCAAACTGCAGGGGAAAAAAGTTCCACCTAAACTTTAGGAAAAACTTCCCTAATTTCCCTTGTTTATAATATGGTTTATTTGCAAAATAGTGTAATCATTAATTATACTATAATTTATTTTGCAAATAAAAAACATAAACCTATCTGCGGCCTGAAGAAGTTCAGCCCTCACCTACTGCCAAGTTGTGCAGGTCTGGTCTAGATGAAAGATAGAATACCATGAAGAGATAATGGGATCCTGGAATTTGTATGCTGGCACTTAGCTCCTGAGCAGGAGGCATGGAAACCACCTTATTTCAGTCTTGCTTATCAGGATGAGACTGGCAATATTTATGTTTCAATTACAGTAATTTACAGATTTGCACCTGTGCCCATACACCAGCATAATGCAAATATAATGTAAAGTTCTCTCTCTCTCTGTCCCTTTTGTTGGTAATGCACAGCTAGTGATACTAGTCACTCCTGTGCTCAGAGTTAAGTGCCTCTGTTTATGTAGACAACACAGCTTCAGTTGCACAGAAGGCAGTAACAGCAAGACCTAGAATATCCTGTTTTTGAAAGAAAGTATCTTTGGGGGGAAAATGTGTGGAGGCAGACTAAAAACTCTCCAAAACATCCACCAGGGACTCTTGTGTGTTTAGTAGCTACTGAAGACTGACATTAGGAATTCAGAATGGGGGCTGGGAGTGAGAATGGAATGGAATGCAGTAATATGAACAAGAACAATGGATGCTGTAACATTTTGTTGTAGGCTTTAATTGTATTCTTTAAGTTATGAGCTTGGGAGCAAAAACTTGCTGATCTTGTGATTGCTTTAGAATGCTCTGAAACAGTCTTGTCAGATACAGCATCTGCCATCCATTGGCAGAAGGGCTCTGCTGCTTAGAAGGTATTTGTTGGTCCAGTATTGCCTTTCATGGACAGAAAGTTCTGCTTATGGCAAGTGTCCGTATACCATTTGAGGGGTTCTCCTATTACCACAGTTTATGCAGCACAGCAGAGTTCCCTGATCTTCTATGTAGCACTTACTAGGGGAGTGCAGTACCTGCTATGAGAAGGAAGAGCTCTGTCACTTCCTGCTTCTGAAAAGCGTGAACATTACTCTATGCAAATATATGCTGTGATTAGTTTCTAAGGTGCCACACAACTCAGTTTACTGGGGTTACAGGTGCAAGGCTCCTGTGAAAGTGGAAAAATAGCAAATATCAATGTATATGTGTGTGTGAGAGAAAAGGGGGGCATGGTAGGGAGAACAGACACCTGGGTCCAAACCAGGTCAGAGAAAGGAGAGGGAAAGTGGGTAGGCCCACATGGTGGCCCTGTATATCTTCTCTCACACCCATCTCCTTCACTTGGGTGTGTGGGGCATTGGGAGATGGTTTTGTGGTGCTGACAAATCAGGTTCCGAGTCATCTTTAGCTGGCCAGGCAGCAGTTGCTGTTGGTGGAGGAAGACTGGGGGACAGAGATTTGTTTATTCACAGATTGCTGTCACCTCTGCTGCCTCCCTATGCCATTTTTAATAGGGACTGCAAGCCTCATGAGACTGAGAAACTGCAAATGAGGCTTGTAAGTCCCTACTGAAAATGGTGTGGGGCAGCAGTGGAAGTGGCACTAAGCCCCACCAGCCACCCACTTCTGCTTTGCGAAGGAACCTGATACCTCAAAGGAATCCATGGTGGGTTGAATATGGTGATCATACTTTTTTGTGTGTTAAATATGGTTTGGGAGGGCCTAGAGTTATTCATGGTTTTCCTACTTTCACAGGGGTCCTGTGCCCCTAACCTTAGTGAATGTGGAGGGATGACTGTAGTTGCATATGACTCATATTAATAATGGAGTTTATTACCAGACAGGCATTACTTTCAGTATAGCCCTTGTACTTTCAGATCTTTAAAAAAACAAAAAAAACAAAAACAAAACAGTTTGCCGATCATATTCTCACATACAAGTTTGCCCAGGTTTTGGAATCTGTAGGGCATGGCATTTCCTCAGTTTCTCCACCCTCAAAGGTAGCTTTTATGAGAAATATAGAATCTTAAACAGTTGGAATTGACCACAAGGACTATCTAGTTCAACCTCCTGCTATGCAGGAATACACAACTACAGCGCTCTTGAAAAATACCCATCCAACTTCTATTTAAAAAAAATGTCTGATAGAGTCCGCCACTCTCTGAGGCACTCTAATCCACTGTCAAACAGCTCTTACAGTAAAGAAGTTTCTCCTAATGTTTAGGTGGAATCTCTTTTCTTGCAATTTGAACCAACAGAAAACAAACTGGATCCATCTTCTACATGACATCTCTCCAGATATTTAAAGACGACTTTCATGTCATGATCATGAGAGCCAGTATAGCATAATGGTTTGAGCACTGGACCATGACCCTGGAAAACAGGGTTTGATTCCCTGTTCGACCATGGAAACCCACAGGGTGACCTTGGGCACAATACATGCCCTCATCCCCATAAAAACCTGCAAAAGGTTCGTCTTAGGGTTGCCATAAGTCAGCAACAACCTGAAGCACACAACAACAGCAGCAACGACAACACCATGTCACCTCTCAGTCTTCTCTTCTTCAAGCGAAACATAACCAAGCTTCCTCAGTCATTCCTCATAAGGCCTGGTTTTCAAATCTTTGATCATCTTAGTTGACCTTCTGTGGACGTTCCAGCTTGTTGATGTCAAAAAAGTCTTCAGTGTCTGCTTCAGGGCTATGGAAGTACCTTGCAAGGGAGACTAGGCTTACTGAGAGGTAAAGATGTCTGTATTCAGGCAGGATCTTGGCAACTAACTGGATCCTAAGAAGCCTATATGTATGTATCTTTAAACAATATTGAGTCCAGGTTTTGGGAGAAAGATATCAGTAATATAAATAAACAAAGGAGAGAATTGGCAGGTCAGAAAGAAAGACAGACAAACAGTAAGAATATTTTGTCCTGGTGCACTATATTCAAAATATTCAAATGAAACACAACCCCAGATTCCAAAGTTCTGTATTTTCAAAATAAAGATCACACATTGTTTAGAGACAATCTACACAAGAGTTACAAAAAATAGTTGCCCAGGCATAAGCATACACAGGTTTGTTAATTATACACATATGGTTACAAGTGTGCTTGCAAAAAGGTTCATTGGAAATATACACAAGGCTCTGTAAATGTACACCGTGTAGTGTTACAATTCTATATTCAAACAAGGAAAATTGACAGTATGTTACATTCACTTACAAGTAGACAAAATGCAAAATACAGTTTATCTTCTGTACAAAAAGGCAAAGTGATTCACACTTTACAAGGTGAAAGAGGGAGTCTGATTGTAAAGGAATACTAAGGGGGAGTTGTACTTTTCTCCACTTTTTTTTTTTACTGCCACAAAATAAGTAAAACATTACTTTTTTTTAAAAGAGTCAAATAAAACACTATTTTTGAACTGAATCATTTGTGTAGAACATTTAGAAAGGATCGCTATTCTCTCAACTAGGTGACAAATAAAAAAACCAAGCATTCTTTTAAACATTAACCAGGCTGTATAAAGAGAACATTTCCTTCAAAAGAAAAAAAAAATTACTTCTGGTTGAAATTACAATTTACAATATACAACACTACGACCATAAAAGGGGTGAATATACACTGAAATGCACAGGGTTTGCTAATTTATTTTCTTACCAAAAATGGGTTTATGTTGATTCAAACTTTTCCACATTTACATTACAGAGGTTTACAAATGTACAATTGTACAATCAAAAGTATGTTCCACTACTAGGGTACATTATAGATACAGATTAGACATCAAAACAAGAAAATACTACAAATTTTTATATATGCAAAGTCTACACCAAGTATACACTATATATTTATAGAAGCAAGACCAAAGTTGAATTGGATTTTTTTCTCTCTACATGCTAAATAATAATTAAAAAAAATGCCTCCTTGTTAACAGAACTGGAGTAGGCAGTAACCACACACCTTTCATCTACTTTAAAAACTCTCGTGGTGTGCAGGCTCTCTTGATATTGACTGCTAAGCTCAATTCTTTAGCATGATATACAAGGAAAAAGGAATTTTAAAAGTTTCTGAAACTTAAAAACTTATTTTAAATTGAAGGTTTAGCAAATTGATTTTTTTAAAGTTTACAAACAGTGTTCAATGCAGCTTTGTGCAATTTAACTTAAAATTTTAAACTTCTCTTTTTGAGTTCTAGTTAAAAGAGGACAAAACAGGTGTTTCCAAAAAACTCTCCTTTATGGTAGAGAAGTTTTGTTTTTTTAATTTCAAATTAGCCACCTTAAAAGTTCCCATATTTGAAATAGTTACACCAGTGGACAAAAATGTGGCTTTCCATGTACATCTGTTGCCTATGTACAAGAATTCTGTACACCACTGAAACAGCAGGGCAATTAAGTATTTTAAAAAAAATATTTAATACATGTTATGCTGAATAAAATTAAAAAAATTTACAAATGGTCTTTTTGCCTTTTTTTTTGTAGTTCCAGATCTATGTTGTGCAACCATGACTACTTTCAAAGTGTATATTTGAATATGACTGGTTGCTAGTTGTAAATTCCAGATGGTTACTGGCTATCTTCTGTAGCTCATGGCTTCAAATGATACCATTTGGTGGTCCACAGATGGGCCCAAGGTCAACCCCATTTTTCATGTAATACTTCTCTAGCTTGGCTAAGATGTGTTTTCCATAGGTGTATTTGCGGAGAGTGGCAATGTGTGGCCGGATCTACAAGATGAGAGCATGAAGAAGTTTAGGAACAATAAAAACACACAAATAATGCTCCTGAGTTCCGAGCACAGTGGGACACTCCTGTAACCATGAAAACCAAGTACAGTCGCTCTGAAATGGGCAATGCTTAGCAGTCTTTCCAAGTGAGTTGCCAGAGATTCAGGCAGAAACCTCAGTATCAGTGTACTGACTTAAGTATATTCTTGGTATACACAGTGTTTTGAGACTTGATTCATAATAGAATGCCAACATATAAAGTATATGAAACATGTAAATGCTGCAACAGAAGTAAGTAAATTGTGACTGATATGCTTCTGTTGCATATGTGAACTGCTGGCATCTTGAAGATTAATTGATTTATTGCAGAGTACACTTTCAAATATTAGAGCCCCCTTCATCCAATCTATGACTGCTTCCATCACAATAATAAATGAAGTTTTTAGGAACTCCAGTTTTTGTTCTGATTGTTTGTTTGTTTGCGACAGACTATCGCCAAAAAAGAGCAAACATAGAACATTTATAAGATATCTCATGGCACCTCAAAGAGTAACACATTAATTGCAACAAAAGTTTGCATTGATTAGAATCCACTTCACTGGATAAAATCTGAATAAAGACACTTAAGGCCAAATATATTATTTAAATGCCAGTAAGACCCAGCAAATGATAGGGACTTGCTAATTCCATATGTCTGTAATTTTTAATGTATTTTTTCTTTTGTAAATTTAATTCAGTGTACCTAGTTGGGAATGACAACTGAATTTAACCCTTACACTTCTTTACTTACTTTATCGATACTGGGATAGATTTGATTTAATCATACTTAGAGAACACTGACTGAAGTCAAAAGTAACTTAAGTCTTGTAGGTCTATTGTAATTATGCACGTGTCCTTTATTTCCACTCATTATAGATATCACCACTTAGAATGGACACATTCTATTACAGCTGATGAATGTTCATCTTTTGGAATAAAATTTCCTTTACACGCATCTATCTTGATGTGGCTGGCACTTCCCCTGACATTGCCCCAAGCTGTTTTAAATATTCCATACAGATTTATACTCTTGCGATTATTCCCAGGACAGCATTTACATAACATAAAATTGTCACTAGATCACTTCTCCTTGGGAGTTTGTAGTGGTTGCCCATAATGAAATTAGTTTGTCCTCCTGATGCACACAAACAAAATAATGCAAGACAGAAGAATATGCACCTCTGTACACCTTATGCAGATTTCAACGTATTGATTAATCTTTGGACAGAATGTAATTTTTAACACAGTTACTGCAAATATAGATGATTCCCTACAATAAACAGAAGACACAGACCTCTAACAACTATTACTTTCCCACTAAGCAACTGGGACAGGACAGTGGACTTTGGCTAGGATCCCTGGCAAACTCTGTTCACATTTTCTCTCTCTCCTCTCAGTACATGACCAAAGGCAAATACAGACTCACAGCTTACCTTGTGCATGACAATCTTTCTTTGCGCTGGCTCTGCCACATCAATCATTTTCTGCACCACATAGTTGGCATACTGATCTTTCATCATAGTGTATAAGGCACTGTGAGGGCCATCATTCATAGTACACACCTCATCAATCAGCATGGCACGCTCAGTGCGGGAGGCATGTGTAACACATTTCTCCACAACATTACTAAAGAAAATGGAAAAGGGATGCAGGTTATTCATAACAAGCCAATTTAGGCCTCCTGATCAAAACAGCTGTTTTGCAAAGTTATTTTGCATATATTTCCCAACAATATCCATGTTGGAGAATCTGTAACACCTGAATGACTTGGTAAGTGAGAACACCAACTTGGAAAATGAAACATGTGAATAACAGTGACTTTACTCTCTACATGGCCTGATACTACTCTCCATATACCCCTCTCCTGTCCCAACAATGCCTGACTTTTCCTTCTTCCATAGTAACAATAACAAACCCAAAATTTAATTTCATTAAATTCACAAGGAGTCATGACTTGAAATTATCTCTTAACTGACTGCTACAAAAGCCGAATATCCTGGCTTGTCTAGCTGGCTTGATTGATAAACCAGAGTTCATTTTAAACTAGAAAATTGGGTTTGCAAGGAATGACAAGCCAGGAATCAGGAAAAAGTGAAAAGGAATTCTAATTTTCTCCTGGTTATGTAAAAGAAAAGTAGAATATGATTACTGCACATGGACTATTTTCTACAACAACAATTTATGGTTACTCATGATTGTAGTCATCTGTGGCCAATCAGAGACTGTTTCAAAACAGGACAAGCTGGTAAGGAATAGTTATATGGAAAAGAGGAAGAGCCTGAGGCTTGACAGAAATTCATTTTCAGAAGTTCAACTCCAAACCATGGGGCAGCATCATAATTGATCGCCAAGCTGATTTTATGAATTCCCAACTAAGATCATATACAAAAATGTAGAGAGATGCACAAGGGGCCATGCTAATCTTCAACAAAATTTTGCAGAGTACATAATAATAGCTATTTAGCAACTATAATACACAACTTTAAACATCCCTACATTGTGCTAAAACCTCTTGTTGCAGTTTGAATCTTAACGCTTCATTTTTTTTAAATGGTACTTTTAAACTAAATACTCTCTCTATCCTTCTGCAATCTAGCACTGATTAGTAAAATACATAAAAAGGAAAACAAAGCACCTGGCAAATTTATGCTGACTTAGTACAAGTACATTGCCTCTAATTTCTGCCACTATCTTGCTTTTATCTTCAGGTCGCCCATGTTCAAGTACATGCTGGATGACATAGTTCCCATACTGATCCTGTTGGCACAGAACAGAAGTAAATCAAAGCAATTCTGCACATTAGATTTCTTTTTAACTTCATTTTTATTTAATTACAGCATTTGCAGCCTGCCTTTCTACCAGAAAGTCAAACTATCTGCATAAAATTCCATAAAAAACAAACACACAAAACTCAATCACAAGCAGCAGTAAAAACACCAGTGGAGAAGATCTTAATATTTCTGTAAAAAGACCCAGGTAGATAAAACCATCTCATTTGGAACATAATAGATAGACACTTACCTCCTTGCTTTTCCCATATTTTATTACCTTATACTTTATTATTCATTACATTTTAAACTTGGCTGGTCAGCATGTATGTTCCTCTGTTTGATTCTTACAGTAACAATTAGTTCAAAACTTATGAATAAGTTTTAACAACTAAGTAGAAACCTGGGCTTTCTGGCCAAAACAGAACTAAAGATATCTATGGTTACATCCAATAACTTCAGGAACTGCTGCATCATTTGGGCTTGTTTTCTTCCTACTTCTCAAACCCATATTACTTCTGTTTCAGATGCATCTTATTTTTTACCAATTTTATGTCTGCTAGTCGTAGAATCTTTGAGGAGAAGGGGAGAAAGTAATAAACTTAACGAACAAAAACAATATACACCTAATGCTGACTGGAACATCTGGATGTTTAATTTTAAAAAATGTGGTAGGAGGGTTGGTAGTTTTACGCCTTCTAGGAGGATGGCTTTTCTTATTTTAAAGATATGCACAAAAGGAACAATTTGACTGAATCCTCTTTGTCCAATCATTCTAAACAGAAAAAATAAAAGAATGGGGGGAGGGGAGGGGGATAATTAATTTTCCATGTATCATCTTTGGAGAGCACCTCTCCCCCTTCTTTAAAGCACTGCAGTGGGCCCTCCTCTTGCATGACCTCCTCATGCATGAATGAGAAGTCATGCAAACCATCATGTCCTATTATAGTCAATGGATGCAGTGGGCATGTGCATGTCATGTCCACTGACTATAACGGGTTGTGATGATTCATGTTTTTTGTTTTATGAGAGGGTTCCGAGAATGTCTGCACTGTACCTGCACAAGCTGTTCTGTGTGTTGGTGAAGCTCTTCCAGGATGGGTAGAGTCTGCTCAGGAAGACAGTGCTCAAGGATTCTCTGAATGACACGACAGCCATATGGATGAGTAGACAAGGCAAACACCTGAGTTCAACAAGGCACAGGGAAGAACAGGGTAAAAATTCTTTATTCAAACCAGCCTAAATTTAATAAAACAGTTAGCTGAAACATTGTGCGACACATGAAAATCCCTAAAACATGGTGGTTATCTGTTAATTGTCAGGCCTCAAATGTTGGGGGAAAAAATTCCACTCTCTGAGTGGATTTCAAAACTTGCCTCAAAATTATCTAAAAGTATCTCCAAAAAGATTCTATTACCCTTTTATACTTTCTTTTCATTATGCACAGAATTTCTTCATAGTATATCTACCTCCACACCATGGCACTATCTTTCCTGTGGTAGTGATTACAGTATTTTACTTAGAAGATGAAAATCTAAGAAGAAATGAGGTGTATTAATAGTGAAGACAGATGTACCAAAAGCAGTCAAGGGATCTAATGTGAAGTCTGACTCAATAATAGCAATAAGACTTCAGGGAACACTCATCAATATAAGCATAATCTAAGTTTATGTTCCAACTACAGTACAGAGGAAGAAAAAGAAGGAATTGAAATACTGAAATATTCTATGCTGGCATTCAAAAGAAAACTGATCATATACCAAAACAGGACTTCTGTTTTGGACTTCTTATTAATCATAGGAGATTGGAATGCAGAACTAGAAAACAGAGCAGAATCAAAGATTGTGAGACAACTGGACCTACGGTCAAGAAATGAAAGAGAGTAACTGACTGAATTTTGTGAGGCCAATGGTTTGTTTATTGCAAACATATTTTCAAGCTACCAAAGAGGCAACTACATATATGGAGATCACCTAATCGCCAATATAGAAAGCAAATAGACTACCTAATAAAAAAGAAAGGAAAAGGGAAAAAAGGGAAGAACAAGAGACCTCCTCCACAAGATCTGAAAAATCAAAGGGAAATTTAAACCAAGAGTGGGGATGGTCTATGACCAGCAGGGGAATAAACTACACGAGCAAGGACAATACAAAGATGCTAGAAAAAATACACTGCAGAAATATATAAAAGAGATGAAAGAATGATAGATTAATTCGAGGAAGAATCCTCTGAAGATGAACTACAATTTCAAAAAGTGAAGTGGAAACTATACTTTGCATTTGGAAGAAATAAACCACCAAGAACAAATGACAAACCAACTGAGCTGCTTCAAGCTACAGAGACAATACCTACTCTAGTTCTAGCTAAAAATAGTCAACAAATATGTAAAACAAAACAATGGCCCACAGACTAGTCAATAAACAGACTAGTCAAAAAACAGACTAGTCAAAAGAATGTTCAATATACATTCTAATACCCAAAAAGAGGACACCAGGGATTTCAGGAACCACAGGACCACTGCATTAATCTCCCTTGCAGTCAAAGTTATGCTCAAAAGCCTACAACAAAGACTTTTACCATAGATGGGGCAAAAAATGCCAGATGTCTAAGATGGGTTCAGGAAAGGAAGAGGCAACTGGGATCATATTGCAAGTATACACTGGATAATCGAATATACCAAATAATTTCAAAAGAAAATCGGTCTGTCTTTTATAGATTACAGCAAAACACAAAAAACTATGGATCGTTCTTAAAGAAATGGGTATGCCACAACTTTTGATTTTTCTGATGCATAACCTATACTAAGGAAAAGGGGCTACCCTCAGCACAGAATACAGATAAACAAAATGGTTTCCAATTGGCAATGGCATCAGGGAAGACTGCATTTTATCACCCTATCTGCTTAACTTGTACGCTGAACTTATCATATATAAACTAACATAAGACTTAGAAGGGGGCGGCATGAAAATTGGTGGAAGGAACATCAAGAATTTAAGAGATGCAGATGACTCCATACTACTAGCAGAAAATAGCAAAGACCTGGAACAATTGCTGAAAAAAAAGAAGAAAAGTGCAAAAGACAGATACATTAAGAAATTAAAATTATTACCACAGATGATTTATAGAACTTTAAAGCAGACAATGTGGACACTGAAATTTCAAAAATTTCCATACCTTGGCTCAGTCATTAATCAGAATGGAGACTGTAGTTAAGAAATCAGAAAAAGGCTAGGATTTGGAAGGGCAGCTATGTAGGAACTAGACAAGATTCTGAAGTGTCAGGATATATTATTGTATATGAAAGTGAGGATTGTCCATGTCATCATGTTTCCAATTTCTATGTATGGTTGTGAAAGTTGGACAAAGAACCTTGACAGGAAGAAAATCAACCCATTTGAAATACAGTTCTAAGAGAAAACTTCTATAGATACCATGGAATTCTAAGACAAATAAATGGTCCCTAGAGCAAATCAAACATGAACAATCCTTAGAAACTGGGATGACTAAACTGAGACTGTTGTACCTTGGATATGCCATGAGAAGACATAATTCACTAGATAAGACAATAATGCTTAGTAAAGTAGAAGGCAGTAGGAAAAGAGGAAGACTACATTGCAGATGGATAGACTCAATCAAGGAAGCCAAAGCCCTGAGTCTGCAGGACCTAAGCAGTGTTGCTGATGACCAAATGACTTGGAGGTTTCTCATTCACTGTGTTGCCGTTAGTCAAAGTCAACTTGACAGCAGCTAACAAGAAAATATCTACCTCAGTTCTAGCTTCCCCACCCTCTTTCTTCAGACTCAACTTGTTCTGTAACATTTTCTCTTTAATCCATTAAGTTGTAGTACAAGGTCAGGAGTAAATCTATGCCATTAAATTTCTGCATAATCTCCCCCTCTCCCTTGGAAAAAGTTGGAGAATGAGTTCTGCAGGACAAAAAACTATAGTATAATATGCATCAATAACAGCATTAAATAGATACCTCCCGCTGTTTATTCTGGAATAACTTTGCCAAAAGGTTACTATACAACAGCAGACAATAGGAATATTGTAATATTAACTATTGTGGTTTTTAAAGGTAAACATTTAAATCTTAAGAAGCAATAACCAAGCTGCCATTCACACTGAGATTAACTTAGAAAACTCAACAACTCCACAGTATTTTATACAAGCCTCTCACTTGCCCTACTTACACAAACACTTACCTGCCCTTTAAATGCATCAATGATAAACTGCAATGACTGGGGCTGCACACATTCAATGCACTTCTGCACAACATGATTGCCATTCTGGTCTTTCACACACTTCAGCACATGGCCATCCAGTTCCCGGACCATCTCATTCTATGGTGGGGGATGGGAGAGAGAGAAAGCACCACCAGAATCACAGCTGGCAAGCATCACAGAACTTCAAGAACACAGAAAGCTGCCTGATATCAGTTCAAACTATTTGTTCATCTGGGCCAGTACTGTCCATTCTGATTAGCAACTGTATTCTAATGCCTCAGGCACATGTCTGTTTCACCAGTTGCTCCTTCATCCTTTTAATTGAAAATGCCACAAATTGAAGTGGGACCACTTGTATGCAAACTATATGCTACACCACTAACTTATGGTCCCTTGCAAACTCAAGGAATATTTCCATCTTTATGAGTTAACCCCATTCTCAAAGATAAAGGGAACCTTTCTTTAACCACCTTTTCATCTGCAAGATACAAGAGAGCTGGAGTTCCTTAGCAAATGATTAGAGAAAAACTGGAAGAGCAAAAATTTTTGTAAGTTGCTTAAGAGATGCCTTTGTCTCCTAGTTTGTGAAAGAACAGATCTGGAAACTCGCTCCTAGTATCTCCCCTTGGCCATTAATCCCTAGCCCTGTTTTCCCCCAAGGTGTATTACTATTTGTACACTCACACAGGTAGCAAAACACATGCACCATAAAAACTTAAAGAAATTCACAAAGACAAAACAATCCAACATAAGTCCAAACATCATCATCAACATTATCATCATCATCAACAACAAAAAACAACATCTAACATCAAGAAGTAAAATTAAAGTGGAAACTTACAATTACCTGCTGGTCTGGAGGGATAAACTCAAGGGCCTTCTGTATAACTCTGCAGCCATACATTTGCAAAGCCAGGGAGAGGACGTGGCCACGAATACGTTCTGCCAAGGCAAGTTTTTGCTCCAGGCTACCAAACTAGAAAGCAGAAATACTATATACATTAGAATGCCACAAAGCAGGTATGAACAGGTTGCTTACCTGTAACTGTGGTTCTTCGAGTGGTCATCTGTGCCATCATACACTAGGAGCTTTAGCGCCTGCGCGGTAGCGTTCGGAAACTTCTAGAGCTTGTTCGCTTGGCGGGAACCCCTCCCCCACGCCGGTACTGCGCATGCTCCTCCCGCCGAGCAACGGTCTCTCCTCAGTTCTGTCGTCCGCCGTAGAACCTACAGGGACCTGAGAAAGAGGGGAGGAAGGGCGGGTGTGTATGATGGCACAGATGACCACTCGAAGAACCACAGTTACAGGTAAGCAACCTGTTCTTCTTCTTCGTGGTCTCTGTGCCTTCATACACTAGGAGACTGTGTAGCTTACCGGTCGGACGGCGGGTCAGGTCCTACAGCACGGAAGCCAACACCTCACGTCCAAACCGGGCATCTCTGCGCGACCGGCAGTCGAGCCTGTAGTGGCGCACGAAGGTCGATGGTTGGGACCAGGTCGCCACACGGCAGAGTTCATGCAGGTCAACTCCTCGCAGGAGGGCCGCAGAAGTAGCCACAGTTCTGGTGGAGTGGGCTCGAAGCAGGACTGGCGGAGGCTTCCTCGCGAGCTCATACGCCAGTTGAATAGTCCCCACCACCCACTTTGAGAAGCGCTGGGTGGACACTTTGAGGCCCTTCCGACGTCGCCCATAGCAAACGAAGAGATGCGGCGTCTGTCGGAAGGAAGCAGTCCTGTCCTTGTAGAAGGCCAATGCCCGACGCACGTCCAGTGAGTGGAGGGACCGCTCCAACGGTGTCGTCGGGTTCGGGAAGAAGGCAGGCAGGATGATGTCCTGGTTGAGATGGAAACTGGACACCACCCTAGGCAGGAACGAGATGTCAGGTCTCAGGACCACCTTGTCCCTGTGGAAGACCGTGAAGGGCTCATCGGATCGAAGAGCTGTGATCTCACCCGCTCGCCTCGCTGAGGTCACCGCTACCAGGAAGGCAGTTTTCATGGTCAGGAGCCTGTCATCCGAGGTCGCCATCGGCTCGAAGGGCGGCTTTGTCAGCTGCGAGAGCACCAATGAGAGGGACCACGGCGGTAGCGGCGGCGATACCGGCGGGTAGAGATGATGTAGTCCTTTCAGGAACCGCTTAACGGTATCGTTCCTGAAGAAGGCCGAGGCAGCCGACCGTGGCGGTTGGTATGCCACGATCGCGGAGAGATACACCTTCAGGGATGGAAACGCCAGCCCCTGTTGCCGGAGGTGCAGGAGGAAATGCAGGACGGTCGAGAGCCCCGCGGGCGATACCGGCTCACTCCTCTCGTTAGCGAAGGTCAGGAAGCGTCGCCACTTGTATTGATAGTTGCGACGGGTGGATTCCTTCCTGGCCGCGACGAGGACGGTACCGAGGACGGGGTCGTCTAGTGCGATATCCTCCAGGCATGGAGGGCCAGGCGTGGCAGGTCCGGATGGAGGACTCGGCCGCCGGAGTGGGAGAGCAGGTCCGGTGTCGGTGGCAACTGGAGCAGGTCGTCCCGTGCGGCTTGTAGCAGGGGTGCGAACCAATGTTGCCTCGGCCAATACGGGGCTACCAGGATCGCGTCGGCTCGGTCGGCGAGGATCTTCGATATCGTCCGGCCGAGCAGCGGGAACGGCGGGAACGCGTAGAGGAGTTCCCCGGTCCACGGAAGCTGGAAAGCGTCCCCGATGGAGGCGCGATCGTGGCCCGCTCTGGAACAGAATCGGCGACACTTCGCGTTTTCCCTGGTCGCGAAGAGGTCGATCGATGGTTCGTCCCAGCGGTCCTGAATCAGTCTGAACGCCTCTCCGGAGAGAGACCATTCGTGATGGGATGAGGTGTCCCTGCTGAGGGCGTCTGCCGTGGTGTTCTCCTGCCCGGCCAGGTGAACCGCCACGGGATGCGTGTGCAGGCGAATGCACCAGTCCCACAGGTCGAGCGCGATGTGGAGCAGGGTCGTGGAATGAGTCCCACCTTGTCTGTTGATGTAGCAGACGGCGGTGGTGTTGTCCGTCAGAATCAGGACCGTGCGCCCCGCCACAGCGTGGCGGAACGCCCGTAGGGCTTTCCAGACGGCGAGTAGCTCGAACGCGTTGATATGGAGAGCGGTCTCGTCGTCGGTCCATCTGTCGCGGACTCTGAGATCGCCGCAGTGGGCACCCCATCCATACAGGGAGGCGTCGGTCGTTACCGTCACCTTCGGTGTCGGCTGTTGGAAAGGCATCCCTGACATGAGATTGCATCGCGACTGCCACCATCGGAGGGATGAGCGGACGTCTCCCGGCAGCTGCAGTCGGAGTGTCTGTTCGTCTCGCAGGGGGTCGAATATGCGGACGAACCAGTGTTGAAGAGGTCTCGCTCTCAGCCTGGCGAGATATGTCACAGCGGTCGTCGCAGCCATGTAGCCCAAGAGCTGCTGGACGCTTCTCGCAGATAACGTCGGGGCCGTACGAGCGTGAGCGGCGGCCCGGATCAGGGTTTGGGCTCGAGACTCTGGCAGGTACGCCCTGGCGGAGGTTGAGTCGAGCGTCGCCCCGATGAAGTCCAAGATCCTCGCCGGCTCGAGGTGGGACTTCTTCGGATTCACCCGTAGACCAAGGCGGGTCAGGAGTGACAACGTCATGTGGACGTCGTGGTAAAGTCTCTGTTTGCAGGACGCCACCAACAGCCAATCGTCGAGGTAAGGGAAGACAGAAGCACCCTTCGTCCGCAGGAAGGATACCACCGGGGCCATGCACTTGGTGAAGACCCTTGGGGCAGTCTAGAGTCCGAACGGCAGCACCTTGTACTGGTAACAGGTGTCGTCGACTGCGAAGCGGAGGTACCGTCTGTGCTGCGGGCGAATGGCGATATGGAAGTATGCGTCTCGGAGATCGATGGAGGCGAACCAGTCCCCTCGATGTAGGAAGGGCAGGATCGACGGTATCGTGACCATCTTGAACCTCTTGGGGCGGATGTAGTAGTTCACCCCTCTGAGGTCTAGGATCGGCCGGAGGGTACCGTCGGCTTTCGGTACCGTGAAGTACCTGGAGAAGAAGCCGGTGGTCTTGGCCTCTTGCGGGAGCTGCTCGATCGCCCCTTTCTGGAGGAGGGATTGGATCTCTTCCAGGAGGGCCGGACTCGACGGCGTGGAGTAGTAAACGCCTCGAGGAGGAATATCGAGAAACTCGATGGCGTAGCCAAGACGGACGATGGAAAGCACCCAAGAGTCCGTGGTGACATACTGCCACTCCGCTAGGTGTCGAGCCAGTGTCGGTCGGTCTCCGAGCGCTGATGGTAGGCTGAAGAGTGGGTATTGGTAGGTCCTGCCAGGCACATCAAAACCGAGACTTTGTCTCGGAGGAGGACTTCTTGGACGAAGCCGGGCGCCGCCTAATCGTGCGTCTGGCCGATGAGCCGGAGGACGGTCTCGACTGTCCAGACTGGGCCGAACGCTGGAACGACGAGGTGGAAGATCGTCGCCAGGATGGGCGGAAGGTGGAGGCCCTGCGGGCTTGCGTGGCCGGCTGCAGCCCGATCTTTTTGGCGGTCAGCCTCGCCTTGACGAGATTGTCCAAAGCTTCGTCTGTGGACGAATTGAATAGGCCTTCACCGTCGAAGGGGAGATCTTCAATCCTCCTTCTGGTGTCCTCCTGGATGTCGGCCGGTCGCAGCCAAGCATGGCGGCGGAGGCCGACGGATCCCGCCATGACCCGGGAGGCAATCTCCACTGCGTGCCTGGAGGAGGCCATCTGGTGCCGAGCGATGGAGATGGCCTCGTTGTAGATCACGGAGGAGGCTTGGCGGATGTCCTCCGGTACCGCCTCCATCGCCGGTTGCAGGCGATCGAGCACTTTTTTCAGGTATGCCGCGAGGCAAGCCTGAGTGTTGGACAGCCTGATCTGCAAGGAGGCAGCTGAATAGAACCTCCTTGCGTAGGCGTCCAACTTCCTGCCCTCTTTGTCCGGCGGGGTGGTGTGTTGCCTGCCGGAGCCCTTCGTCTGTGCCGACTCGACGACCACAGAGTTCGGTGCAGGGTGATTAAAGAGATAACCGGCGTTATCCTTCTGCACCCTGTAGAGGTGTTCTAACCGCTGCGGTATCGGCTGAGCCGAGGCCGGTCTATCCAGGCGGCCTTCACCAGTCTGGATACCCGGGGCAGGAGAGGCAGCGGGGCCGTGGAAGGTCGCTTCTCCTCGAAGACGGAGAAGGCTGGATCGTCGTCCTCCGGCTCCGCATCGGCGATCTTAAGGCCGAGGGTAGTGGCCATGCGGAGCAGCATCGCAGAGAACTGGTGGACGTCCTCTGGAGCAGAATCTGGGATCGGGTCCCCGAATCCCAGCGGAGGAGACTCCTGGGAGGCCGCCTCAGACACCTCTGACTCCGCACTCGAGTCGTACGACTCCGAGCTCGGTGAGTCCTCTCGCCGCTCGCTTTCCGGCTCCTTCGTCGCCGCAGGTGTTGCCTTCCTAGGCTTCTCCGCAGCCGGGGCGGTGGTAGCAGCAGCGTCCCGCTTGGGATGGCTGACTACTGACTTCACCCTCTTGGTGGTGACCGGGGTAGTCTGGCAGGCTGACGTTGTCGTAGCCCGCTCAGTCACCACCGACTCCGTAGGGCGCGTCGCAGTTGCCGTGACCCTAGGAGGTGGCGATATCGCCCGATACCGTGGTGAAGGCTCCCTCGCCCTATGATATCGAGGAGAGGGAGAGCGGCTGAAGGAGCGGCGGTCCGACGGAGATCGGCTTCGGCGTCGACAGTACCGAGCCTCGTCCCCTCTAGGCGAGCGCGATTCGCGCTGTCGACGAGGTGACCGAGACCTCCGGAAGGTCTCCCAGCGACTCGGGCCACGATGGTACCGATCCCGGTACGATGGCGAATGCGACCGATAGGAGGCCGGGCGCTCTCTCCATTCAGATTCCCTCGCGTACCTGGCCACGTAGGACGCCGAGGTGTATCTGGAGGCAGACGAGCGAGGTTGTTCCTCTCTTGTCTCCCTCGGAGGCGGCGAGGCCACCGGACGCTCGGAAGAGCGGGACCGGGACCTGAAGGAGGTCGAACGCCGCTCCGGAGAAGCAGAGGGCTCTCTCTGCTGCAGGTCGGCCGACCTGCGACGGCTAAGAGGGCGGTGGCGCTCCTCCACCAGGGTTGGAGGGTCTGCCACAGGCGAGTCCGGGCGCTGTTGGGGAACGTCCTCGATCTCATCCTCCGAGAGATCGACGGACTCGCCTCGCCCTTTGGAAGGCTGCTGAGTAGGAGGAGGAGTAGGAGGTTGAACGTCCCCAGCCGGGGAGCGCTTCTTCTCCTTCTTCTTCTTCTTCTTCTCCTTCTCCTTGCCCTTGCCTCCGTCCGGAGCAGGGCGCTTTTTAGCAGGCGTCTCCGTAAGGGGAGCCTCAGCCTTCCTCGCCGTCGAGGATCCTTTTGCTGACTTGGCAGCCGCCGACAGCTTCGGGATCCTCAGTAGCGCCTAGATCGGCGTCTTCGCCGGTACCGAGCCCGATACCGACGAGGTGGACGGAACGGCAGCCGCCGATACCGTCGATGGCGTGGTCGTCTTTTTGTCGGCCATCTTGGAAGTGGAGGTCTCGTCTATCGCCCGCAGAGACTGTTCCCAACAATAAGATTTGAGTCTCGCGGAGCGGTTGCGGAGAGTTTGGGGAGTAAATCCCGGCAAATTGGGCAAGTCCGGATGTTGTGGGACTCGCCCAAACAGAAGAGACACTCCTTATGGCTGTCGTTGAGGGCGACCTTGCGGCCGCAGGACACGCACTTCTTGAAGAGCGCGGACATAAGACGAAGAACGCCAAACTGCGAAATCCAAAAAGACGAAAACCGAAGGGGGAGTCCGAAAGAGAGGTCAAAGACAGTCCGAAAGTCCGTAAAACCGTGAAAAAACAGCAAGCCAAGCACAACGTGAGAGGAACAAACTGAAGAACCTTCCGTACGCGGCGGCGGACGAGAAAGAACTGAGGAGAGACCGTTGCTCGGCGGGAGGAGCATGCGCAGTACCGGCGTGGGGGAGGGGTTCCCGCCAAGCGAACAAGCTCTAGAAGTTTCCGAACGCTACCGCGCAGGCGCTAAAGCTCCTAGTGTATGAAGGCACAGAGACCACGAAGAAGAATATACAGTTCTCCCTCCACATTCGCAGGTTTCACTTTTGCTAATTTGATTTTTCACAGGATGCCCGCTTGCCCCTCCATTCTTCTCCCTGCTTGTTCCCCCCATCCTCCCTGCCCCCGGTGCAGGTGCATGCCCCGCATGGGCAGCAGGAAGGTCCAGGAAGGGTGATCATCAGCCCCCCGTGCTCCACCCGCCGCCTCTGCTGCCATGGTTGTGGTTGCAGGAGCACTCTGCACCAGCAGCAGGAAGGTCTAGGGAAGGCGATTGCCTGTTCCCTGCCTCCTTGCCCCCTGCCTGGGTGGGTGCACTGGCTGGGCAGAAGCCTGTAGGGAGGGCGCCCTATTCTTGATTATTTGACATTTGCAAGGGATCCGTGTCCCTATCCCTTGTGAATGTGGAGGGCCTAGTGTACTCTTAATTTAAGATGCATGTCTCTTTAAAAAATAAACACATAAAATGAGCTTTAGAAACAACGAGGAAGGCTAATAAAACTCACCTCAAAGAACTTCTGGATCACATAGTTTCCAAAAACATCAACCATCAGCTGATAAGCTGCCTGTAGGATTTCATTAAAGACCAGCTGGCGTTCAGCTGGGGTGGCACGTTCCAGTTTAAGTTGAATAAACCTGCAGATATTTCAATTTAAAATGAATGGGTATATATTTTATCCCCAGAACTGAAACACTGAGCAAAGGAAGTCAATTGCCTCAAAAATTTCCTTGAGTAACTGTCACAAATCTAAAAAAAAGCCTTAGAGATATCTTCCTGCTTCCCAACCAGATGCACTTGAAATGTGTTGGGACCATAAGCCATTATCCCAAGCCAGCATGTCTACTAGCATTGTACTACACATCTGGAGGGCACCAGGTTGCAGAATGCTTCTCTAGTATAATGTAAGCAGAAGGTAAAGACAAACAAGCCCTATGGGACCTATGACCAAACTTTCAAAAGGACTGTTTTTCTCTTCATGTGTCACTAGAGAACACCTGAGATATGGCCAAATGCTATTGCTTGATGATAGGTAAGGACAGCACCAAACCAGACCTACTGCTTTTATGGCAGGTAGGAGAACAGGGTTCAAATCCCAGCTTTGCTATGGAAACCCACTGGGTGACCTTGGGCAAGTCACACTTTCTCAGCCACAGAGGAAGAAGGGCAAAGGCAAATCTGAACAAATCCTGAACAAAAACATTAAAGCCTTAGTCAGAGGTTGCCATAAATTAGAAACAATTTGAGAACACATGACAACAACAAACCTCTTAAATGTTAAAACCTCTACAGAAGAAATAAGACTGCTGAATGGCAAAGAGCTGGGAAAGAAAAAAAGAAGCTTTAGCTTTTGTAAACCCATTTGGTTTAATAATTGCTTATGATATCCTGCCTGATGGTGGAATGTTAGGGACAGCTTGTCATAACCATAGATGTCTGAACATATTGCACATCGTACATTTTGATCTGATCTGATCAGGGATTCATCGGAAGTTTATGAATTTCAGTACACTGAAATACACTGAAAACAAATGGGTGATCATTAATTTTATCAAATTAAATGAGCTGCCATAGCAAACACTACTGTGAAGAACTGGGATTTCAGAAATGGATGGATTTTTTCTCTCTGAGAGCTCATTATATTCTTCATGTATGCTTCTTCAGTCAGAAAAGACTAGCCAGTGTTTCTATCAAGCAGAGCACATAGAATTTTAAAAATTCCAATATGAATAAAAAAAATGAGCTTAACAGTTTCTTGGCTGCTTTATGACAGTATATAAAATGGGGGAGGGCACAGGTGAAGCACTCTGACATAAAGTTATTGTATGTGTTAGTTATTTAGAAGCAAAAGTTTTGTTTTAAATACATTCCTTGAACAAAGGCAGCAAGCTCTTAATTTTGCTGCCTCTTATTTGAAGACATAACCATTTGGCAGAGGCTCACACTTGTGAATGTAAAGCAGTGGATCATGAACAACTCTGAGCTGAAGGGTCCATGACCATCATTGTGCTCCTTTCAGCTACCAGCATTTCTCACATTGTGTAAGTTATTACACTGACAGCAGCAGACAATCAAAGACAAGTGGGAGCTCATGGCTGCCAAGAAACAAAACAGGAGGTGTTATATGGAAGCCTTTTTGACCCTGAGTGTGTTTGTTTTTTGCTTTATTCTTTCATTTAAGACTAGAGTTAAGCTTACATGTAAACTATTGGTTATTTAAGTTTCCTTTTGTGTCTTAAAATATAGAACTGTATAAATGTGCAGGTTATGAAAAATAAAGATTTGGAAACTCTTTTTTTAAATTAAATTCTTACAGCAATAAAAAAAATCCAATATGCAAGTTGCTTGGCAAATTATATTAACAGTTTCATGATTGGTTAATTAAGAAATGTATACTGTGAACATTATGTTGTTCAGGAAGTTACACAGATTTCTGAACAGATATACACAAGAGTAATTCTGTAGTTCCTTTCTATTAGTTTTATCATTTCACCTGGATCCGTGTTGGTCCTGGGAGAACTCCATGATATGTCCAGCAATTTCTCTTAGCTGTAGATTTGGATACCGGTTATTCCGGAAGTCTTCAAGCAGCCTGCTGCGACCAGAGGGCATGACATCAGACATCCCGTAACGTAAGCGTGAGGAAGGGAAGAGTGTACTGCTGGGGCTGAAGAGACTGGAGGCACTGCTGGCACTGCGGTACTTGGCTTCAGCTCCAGGGGCAGCAGAAATGTAACGTCCGCTTCCATTTGTGAGGCCTCCTGTGACAATTTGTTAAAAAATTGAAAAATGAAGATTCCTCATTAGGATTAGCAGATCCGAGAGAATCAAAGCATGAACACAAAGAAGCTACTTTACCCAGGCTATCATCAAGACAGGGCACACTCTGGTTAAAGAAATGCCAGTGTTGCAACCCACATAAATAGCTTGATTCAGAAATAAATGAAAGTAATGATATCCATTTTCTTCTGCATCCCTTTTTGATGGTGATGATGATGATGATGATGATGGTTTTTCTTACCCACTTCCCCTCATGGATCAAGGCGGGAGAACAACAATAGATTAATACACAGCAGTTAAAAACAGAACATCAATTAAAACAGATGTTAAAATGCATACTATTATGTAAAGCTTTCTCTTTTAAACTAGCCAGAGTTCCTTCTAATATACAAGCCTAGAGAATAATAGTCTGTCTGAAATATGGTTCTTGTTCTCACTAACCTTAGTTTGAAATAATCACTAATTTCTGAGTTTGAACATGACAGGCAACTATAAATAAATTATAATCAGAAGTTTCTTTTACCACTCTCTTGAGGAAGATGTAAGTCCCTGAGAGATGCTGTGTCTCACACTTGTAGTAAAGGATGATTTTTTAACCCTACTACATTTAATTCAAGAAGTTTTGGGAAATGACTTGCTTATAATGTTACTTTTTTAAAAAAAAAATTGGCTATGGAAGTATACCAAGGACAACAGCTTAAGAAGGCTGTTATAATGAGATAACATTCCTCAGTTATCTACAGAGATGAAATGTGCCTTAAATTTGACCTGCACTAAGAATTATCATCAGATCATGTATAAGGCAGGTAGACTGATTCATGAGTGGCATTCCACTGATTAGACACAAGTTAGCACAGCTGTGAATGACAGGAATCTAGAGAATTTCTGGATTTAGATTTGAGGAGTGAGCATGGTTTACAATGTAGAAAATGCACTTGTTCTCTCCAAGTATGAACATTCATTCATTCAGAATGGCTTCACTTTAAAAAAAACTGTTCTTAGACTTAGACTGCTTCTTCCATAATACGTATACATTTTATTTTAAATCAGAAGTGATCTGAAAAGGTCAATGTAACTGTTGATGTACTGATGCACTAAGAAATTCATTCTATGAAATCTTCTGATTTATAAATTCAATATGTGAAAAGGAATGACATTTTTAAGTGCAAATCAAAGCACAACTGATGTGGAAGTGTTGCTAAAACTACTGAAAAGTATTTTGAGAATGCCATTGTGGGGTAGAAGTGTTCACATTTATAAAATTCTAACCATATGCTGTTATAACTGTAATAATTCAATAATCCATGTTTTTGTAGATAGTGTAAATAGAAAAGTACTTATTTTTATTTTTGTAATAATGTTAATGCTTTCAAAATACTGAAATCATTATTAGACTTATCTTTTCCAGTCAACCTTATGCTACCACTTAAAGATCCCAAAGCAAAGTGGCATTTTCTCAAATTTCTGCTTCCAAGGGATGAAGGCCTCTCCAGAGTTATAGAATACTGACACAGCCTTGTTATTTACATGCTAAGTGTTAACTAATGAAAGCACACAGCAACAGTACCTAGCAAATCATTTCTGACTTATGAGAACCACATCATGGTGCATTCTTGGCAAGCTTTGTTCAGAGATTTGCTTTTGCCCTCCTCTGAGGCAGAGATAGTGTGACTCACCTAAAATCACCCAGTGGGTTCCCATCGCAGTGCGGAGATTCAAACCCTGGTCACCAGAGCTGTAGTCAAACCACTACCACTACCCACTACTCCACACCTATTACAGCATGTTTCATTTTAGTATTTTATCAAGGCATTTAGATTCTGCCTGTTATAAAAGCACACGTCACCACAGTGTTCGACATTCACCATACAAATTCTGTAAGAACAACACATATCAACCAACCAAGGAAACAGATCAGCAGCTAAAACTAGAATACAAAGCCTCCTAAAACAAAACTATTTTCAATAACCATTTCTCTCTGTCCTGGCATGGACTGACAAGAACAACCAAGGTAGCTTCTGTCTGGACCCTGGCTGGAATTTGGTTTAATTCAGAGGTGGGAAAGTGCAATCTGTGGACTGGGCCTAACTTTTGCAACCTTGGATCTATCCACAAGTTCCCCAAACACACAATCATTTTTCCCGTATTTTTTTTTCATCCAGAGTGATTTTCATCCCTTTAACCCTCCTCAAATACCTCTCTTCAAAATGTGACATGAAGCAATGCAATGTCACCCTGGGTCACCATTCCGAAGGAGAAATGGGTTTACAGAGTGGGAGGGATGTGGCCTACAGGAGGACCAGTGGGTGGAACATTGGGCTCCACCCCCATACAATTGCCCACATCTGGTTTAAATATCCATTTCACACTTTATTTATTGGATTTATACTCTGCCTTTCTCCTGGGATGGAATCTCAGGAGTATGCCTCAGTCAAAAAAGTAGATATGCTCCTGGGTTTTATTTCTTTAACAGAAACTTTGGTGCCAAAGGTAAAAATAACGGAAAGAACAGAGAGGTTACTATACCACTAAAAGAAGAGCATGTCAACATGTTTCAGCAAAATTTTTATTCACAATTAACAATATGACCATGTAAAATGAAACAACCAGATCAAGTACGCCTTGTATGAGTAAACAAAAATATTTTGAATCTTCTAGAAATCACTTTAAAGCTTCTTCCAAAATGCATCCTGAGATGATGTTTTTCTTTCAATAGCTTTTACTTTTCTTATGATTTCCATTTTTTGTGGTAAAATAACAGGCTGCTTACCTGTAATTATGGCTCTTCGAGTGGTCATCTGTGCCCTCACACAAGTGGGTTAGCCACTGGCATAGAGACAAAGGAGTGACGGGGCGGTGTGCCCTGGGCGGTACTTTTTGGGGGGCAGCGCCACTCTTTGCCTGGTCCCCGCGTGCCATCACCATGCCCCTACATGCTGTAGCCTTGCCCATGTGAGCTGTAGCCTGGCCCACACACGTCATTGCTTTGCCCATGCATGCTGTAGCCCTGCCCACATGCATCATCACCTCGCCCGTGATCCTCCTCCCCCGTCGCTACCACACTGGTGGCAAGCTCTGCCACTGGGGTTAGTGCGCCCGCACAGAGACCAGAGAAACTTCCAGAGCTCAGTAGCTTGGAGGATAGCCCCACCCCTTCCTGTCTATTGCACATACTTGGGCCCACCAAGCTACTTCCCCTTCAGTTTCAAGTCTGCCAAGACAGGGACTTGAACCTGAGGGGAGGAAGGGCAGGTTTGCATGAGGGCACAGATGACTACTCAAAGAGCCACAGGTAAGCAACTTGTTCTTTTTGGTCATGATCTCTGTACCTCACCCAACTGGGTGACTGAAGAACTTACTGAGGGATGGCAGGCCAGGTCACCGTACAATGGAAAAAAGGACTGCTCTGCTGAATTGTGCATTGCTCCTAGCCCTGCAGTCTAGTCAGTAGTGCTGGATGAACATAGATGAACTTGGAGGGCTGGGACCAGATACATCATTGAACATAGAGCTCCTGGGACCAGGCATATGGATGAACATGGAGGGCTGGGACCAGGTAGCACCCCTGCACAAGTCTGCAGAGGATGCATCCTCTGCAGAGGATACAAAGATTGCCCCGGTGAAGTAGGCATGGAGCAACTCTTGTACTGGGCTCTTTGCTGGTAGGCTGTGTGGATGGGTTCTGTTACTCATTTGGAGATTCGCTGTGCCGAAGCCCTCTGACTTTTACATCTCCCACCATAACAAAGAGGTTGTTGGAATGATGGTAAGTGCCTGAACTTTGTTTATAGAAAGCAAGGGTGCAATGTATATCTAGTGTGTGTAGGGACCTCTCCAGAGGTGTGGAGGGGTCTGGGTAGAAGTATGGAAGGATGACGTAGTAGCTGAGGTGAAACTCAAGAGACCACCTTTGGAAGAAAGGAAATGTCCAGTCAAAGGACAACCTTGTTTCTGTGAAAGACTAGGAAAGGCTCACTGACACAGAGTGGAGATATTTTGGATGACTGGTGGGTGGATGTGATGGCTACCAGGAAGATGGTCTTAAAGGTATAACCAAGGGCTTGAAGAAAAGCCTGAGGTGTTGTGAGAGTATCAAAGACAAGGCCCAAGGGGCTGTAGGTTTTGATACCAGCAGGTAAAGATGTGCCAGGTCCCCGAGGAAGCATTTCACAATGGATCTGTGAAGAGGGTCCTGGTTGGGTTGTGAACGGGTTGGTGAGCTACAACAGCTGCCAGGGAGACTTGCAAGGAGGAGAGGGTGAGGCCCTTTTCCTTCAGGGTGAGCAGGAAGCATAGGATCATCTCTATGGAAGCTGGGGGTGGTGGTTCCAAATGAGAGGCTGCAAAGTTGCATACCTTATGCCACCTGTAGGAGTAAGATTTCTTTGTCAAGGATTTCTGAGATACACCACTTCTGAGAACCACCAGTATAGCTGGGGAGGTAAAGGTTGTATCCTCCAGACAGTGAGCTGCTGGGGCGGAGTGTCCAGATGCAGGACCCAGCCAATGGACTGGGATAGAAGCATCAGTGAGTTTGGGAGGCAGATGTAGTGTCTGTGGAAGAGGGCGAGGAACAGTCCAAACCAGGGTTGGTGTGGTCAGAAATGGGTCACTAGGAGTGCATCCAAATGGTCTGAGTCCAGCTTGGCTACCACTTTTGGTAGTAGTAGGAAGGGAGGGAAACAAGTAGAGGAGACATCCCTCCACTTCAAGATGAAGGCATCCCCAAGAAGCCTTTGGCTGTCCCTGACTTTGAGCAGAAATGCATGCACTTGGAGTTGTGCTCTGTCATGAAGAGGTCTATCTCCGGCAAGCCCCAGTGGCTGATGATGGTCTGGAAGGGAGAGGGACCATTCATGGTGTAGGTTCTTGGCCCTGCTGAGGCTGCCACCGTGTTGTCTGCCCCAGCCAAGTGGATCACCACCAGGTGAATTGCCTAGAACTGGAGAGCGATATCCAATAGGGTCGCTGAATGGGTGCTGCCCTGGTGGTTTATGTAGCAGACTGTCTGAGATTATCTGGATCACTTTCCCAATCAAGAGTCTTCTGAAGGACAGAAGAGCCTTCCACACTGCAAAGAGTTTGAGAGCATTTATGTGGAGGTGCCTCTCAGTGTTGGACCAGTGGCCCTGGACCCAGAGGATTCTGCAGTGGGATACCCAACCAGTTGTTGAAGCATCTGTGGTAAGCATGATTGGGGTGGCTTGAATGGCATTCCCTGCTGGTGGTTGCAGATGGACGTCCACCACAAGGTGGCAAGAATGTGAGGTGGGATAATCAGCCTCTGAGTAGCTTTCCCAGAGGGGGTTAGTGCCTGGAGAGGACACATGTGGAGTTGGGCGAGGGGTTACCATGGTTGCGGCAGCCATGAGTCCCGGAAGGCACTGGATTTGGCAGGCTGCGGGTCTGCGATGAGTGATCAACTTGCGTGCTGCTTCCTGGAGCATGGAGGCCCTTTTAGTCGGGAGGAATGCTTTGTCACAAGAGGAGACCAATGGCACTTCTATGAAGTCTATGCGAGAGGTCAGGCAGAGAACTGACATCCTGGGATTGATGTGAAGGCCAAGGCACATCAGGAGGGAGAGGGTGGTGTAAAATGTGGATTAAAAATGCTGTGACATTTGCCCCAGTTGAAAATACATTTGATGAGCATGTCATGGGACACCTGGGGAATGACTGGGCAAAGTATGACTCATTCCCTAGGGGACATGGAGTAAAGGGCTGAGTCATGACAGTGAAAACATGACAAGGGGTTGCATCAGCCAAAGGCCCTGAGTGATGACATAGAAGCAGGTGTGTATAAAAGAGGAGATGGAATGCTTACTCTCTCTGACTCCCTGCATCCCGTATCTCTGCATCCCGGCACTCTGCTCCTGAAACTCTGATGCTGAAACACTGATGTGTGGATCTGCGTCTCCTGTGTACAGATGTATATAATGCAACTTTGAATATTAAAGCCTCCAGCTATTTTGGATGACAAACTCTGTGTCCGTGAGTTTACTAGCCAGTGGCTAGAGGGGTCAGAGCTGATGCAGTAGTTGTACTCTGCTGACACGCTTGTTGCTGTTTTGGAAACTCTGCTATGTTATGCTTGCCGCTGGGACATTTTTTTGTCCAGAGAGCAGTGGTTCCAGGGAGGATTCTGTGCTGGTGCTGTGAATCCATCTCCCATCATAAAAGACTTCATAGAATTTGGAGCTGCAGGATGTCATCAGCAACCAGTCATCCAGCTAGGGGTATATGATGATCTCTAAGGTCCTGAGATGCACTACTACCACCCTCGGTGCTGTTGCCAGGCTGAAGGGAAGCAACTTGTACTGGAAGATCTCACCCCAGATGGTGAAGCATAGGAATTTCCTGTGGTGCAGCCTGATTCTGATGTGGAAGTACGCATCTTGGCAGTCTATTGATGCAAACCAATCCCCTTTCCTCAGAAAAGGTAGAATGGCTACCAAGGTCACCATCGTGAACTTGTGAGGGCTGATATAGTTGTTGACACACCTGAGGTCAAGAACTAGGCAGAGTCTGCTGTCCTTGGGCACTGTGAAGTATCAGGAGAACTACCTAGTCCCAGCCAAGTGGGGCAGGAGTTTCTCAATGGTGCCCTTGGAGAGGAGGGTGTCGATCTCTTCCAGAGAGCCAAGGAGGGGGTCTGGGTGGAACAGAACATGCCAATAGGTGGAGTAATTGAAAACTCAATGGCATAGTTGCTTCTGGTAATAGTGAGAACCCAAGAGTCTGAGGTGATGGTCTGCCAGGTGGAGAGGTCCAGGATTGTTGGCAGCAGAGCTGGACCACTGGTTGACCGGACTGGTGCAGTCCTGCTGCAGAAGTCAAAAGTGTGGCTTGACGGACATCAGCGGTTTCTTGGTGGGCTGCTGACACTGTTGGTAGAAAGACCTGCATGATGACATGGAGTATGCAGGGCTGGTGCAAAAGGACCTACTGGGGGATCTGGATCTCAAGAAGGAGGATAATTGTCACCGCCAGTAGAAGCATGAGGAGCAGGAGCATTGTTGGGTTGGCTGATGTATGCCCATCTTCTTGGCCGTTGTCCTTGCCTTGGAGTTGTTCCATGGTTTCATCCATGGAGGTATAGAAAAGGCCCTGACCATCAAATGGGAGGTCCTCAATGTGCCTCTAAATGTCCTACATGAGACCAGCAGACCTTAATGAGGTGAAGTGTTTTAGGTCGACTGCACCCGTTATAACTCTGCTTGAGCATTCCGCCCCATGGCATGCCAACTGTATCTGCTGAGCCACCAACACTTTTTGGTGGAGATGAAAGGCTGTCACTTTATCTTTGTCCAGCAGCCAGGGAATTAGGAGAAGTATGCCATCCCAGAGGGACTTCTGATATGCTGCCATGCCAGCCTCCATATTAGAGACCTCGGCAGAGAGTGCTGCTATGGCACAGAAGCATGTGCCAAACATGTCCAACCTTTTACCTTCTCGGCCGAGGGGGGGGGCGTGAAGTGTGGTCCTGCGGCTCCTGCGGTTGCAGCAATGTCAATGTCACATTTGGTTTGTGTCTCCTACACTTGCTCGCATCCCTGCATTGTGGGCAGAAGAGAGCATGGCTGTGCCCAGGGCTACTTTATGACATCCTGTAGTGTCAGAAGGAACAGGATGGTTGAGGGCATAGTAGCCTGGGCGTCCACTGTCTGGAACACCAGATCAGCCACTGGAATGTGAGGAGTAGAAATATACAATCCGATTGCCTTTGCGATGCTAATGACCATATCCACAAAGTGTTTCACATCTTCGGGTGGAGATGTGCCACTGATGGAAGGAGAGTCCTGGATGGAGAGGGTGTCTATGGCAGCCGGGGCTCCTCCAAGTTGGTTTCAGATCCCTCATCCTCTGAGTTCAAAGGCAGTGGCTCGGATGACACAGGGTCCAGCCCAGATGGATGTGATGCCTTAGTGGTGGAGGCCATTGGGGCAGGTGGAGAGGCTCAGTTCTGTAGAGGAGCCCTGAAGATGAGAAGGTATCGGTACCAAGGCTGGTACTTGATGGGGTCTGCTGTCTACAACAGTACACACAGAGGGCCTCTGTGTTGCTGCCGCAGCTTGCAACTTCTCCAATGTCCGGCTGGAGGAATAGGACTTGAAGCATTGTGAGGGACTCCTTGAAGGTGAGCGGTGGCAGGAGTGTGACCTGTCTTGGGATTGGCAAGATGGTGACTGCCAGGAGGAGCAGTATCGAGAGGCAGACTGAGAGCAGCTCCTGGAGATGGTGTGGGACAGAAGTTGAAATGAGGACCAATGTTTACACCAGTGGTGGCCTCTTCAATGGGGCAATCTCGACTGTGGTCGGTAGCAAGCCAGTTCAGAGATGTCACCTTGATACTCACGTTCATGGCGTTGGTCTCCGTACGATGGTGAGAAAGACTGGTAGCAGCACGGATCCACCCAGGCAGGGTCCACATGGCAACAGCACTGCATATAGGATGCTGCAGTGTTGGATGAGTCTTCTTGTAGGTCAAGAGGTCTGCATTGATGTTGAGGGGACAGTGGCCTATAAGACTTATCATGGCTATGGCCATGATACCAATGCCATGAGCGGGATCAAGACCAATGGTGGTTTGCTCATGGGTCCTCGGATTGATGCTGGGGGTCATTTGGCTCTCAGCACTGAGGGTTGGGACTGTTGGTCTGAGGTCCTGGGAAGCTAGGTACCTGCGACACAGTTGACTACATCTCGACCTGCGGAATCAATGATTGGCGACCTGATTCTGAGGGAGGGTCCAGGAGTGGCATGTCTTGCTCTGGTCTTGTCACACCCTCCTTGTCCTTCTTTTTCTTCAGCAGAGCCAAGACACCTTGGGACTCGAGGGGTCTTTTCTTCTTGGTCAAGCCGTGTTTCTTGGGATCACTGGCCAAAGGCTCCTGCGGGTGTGGCAATGTCAATGTCAACGCAACGGCTGCCACTGCCAATACCAATGAAGTTGTCGACAACAGAGGAGTAGTGTTCACTGGTACTAAAGCTAGAGGGTGTGATGGTGAAGATGCTGAGGCTGCTGGGGCTGCGGAGGAATTGGATGGCATGCTGACTCAGTAGCCTCAGCATCTTCCCATGCTGAGGTCTTCCCAATGTCGAAGGGGTTGAAACCAAGGATGGTGCCAAGGAATATGATTACTTGGGAACATTCAGAATGGTCATAGAAGCGGTATAAAGTGGCACATTGCAGGTGGCTTTGTGAGGTATTTTCAGCGACTGCTCCCAACAATAAGAGTGGAGCACAGATGCACGATTCTCGAGTGTCTCTGAGGTGAACTGCCTGTACATTTTGTAATGGCTCATGTGAGCTTCGCCCAAACAATACAGGCAGTCATTATGCTTGTCAGAAAGAAGAACTTTGCAGTTATAAGGGGCACAGTGCTTGAAGAGAGAAGTAGAAGCCAGGAAGAGGGATGAAAATGGAGAAAGTTCTTTCCTTTAGTTTTTCTTTTTTTAAAACAAGGAATGAGGAAGAAGGAAGTACAAATGAGAAAGAGCGGTGAGGAAAGGGTTGGTAATACCTTAGAGGACAGGATCAACATTCAAAATGACCTTAACAAATCGAAGAGCTGGGCCAAGGGGTAACAAAATGAACTTCAACTGAGAGAAATCTACATCTAGCCAGAAAAAATGAAATGCACAAATATAGGATGAGAGATACCTGGTTGGACAACAGTATATGTGAAAGAGATCTAGGAGTCTTAGTAGACCACAAGCTGAACATGAGTCAGAGCTGTGATGCAGCAGTCAAGAAAGCCAAAGCAATTCTTGGTTGCATCAATGGGAATATGGTGCCCAGATCGAGGAAAGTAATAATACCACTGTATTCTGCTTTGGTCAGACTTCATCTCGAATACTGTGTCCAGTTCTGGTCAACTCATTTCAACGATATTGACAAGCTGTAACATGTCTAGAGGAGGGCGACCAAAATGGTGTAGGGTCTGGAAGCCATGCCCTATGAGGAGTGTCTCAGGGAGCTGGGTACGTTTAGTCTGCAGAAGAGAAGGTTAAGAGGGAACATGATAGCCACGTTTAAATATCTGAAAGGATGTCATACCGAAGAGGGAATGGGCTTGCTTTCCACTGTTCCAGAAACTAGGACAAAGAGCAATGGATTCAAACTACAGGAAAAGAGATTCTACCTGAACCTCAGGAAGAACGTCCTGACAGTCAGAGCTGTCTGGCAGTGGAATATGCTACCTCGGAGTGTGGTGGAGTCTCCTTCCTTGGAGATTTTTAAACAGAGGCTGGATGGCCATCTGTTGGGAGTGCTTTGATGTGTGTTCCTGCATGGCAGGGGGTTGGTCTGGATGGCCCCTGTGATGTCTTCCAACTCTTGATTCTGTGAAGAGATTCCACCTGATCCACAGGAAGAATTTCCTGATGGTCAGAGCCGTCCGGCAGTGGAATATGATGCCCTTGGCGGAGTCTCCTTCTTTGGAGGTTTTTAAACAGAGGAGGGATGGCCATCTGTTGGGAGTGCTTTGATGTGTGTTTCTGCACAGTTGGACTGGACAGCCCCTGTGGTCTCTTCCAATTCTCTATGATTCTATAGATGGAAGGAAGATCGAGAAAAATTATCGGAGAAGAACGCTATCAAGCTCCAGAAAATCCACAAGGTGCAGCTGTGATGGCGGATGAAAAGAAACTGAAGGGGAAGTAGATTGGTGGGCCAAAGTATGCACAATAGACAGGAATGGGCAGGGCTACCCACCAAGTTACTAAGCTCTGGAAGCTTTCCATCAAGGTCTCTGTGCAGGTGCGCTAACCCAGTTGTGTGAGGCAGAGAGACCACAACAAAGAACTTATAGATCTATGCCTTTTCAATGGGCCAGTGTAGCTGGTGAGGCAGGCTTATCTGCATTCTTCTTCCCTTTCTGTTTTGCTGTCCGCACATACTCAGTAACTGATTCTGGAGAGAGTTGTTTACGTTAACTTTTGTACAGTAGGGCCACCTAGAGTACAATCCATTCTTCCTCATACTTTTACTACAGACATGCTGCTGTAGTCCAACACTCCATGTCTGTCTTTCTCTAGTTCTCTTTCACCATCCTCCCAATAACAATGCTGCATAAGAACTTCCAGCTAGACAGAAGACAAAAAATAGGGACCAGGCTGGGCTCTCACAAAAAGGCTTTGTAAAAAAGGAGCTTCTTTGTCAGAGGCTTTGTTAACAGAGGTATGCCTGTATTTTAAGCTGCTATGCCTTTTCTTCATTCTGTAAGATGGGGAGACCACAAACCTGCATTTTTACTACTGTTTTCTGGGGGAAATGGAAAGTGAATTTGCAGTGCCATCCTTTGTCAGGGTTGTGGAACATATGGCCTGCCTCAGATGTTCTTGAACTGCAGCTCCCACCATGCCCTACAATTGATAGTGTTGGTTAGGCCTTATGGGAGTTACAGTTCAATATATGAATGGCTACCACCTCCCAACATACTTTTGTCGTGCTATCAGGCCCTTCCACCCTAAGATAGATTTGTGTGCAACTTGCTGAACTGCAGCTGCCGCTACTTGGGTTTGTACCCAACACTCTGAAAAGGAAGCTCCTTGATTTCCCACTCCCTCTCTTTTTACCTCAGAAATCTCATTCTGACATTACTTGCCCTTTAAACTCAGCAGTTATGCCTCAGAGAGACCCCCTCTGTGCAGAAATTAATAAATTCTACATTCAGGTCTCAAAAATCAAATGCAAACTTAGAGGCATGGGGGATACCTGGCTTGGGAACACTACATGTGAAAACAACCTTGGGATTATTGTTGATCATAAGCTGAACATGATTCAGCAATGTGCTGTTGTAGCAAAGAAGGCACACACTATTTCAACCAGCATGAATAGAACTATAGTTGCCAAGTCAAGGGAAGTAACAGCCCCACTATATTCTGCACTGTCAGGTCTTTTCTGAAGTACTATATTTAGTTCTGGGTGCCTGATTTTAAAAGGATGTAGGAAAGCTGGAGTGAGCCTACAGAAGGGTAACAAGGATGATATGAGGTACGGAAAACAAAACAGATGAAGAGATGTTGAAGGAGCTGGGCATGTTAAACACGACAAAAAAAAAAAAAAAAAGACCAAGGGTAACATGACTGCACTCTTTAACTACCTCAAGGGCTATTACAGAGGGGAAGATGTCCTAGAGGGTAGGACAAGGTCTAATGGTTTTAAGTTACAAGAAGGTAGACTTGAACTGAACATCAGAAGGAACTCTTTGACAGAGCAGTTTGGTAATGGAACCAACTGGCTAGAAAGATGGTGGGATCTTCTCTGGATGTCCTCAACAGCTTTCTGCTCAGAATACTCTAGCTGGGGATCCTTCATTGAGCATGGGGTTCGACTTGATGTCCCATGGGGTCCCTTCCAACTCTATAATTCTATGATTTGGAACCTGACACATCTGGGCTGACTGAACAAAAAAGTTTGGCTCCACGAAACTCCATCCCCTTCCCAACATTTAGGTATTTTTCTATCACTAAAAATAATAAAGTATTCAATGTATAACACAGAAATAACAAAAAGGAATTAGTTCTCTCTGCTGGAACAAGCAGTACAATAACAAACTTATAAACCAGTACTGCAGGAGCCACATAGTCATGAATGCCATGCAGCTGAGAAGCAGCTGGACTTCCTGAGTCCTCCCCTGTTTGTAAGAGCACTGATAGCAATCAGTCTGTCTTGGTGATCTACAGGAAAAAAAGGACATCTGAGCCTGCAGTCCAAATAAGCCCCACACCCAGTTATCATGGAATCTCAAGGCAATGTAGAGTAAAATCAATTGAACCAACATCAGTAAAACATGAACAGATTAGAACAATAGGACCGCTTAAATTTGACCAGTTAAAACAGGACATTTTAAAACCAGTTAAAACTATTTAAAGCAGTTTAAAACTGTGCGCATGAAAACAATCAAATGAAAACAATGAGGCCCCAAGTCTTTAATTTAAAAAACACGTTTTAATTGAGTGCCAAAAAGAAACTAGTGCTGGCACCAATTAGGCATCCATAAACTGCAAACGCTGCGTTGATCAAGATGAGACTTCTGCATGTTCACAATGAGACCTACATTTTCAACAAGAAAGATGGCAGTGTGCAGATCCATCTGAAGAGAATGTCTTGACAATGCCACGGAAGCAATCCATGAAGTCATAGCAAAGACACCACCCATTAGCAGACATTTGGTGAAAACTCTTTAATCCACTGACAAAACAAAAGGAAGAATATGAAACGAGCAGCATTTGCTGGCTGCAGCAAAATGGTGGAAGCAATGATTAAGGAGTATGATTTCTTCGCAAAGAGGAACCGTCTGTAAACTAAAGACCACAACAACTACTTAGATGAAGAAGACCGTCTACAGCAGAATGACTGCGTCTCATGGCAACTGAAAAAACAGGTAAATCTGAACTCCATCTCTTTTGTTATTATTCTCATTGCTTTTTTTAATGCTAACTTTTCATCTGTGTGTGAACTTAATAGGTCTTCCTTGTCAAAAAGAAAGCCTCTCTGTAACGAGCAGTGAGTTTCTATCTGTTATTTTTTTTTATTTATGAAGATGGTTTTAAAAAAGGGGCATTTTGCCCCATAAAACTTGCTGGTAGAGGTTTCATAACTGGCTATGTGAACGGACAGTTCATCTGTGGCATCAGATTTCTGGGCAATGGCATTGTGTTTCCTGCCCAAATTGTCTGTGGGGATGGAATGTTGTTTCTATAAAGATTGACTTATGGAAGTTTCCTTCTGCAATGGAATTAGGCTTCGGGTGCCTAAATAAAACTGTGCAGTTGACCTCCTGCATCTTACAATTTTCTCTACGTTTCTTGATGTCATAGGGTATGGAAGGGAGAGTTTTCCAGGACTAGTGAAAACACAAGAATGATGGCATAGGGATAGCTACTGGAGGGAATGACTGAAACGGTATCTGTTTAAATTTAGGATCTGTGACTGAATGTCTGAATCCAGTTCCATGGCTTTCACCATCTTCACCCCTTGTTCTTCAAAAGGGGAAGCATCATCCATTAAGGGAAGACAGATTATGATTTCTCTAGGTGGCATTAGAAGACAGGAAAGATTCATCATTTGACTAAAGAGACAGTTAACCTAAATCACACTCTTTGTATTTCTACGACAACACTGACCTATGATCTTCTACAGTCAGTTTCACTCTGTAGCAACCTCAAGTAGATGTCATTTGCATGATGGGAACCAAAATAAGTTCTTGAATCACTTCCAGCACCAAGCAAACTGCTACATTTAGAAGAGGAGGAGCTGAAGCCACAGTTGGAAGAGCTGGTGCAGAGATGAAACCCACAAGCTAGCTACCAAAGGCTGAAATACTACCTCCCCTGGCTGTGAAGAAACAGACAGCACAGACACCTAAACATTGTGGATGGTATGCCATGGATCTGAGATGGTGCCTGAGTGGTCTGTGTGATCTCAAAGGGTCAATGCAAAATCTTGAAAGCATGCTGAAGTATGAGAATGACTATGATAGGCATGATGGGGTGTCAAGGGCTCCTGGTGGTATCTGTACCAATACTGACATACTGGATCATTGAAAATTATTTAGGGCATGTTTAAACCTACATTATACTAATGAAAGAATGACTAATGCTCCCAATATTGAGAAGGAGATCTTGCACAATGTGAGCAGAAATCTCTGTAATTTGCCTGCGTCTTCTGAGTACAGTGCTTTGAGCAAACTGATGAAGTATAATTTACCTCAAGGTCCTATACTGAGTTGGATCTGAAATTTCAAATATGAGATCCTGGACTGTTCGGAATGATGATACTAAACAAGACAGATGGCCTAGTGGATACCAGGATCAGACTTGATACCTGAGCAGCAAGGAGGATTGCAGGAAGGAGTACATCAATGTGGATGTGCATGAGTCCAAGAGGAATGAAGGAGAATTTGGGCCTAGCTCAGGGATAGATGATGGAAGAAACTATTGCTAAATTTGAAAATGAGATCCCTGCTCTGCTCTTGAGGGTGACTGGGCTACTTTTTTTTTCCTATGTAAGAGAGTTCTCAGAAAGAGTACATCATCAGCAGATGAGTTCTTCAATTCTATTAAAAAAAATCAGAGTACAATGGCTAGAATAGACAACACCAAAGATAACATGTTATTAACTGCAGTGATCAATCTAAAGTAGTTGGAGTTTCAAATTTTTGTGCTTCTGAAGCCAATGATGCAGTGCCCAAAGTTGGTAGGCCAGTGTTGGATGCACCTGCAGAATGCATCTGAAATCACCTGGACAGAGTATTTGAGAAGAACAGGTTGCTTACCTGTAACTGTGGTTCTTTGAGTGGTCATCTGTGCCCTCACACAATGGGAATCTTCATGCATGCACAGTAGTGTTTCAGAAAGTTCCAGAGCTGAGCAGCTTGGCGGGAACCCCTCCTCCACTCGGTACTGAGCATGCTCAGTCCCGCCAAGCTAACGGTCTTCCCTCAGTTTCAAAGCCTGCTGAAGAAGGGACCTGAAAGAGGGGAGGCTGGGCAGGTGTGTGTGAGGGCACAAATGACCATTCGAAGAACTACAGTTACAGGTAAGCAACCTGTTCTTCTTCTTCATGGTCTCTGTGCATCACACAATGGGAGATTAAGTAGCTTACCACTGGATGTCAGGTCAGGTCCAAGAGAATGGAAGACAGCACTGCACGGCCAAAGTGAGCATCATGTCGGGCTCTGCAATCAAGGCAACAGTGGCAGACAAAGGTCAGAGACTGTGACCACGTAGCCACACAACAAAGCTCTTGTAGGTCAACTCCCTTGAGAAGGACTGCTGAGGAGGCCACAGCCCTGGTAGAGCGGGCACGGAGTGGAGACGGAGGCGGTTGCCCAGCACGTTCGCAGGAAAGGTGAATCGTCTGGACAATCCATTTAGAGAAATGTTGAGTGGATACTTTATGACCTTTCCAACATCCACCATAGGAGACAAAAATGTGGGGAGTCAGGCAGAAGGTTGAAGTCTGTTGTAAGTAGAAAGCTAGGGCCCGGCGCACATCGAGTGAGTGGAGAGAGCGCTGAAGAGGTGGAGAAGGTTCCAGATAAAAAGTTGGCAGAATGATATCTTGGTTCAGATGGAAGTTAGAGACGACTTTAGGGAGGAAAGAGAGGTCCGGGTGCAGGACCACCTTGTCCCTATGAAACACCAAGAAGGGTTTGTCGGAGTGTAAGGCACTCAGTTCTCCTGCCCTTCTAGCTGATGTGACAGCGACCAAGAATGCCATCTTCAGAGTAAGGAGGCAGTTGTCAGTTGTGGCCATAGGTTCAAATGGATGGCGTATGAGTTGAGAAAGGACAAGAGACACTGACTATGGAGGAAGAGGCGGGGAGACAGGAGGGTAGAGATATTGAAGGCCTTTGAGAAACTGCTTCACCATAGTATTCCTGAAAAAAGCTGAAGGAGAACCACGTGGTTGGTAGGTGAAAATTGCAGAGACAGACTCTGAGAGAGGAAAAGGCTAGTCCTTGTTCCCTTAGAGACAGGAGGAAATGTAGCAATGTTGATAGGGAGGTCGAAGAAGGAGCCTCATCTCAGGCATCTGCGAAAGCTGTAAACTTGCGCCACTTGTAGTCGCAGGACCTGCGAGTGGATTCCTTCCTAGCAGCTGTGAAGACTGCCTGGGTAGCAGAAGAGTCTAGAATGTTATCTTCCATGCGTGCAGAAAGAGGTGAGGGAAGTCTGGGTGACGCATGTGACCGTACAAGTGCGAGAGGACATCGGGTGTGCACGGAAGTACCATCCAACGGCCCCGGGAGACAGTGAGAAGGTGCCCAAACCAATGTTGTCTCAGTCAGTAAGGGGCTACAAGAATGGCGTCTGCCCTGTCCACGACAATCTTGGCCACCACTTGGATCAAGAGAGGAAATGGAGGGAAGATGTAGAGGAACCCTTTGTCCCACAGAAACTGGAATGTGTCTCCGAGAAAGTGGCATCCCATGCCTGCTCTGGAGCAATAGTAGGGGCATTTCCTGTTCTGGTGCATGGCAAAGAGGTTGATGGATGGGGTGCCCCACTGGGACACTATCTGGCGGAAGGTGACACTGGAGAGGGACCACTCACGATGGCACACTGTGTCTCTGCTCAGCATGTCCGCTGTAGTGTTGTCTCATCCTGCTAGATGCACTGGAATCGGGTGGCTCTGCAGCGGGACACAACAATCCCATATTGCAACGCCAGATGGAGCAGGATGGACGAGTGGGTGCCTCCCTGGGAGTCGATGTAACAGACAGCTGTTGTATTGTTGGACAGGATCTGGACAGTCTGTCCTACAGTTGTCCTTTCCTACAGTCATCCTTTCCCAACTTATGCTCCATTCGTTTGAACCAATGGCCATGTGTGATGACTGCCTCCTTACTCTAAAGATGGCATTCTTAGTCGCTGTCACATCAGCTAGAAGGGCAGGAGAACTGACTGTGCTACGCTCCGACGAACTCTTCTTGGTGTTTCATAGGGACAAGATGGTCCTGCGCCTGGACCTCTATTTCCCGGAGGGCCTTGAAGATTGCCAGGAGCTCCAAGGCATTGATATGCAGATGCTTCTCCAGTCCGGTCCTGGACAGAGAGGCGATGGCAGTGGGCTCCCCAACCGCGGAGGGATGTGTTGGTGGTGATGGAGAGGGCTTGGTAAAGGGCATTCTGGACAGTAGATGGTGCAGAGCCAGCCGCCAGCGGAGGGAATCCCTGCCAAGATGAGGGATCCAAAGAATTCGACAATGGTCTTCGAGAGGATCGAAATACCTGATGAACCAGTGTTGGAGAGGATGGGCACGGAGGTGAGACAGGTAAGTGACCACCATCGTGGCCGCCATATAGCTGAGAAGTTGTTGAATGTGACGAGCACTAACGGACAGACTGTAAAGAATAGCAGCTGTCGCTCAGCACAGTACCTGCACACATTTCATCGGCAGGAACACCATGGCAGAAGTGGAATCCAGAGTGGACCCGATGAAATCCAGGGTGCGTGTAGGTTCCAAGTGGGACTTCTTGGGATTCACCCTGAGGCTGAGATCAGAGAGAAGGGAAAGAGCAAGATGAATGTCCTCATATAGTTTTTGCTTGCGGGGCACCACCAATAACCAATAACCAGATAGGTGTACACCCATGATGTGTTTTATGTGCAGGTAAGACACCACAGGGGCCAAACACTTGCTGAAGACCTTGGGGGCAGCAGACAGGCCGAAAGGAAGAACCTTGTACTGGTAACAGATGCCGTCAACTGCAAATGGGAGGTACCTCCTGTGTTGGGGGTGAATGGTGATATGGAAGTAGGCATCTTGCAGATCTATGGACGCAAACCAGTCCCAATGCCTGAAGAGAGAAAGGATGGATGACAGCGTGATCATCTTGAACTTCTGGAGGAAGATGAAGGAGTTGACCCCCGCCCCCCGAGGTCCAGAATGGGTTGGAGAGTGCTGTCTGCCTTTAGTATGGTGAAATACCGGGAGAAGAAGCTGGTGGATTTGGCTGAAGACAGCAGTCGCTCTATGGCCCCTTTGCGAAGGAGGGTATCGGTCTCCTCAAGAAGAGCAGGACTGGAAGGTGTGCAGTAGAAGATGCCAGGAGGGGGAGTATTTAGAAATTCGATGGCGTCGCCAAGACAGATGGTGGTTAATACCCAGGAGTCCGAAGTAATGATGCGCCAGATGTTGAAATGGCAAACCGGTCCTGGGGTCTTGGACAGATAGCTTGGAAGATGGACAAATCGTAGAGGTGGCAACCTGCAAGAGAAGTCAAAAACAGGACTTCGTAGCCGAAGAAGACTTCTTCAAAGATGGTTGACGATGCCTGAAGGAGTGACGAGATGAAGAAGCTGGCATAGAAGATTGCTGAGAGGACCACTGTGGAGAACGCAACCTGTTAGAGTAGGAAGATCGTCTCCATGAGGAGCGGAATGAGGAGGGCCTCTCAGACTGGGCCGATGGACGAAGACCCATCTTCTTTGCCATCAGACGAGTTTTTATCAGATAGTTCATGGCATCATCCGTGGTAGCATGGAAGAGGCCCTGACCATTGAAGGGGAGATCTTCAATCCCCTTCCTGCTATCTTTGGTCAGGCCAGTGGATCGAAGCCATGCAAACTGACGAAGAGCGATCACCCTCACCATCACCTGCACTGCACCCTCAACAGCGTGGCAGGAAGATTGGATCTGCTGGTTTGTGAGTGTAACAGATTCATTATAAAAGGGATGGCAGTAGCCCGGTGGTCATCTGGCAAGTGAGATATCAGAGGAAAAAATCTATCCCATATGTTTCACTGATACATCGCCAGGCAGGCCTAAGTGTTAGAGATCCTGGCGATCAAAGAAGAGGCTGAATAAAACCAGCAGCCAAAAGTATCCAGATGACAACCTTCACAATCAGGGGGAGTTGTAAGGGCTCTCTTACCCATTTTTGTTTGAGAGGACTCAACAACTTTGGAGTAGGATGATTGAAGAGAAAGTCAACATCCTTCTGTTGAATCTGGTACAGATGTTCCAACTGATGAGGAATTGGATGGAAGGAGGCCAGCTGGGACCAAGGGTACTTAAGTACTTCCTGCAAGACTGGCAGGAATGGTATCAGAGCCGTTGTTGCAGGACACGTGTCGACGCAGTGGAAGACCAGGTTCTGTACCGTCTGAGCAGAGCCAGAGATGTCAAGGCCCAAAGCATTGGCCATCCCTAGGAGGATGTCTGAAAACTCCTTTATGACTTTGGAGCAGAGTCCAGAGCCGGTTCCTCAAATGCGAGTGGAAGAGAGGTGTGAGACTGTGGAGTAGAGTCTGTAGAATCCTCGTCAAAATCACAAGGGCCAGACGATGGAGAAGATGGAGGCAATTAAGACTGGTGGGCTCGAGTAGCCGAAGACACGTCTCGGACGGCAGATGGAGTAGGTACCGAGATTGGTATGGTAGATGGAGCAGGTACCGAATCAGTACTGAAGTTGATACTGAAGCCAGTGCCAACAAGATCGGTAGAACAGTTGAAATTGGTACAATGAGGGACTGTGTCAATAACAGGGCTGATGAAGTAGATGGAGACAGAGATGCTGGTTGGTTGTCCGGCGGAGGCTGAGACACTGTTGCTGTGATCCGAGGTGGAGGTGAGATGGCCTGGTAACAAGGGGATCAATCACGGGACCGAAAACAAGGATGAGATGGAGAGTGTTGGTAGTAAACCAGGACTGAGAGTCGGACCAAGAACGGCAGTACCGAGGCGAATGACGGTAGCGTGATTCCAAAGGAGAGCACGACGGGGAGCAAGAATGTCAAGGCTGATATGGGGACCAGTGATGGACGTCGGGATGGTATTGGTCACAATACACTGGCGAATAAAAGTAATATGAGCCAGGCTGCTCTCTCCAAAGATGTTCCTGGCCATAACGAGTTATATAGGATGCCAATGAGAAGGGTGAATCCACTTTGGCCAATGCAACATCATGAGCGCCACAGTAGCCGTGATCACAATGATGAGGAGATCTACCTCTTTCACCACGTCCCAGAGAGCAGGCCGCACTGGGTTGAGGCCTGTCTCAGGAAGAAGCCTGAGGAGTGTCCAATAGAGGTGGATGGTCCATCTCAGGACGGCCAGAAGAAACAGCCAGAGGAAGTGGAGTCTGGGAGGATCCCTCTCTGGGCTGGTCCAACGTAACAGGTGGAGAAGCAGTTGGTATAGGCTGATGGTCCGGGTCAGACGCAAGATCAACAGGTGCTGGGACTGATAGTACTTGAAGCTGGAGTGGATCATGCACTAGCGAAAGAGCGGGAGCCTCTGCCTCCTCCAAAGTAGAAGCCTGAGACTGCATCAGTGTTGGTAGAGGATTGAGTGTTGGTAGAGGATCGAGAGAAGCTGATCGAGAGGCCAACGGAGGAGTAACATGCGAAGGAGAATGGTGTTTCTCCTCCTTCTTTTCTTTTTGGGAGCTACAAAAGAATGACACAATGAAACCCGTTTATACATTGCCAAGGTTGGCACCTTGCGAGACTGCTGGGTTGATGTCGGCTGTGAGCTGGAAGAGGTATCTCCAGAACTAGAAGATGGGATCACAGGCATCTTAGAGAGCTTTGGAATCCTCAGCAAGGAGGAGATAGGCAGCAAACTCGATGGAGTCAATGTCGACACTAAGATTGTCGGTACCAAGGAGGGAGTTGATACTGTCGAGGTTGTGGTCAAGATTTTGATGTCGAAGGACCTCGTGAAGGCCGCGTTGACATTGAGGCAGTAAAGAGAGCCGTATTCGAAGCTGCCTGATCCTTTAACCGAAGAGCCTGCTCCCAACAGTAAGATTTCAAACATGAGGCTCTGTTCTTAAGCATTTGCAAGGTAACTTCCTTGCAAATAGAACAGGCCCGAACATTATGGCCCTCTCTGAGGCAGAACAAGTACTTGGAGTGGGCGTCAGACAGTGAAACCTTGCAGCCACAGGTAACGCACAATTTGAAAAGAGAAGACATAAGAGGGGGAAAGAGTCCTTACAGTTTTTATCCTGGAAAGAGCAAGCAAGAAATCCAGAGAGAATCCAAAGAACAGAAACTGCTCAGGAAGGAAACCTTCCAAGCTGCTAACTGCTTGGCGGATGAAGAGAAACTGAGGGAAGACCATTAGCTTGGTAGAACTGAGTATGCTCAGTACCAAGTGGGGGAGGGGTTCCTGCCAAGCTGCTCAGCTCTGGAACTTTCCGAAAAGCTACTGCGCATATGCGAGGATTCCTATTGTGTGAGGCACAGAGACCACAAAGAAGATATTCAACAAAAGCATAGAAGGATCTGTACAAAGTCTCTGTTGAAGTTATAGAGGTCTTCAGGCTTGAAGCAGAACTATTCAATGTTTTTGAAGATGACAAGACCACCAAAGATAATAGGCTACATACAGAAATCTGTTCTTGGAATAAAGTTCAACAGTCCTCTTGAGCATTTTCTACACTAGAGGACCTTCAACTAACAAGTTCTATTTCTGCAAGTATGCTGAGTAATAACCAGCAATAATAACAGCCACACTGTGTTCTTTACAAGACTGAGAAGGCACTATGCCTATCTGACTGAGGTATCTTTCCCTTAACTGAAACACACTGCTAGAAGTCACATGCTGATGAAGACAGTGATTCCAAAACAAAGAAACACAACAAGATGGTTGAAGGAGAAATCGATGAAGACTGTTCTAGTATCATCAGAAGAAATAACATCAGAACAAATGATGATTTGCTGCACTGGACAAAAATAAGCAGCAAAAACAATTAAGACGTGTGCGCATGAGAACTGAGGCGGACTGTCAAAATGTTTGGTCAGCTGAAGAACTTTTCAAATAATGAACCATGCAGGGGTAGGTGACCCATATATGTTAGTCACAGAAAACAAAGAAAAACTGGTGAGTGCAGTGTGGACAACAATCAAGAACACCCTGTCAAATTTTTAGTTGTCTACTATGATGTTGTAATGAGTTGTGTCAAGTCCTCCCCTCCCTTTTTCTTCCATGTTACCACCTTCATTGGAAATTTCAATTTTTCAGCTCCTAAGTGAGCACAACCACTTGGGTGACAACAAAAAACTCTGTCAAATATTGAGGCACCTACTGAAATATCCCAGTAAGTTATAACTTTTCTCCATTTTGTGCTTCCGGCCTCCATTTAGAATTTCAATATGAAATTGCTTGCACTTGGTCATCAGATTATGAGGCAGCTAACTCAATGTCTGATGAGCATGGCTGTTGCAGACAGACATACAAACGTTATCCTTCATTTTTACAGGCAACAGTGCTCCTTACCAAGATTTAAGCTTGAAGATGATCCATGAGAAGACAAGGATGGTGGTGGAGTCTGAGAATGCCCGGGTCCCTGACTAGGTAAAGGCATGCCAACAGGTCCAGGAGAAGAAGAAAACCCAAGACCATTGTAAAAACTGTGTCCAATAGGAGTCAAATTGCTAGATGTCCTCTTATATAGGTCACTATTGCTTGTAAGGGAGTCTCGACGAGAGCCACTGCCAGTGTTAGAGTTTGCAACTGAAACAGAAATAAAGGGATATATATCATTGAATAAAACATTTAAATAATAGGAAAGAAACAACATGGCTGTTAACAAAGAAAAATGATACATCTTAGGCCAGTACAAATGCAAAAAAGAACAGAAGAGTTGCATTTATATACCACGTATCAGAGCAGAGCACTCCATAACCAGTTTACAATGTGTTTAGCTAACTGCCCCCAACAAGCTAGATACAACCTGGAGAGCCCTGCAGGATCAAACTCCCAAGGTTGTGGTTGCAGTACCAGCATTTAATTACTGCACCACCAGGGCCCTTAAGAACAGGTTGTGAACCTATAACTGAGATTCTTTCAATGGTCATCTCTGAACTCACATATAAGGGTTGGTTTGTGCTTTTGAAGCAACTGTCTGAACCTTCTAAAGTTCTAGGCATAAGCCCTGCTTCCACCCCTGTCCACACTACTCTGGCAACATCCACTGAAATCCTCAGCTCCAGAGACTGTGCAGCAAAGCATAGGTTAAGATGCAGAAGAGGGACTGATGCCCCAAGGGAAGGAGGAGAGGTTGTGTGAGGTCACAGATGATCACTCAGAGCTACAGTTAAAATTAAGCAACCTGTTCTTCTTTGTGGTCTTTGAGACTCACACATATATGTAGAATACCAATATGTACTTACTGCTCAATGGCAGGTATAGTGTCAGTTCTTTGGTACTGAGAGGAGTGTGTTTCCAAGTTTGCTTGGTCCACACTGTAGCGCTATACGAACATGGATGGTTGGGTCCACATACTCATCTGACATATTTCATGGAGTTGGATTCCATGAAGAAAAAGCATAGAAGCCATAATAGTACAGGTGGGATGGTTTCTGATAGAAGGGGCCTATAACTGATTTGATAGACCAGCTTAATTGTGTGGAAAATGCACTTCAAAAGTTGTTGTGGAGTTATAGGGAGGCCCTTCTTGGTTCCCCACAGCAAATTAATTTTAATTGCTTTACCAAAGGATTTGGTTCTGTTGAGGTTCTGTTTAGGGAATGGAGATTCCTTTGGCAGTGGCTTCAGGGTTGGCAAGGCCCCCACGGGGTTACCAGAATTTCAGTTGTCCTGTCATTTCTGAACTTGACTATGACTTTGGAAATGAGGGGGGCATACGCTTAGTGTTCCTCCCAGTTGAAGAGGAATGTATCCCTTAAGTCTCTGTCTATTCAAGGATCTCTGTTGTAGAATGGAGTGCAATGGAGGAGGCAAAGAGGTTTATTTCTGCTGGGCCTCAGAACTGGAAGAGGTAGTTGATCTCTTGTGGGAGATGGTCAATTCCCACTGAGGAAGTCTGCAAGCATGTTTGCGACACCCTGTGAGGAAGACAGCTGTTGAGAGTGGTATTTTGGGGCAGGCACCAAGAGCATAGGTCAAGCATGAGGTAGGAGTATAACTGATCTGGTGTTGACCAAACTGTAGGTACCAGTCAGGTTGTTGGATGCAAGCTGTACAACCTGTCTGTAAAGTACAGGTTGAAATGCCTGGCATGCCTTATAGATAACGTGATCAGCTCCACTGCCCTGGTATGGAAGGCATTTTCCAGGGCTGACAAAAATGCTTGTGTTTGAACAGATAGCTCCTTATCCTCTAGTGAAAGCACCCATCATGAGAATTATGGTGGGCTGATGGGATTGAAATGACAAGTGCAAAATGCTGGAAAAAGACAGAAATCTCAACATTCAATGAATGGCTCAATGGATCGATGACAATTGTGGAAATGGATAAATTGACAGATAGATTAAAAGGTGTTCCAGAGCAAGGTTTTGAAAAAAACTGGCAATTATTGATTGAATATTTAAGAGAAAATGAGGGTGAAAATCATGATTTTGGGGTTCTGAATTTGCTATCGTTATTTCTGCTTTGCTATGAATCCTGTATGTTAGAATTTCGTATCATGCAAAGAAGTTAAAGAAAATTTTAGAAATTTTATTCTTCTTTGTGGATGTATCACAATTAACTTAGACATAACAATTTTATAGTATAGATATAGTTAAACATACACACACACATATATGTATTAAGAATATGTTAAATAATTTTTTAATTTAAAAATAAGATTAATCAGCCAATGTTAATTTTAGTTATCTAATTTTATTATATTAGTGGTTGCATAGTTTACTATTAGTAGTTGATGGTAGGGACGGAAACCACTTTTTAATTATGTGTTCTTGTTTATACTTTGAGTTAATTGTTTAGTTTACTTAGATTAGATGGATTTGTTGGTTATAGTAAGACTGTTTGGATAGTGTAAGTTATACAGTATAATTTAGAATATTGTTTTTCTATTTTTATGTGTTCTGCTTGTTTATTATTTGTTTTCTTATATGTTATGTTCTGTTTTTGTTTCTTTTATATATATTTAATAAAAAATAAATTAAAAAAAAGGAGTGGAATGTTACTTTTCCCTCCCTTGCCTTGAGTAGCCCCATGATAATGCAGTTAGCCCTCCAGAGTGCTTGAATAAGAAATTGCATGAATCTTTGTGCACTTAATATCAGTCCAGTCTTCTGCAGCCTGGAAAGACAAAAGATGGCCTTGTCCAGGACTGCCAAGCTACTCCCAGGAAGGATGGCATGAGAAGATGAGAGCAAGACTGAGCCATTTTAAACATCAGATCCAAAATCAGGACAGCTGGCATCTTAATACGGAGATGTAGGGTCTTCACTGTCCTGCATCACTGGCGTAGGATGCGACGTCTTGTGTGGGGGACAGGGCGTTCTAGTCACCAACCGCAGTGTTGGGCAGGGAGGAGAAGTCCAGAGTATCAGGTCAATGAGAAATTGGGAACTGTAGCGCCCTTCAAAATCTTCAGCTCCAGAGGCCAAAGAAGACTAGAAGAAGAGAAGAACGGTGGGGCTGATGGTGGCATGGAGATGTGTCACATTGTTGGGTATCTATCATAGTTGGTGGGGGAACAGTAGAAGAGGGTCCTGTCATGCAGGAATCAAAGACAGTTTGGAGAGACGACAGATGTAGGACAATGAGAGACTGATACAGGATCTTGTGGCATATGGGCATACCAGTATGAATGTGGCCTGCCTCTACGATCATATGGATTCTATAGAGAGAAATAGGATGGAGGGAGAGTACCATGCCAAAGGGTGATTCCCAGCCTTGATAATGAGGCTCCCCTGACAAATTCTGAGATGATTCAGTGGATCATGTGCAGAGAGCAAATGCTCTTGAGATTCAAAGGCCTGAAGGTCTTCTAAGAGCAGTTGCTCCTACAGTCTGCAGGAGATGAGGACTGAAAATGGGTTTGAGCCTATCTCTCCTTACCCCTCTCGTCTTTTTAACTCTTCTTATGCTTGTCATTATCACAGCTCTTGTCACAGTGGGGACGCTTGGTTGATGCCAACCTGCTGGCTGTAGATAGAGGAGCAGCAGGCTGAAGGGATCAAGTTAATGTAGGAATAGCCCTGATCACTCCTGAGTCAAATGCAAGGATGCTGAAGTTGGTTGGGTGCACAAGAAGGAAATGGCCATCAACTCCACAATTATATCAGGGTGGGAACATGCTAATGAAGCAGTCAAGCTAGAGCCTATACCAGGGCTTGATGGTCACCAAAGGCAATGGTGAGGCCTGTAGAGCCTTCTCTAAATCAAAGCCTTTAAATGTGTTGCTCTATTCCAAAGGGTTTGCTTCGCAACTTCTGGAAGTACCCATGCTTTCCAACAGCATGAGACTTCCCAAGACAAAACAGAATGAATATTCATCTGAAGCTGGAATCTTACCACCACAACTGTTGCATCTCTTGAAGTAGTGCTTGGAGACTATAAGCCCCCGGGGAATGGATAGTAAACTTAACTTTACCTTTTTTTTAATACAGAAAATGGCAGAAAAAAAAGAAAATACGATATGAGCACTGAAAGAGGACACTCTAGGAAGACAATTTGAAGAGGAAAAAACCTCTAGAGGTTCCTAACTAATTTTGCAGCTGAAAGAATGCAACTGAGAGTTTTGGCAAGAATTGGCATAATCATGTGCCTGGAGTTGGAGGGGGTGGGACTTACTCCTAGAGATGCTTTTCAGCTCTAGAAGGTTCCAACAGTTGTTGCACAGGTGCAGAACTATGTGTGAGTCACAGAGACCATGAAGAATTATGACAAGTTAACACTCAGGCATTTAATTCAATAAATCTGGCAGAGAGCCACAGTGATGACAAAGTGGTCAGACTGCCACATGCACTCCCAAGGACAGCTAATTTGAGTTCAGCAAGATAAATCCTGTGCTATATATTATCAAAGGTAACAGACACGAAAAATCATGACATCACCTTGAGCTCTTTGCAGCTACAGCATAATAATAAACATTTTTACTGTATAGCAGAATGGAGAACCTGTGATGCTTCAGATATTTTAGACTTCAACTTTCACTGGCCATTGCTGGTACAGCTCATGGGGATTAGTGTCCAAAATAACTGCAGTGGCAAAGGTTCCCCACCTTCAGGCAGCTACAAGGCAATTAGAATCATGGGAATTAGACTGCCCAGAAGACAAGGGAGTTCTGTTACAAGTATCAACGGCAAAACTAATTTTCTTCAGAACTGACCTGCTAGTTCAAATGCTTTTCATCTCCCGTTATACGCAACCCAGTCCAACATAATCCCCACATGCACTCCTCCCTTCTAAGGACAACTTTCAGTAGTCCTACCTGCTGTTCCAAAGCCTCCCAGTGCAGATCCCAGGGTAGCACCAAGAGAACTGCTGCTCCCAAAGCCAAGAGAAGTATTGGCAGGCTGGGCAGAGCCCTGAGAAAAGAGTGAGCTGCTCTGGGAATTGCTAGTTAGAGAATTGTTGCCATAGAAGGAGCTGGAAGCTAAGTTGTTGGTTGGCTGCTGCTGTGGCTGTGGCTGCTGAGTTCCAAGGGGGCGAAATGGGCCATTAGTTGTTCCTGCTAGACCACCAGCAGCTCCATTTGCTGAAGCAGCAGCAGCTGCTACTGCTGCCAAAAATAAAACAGAAAGAGACAAAAAAAAAGTATGAAAAAGAAGAAAGCATCTCAAAAAGGCTATATAGAACACTGCGTTCACTCTGTATATTTTAACACAACACATGTTCACTCATGTTTATATGATGTTTGATCATACACATCACTGTGAAGTTCAAAAGTATTTGCAACAGCTCCATTTGCACTGCTTAGATTAAGCGCGTGCATGCACGCGCACACACACGCACACACACAGACTTTCCTCTTTCTCTTTCCCTCAGATCTGCAACTGATTGTCCCAAGGTACCGTCATTCACCATGTCTAGAAATACTGTCCATTGTAGTCTAAGTTTACCTTAGGTGCTTTACTCTCAAAAATGTTTCAATTTAGCTAACTCTATGGCAGTGGTTCTCAACCTTCCTAATGCTGCGACCCTTTAATACAGTTCCTCACGTTGTGATGACCCCCAACCATAAAGTTATTTATCTATTATTTACAATGCCTCCTCCCCCCGGCAAAGGCTGCCTCGCCGGCCAGGAACGGGGGGGGGGCAGGGAGGGAAAGAGGAGCCACACGTCTCCCCCGGGGAAAAACTCCGAGAACGCCCCCGGGCTCTGCTTCTGCTTCGCTCTCGTTTCCGCTGGGGGGGCAGTGTGGGAAAAGTTTCCAGAGTATCGACCCTGGCCGGGGGGGGAGGAATCCCAGCGCCTTTGTCTTTTGCACCGGGCACGGCTCGCCCCCCTGGAAAACCACCGCCGTGCGGACCCCCGGCCCTTTCGCAGCACCCCCCTCCGTGGCGAATGGGGCAGGGACCATGGAGAGGAGGGTGCCTCCCCCCGTGCTGCCGCCGCCCCCCCCAAGCTGGCCCATCAGATGGGAGGCTGTCCCGGTAGTGGAGAACGGGAGTGAACAGGGGTCAGGAGGATGCGAGCGCGTGGCTCATGCTTGCGCACCACCACTCCTGCTGTGGCGACGCCGTGGCCGCACGCGCTCCCACCAAAGGGGGCAGGAGGATGCGAGTGCGTGGCTCGTGCTTGCGCATGACCACCAAGGAGGGAATGGAGCCTAAGACCATCGGAAATACGTATTTTCCGATGGTCTTAGGCGACCCCTGTGAAAGGTTCGTTCGACCCCCAAAGGGGTCACGACCCGCAGGTTGAGAACCGCTGCTCTATGGTGAGTAGGCTTCAGGCTAGAACTACTTTACTTAAAACAGACAAACAAACAAACAGAAAAACCCAGCAACACTAGCACTCAAGCTTTCCAAGCTACAACCAAGGAAAAGATGCACTCTTAAAATTAAAGTGCAAGGCATCTTTGGAGACATTTTGAGCCTTGGGACATATTTTGGAATAACAAAGTTGAACTGAACTCACAGTTCCTTTCATGCAAAATTCCACTCCAGGTTACTCCAAATTTTGTTAATTTCAGCATCCTGTTGTTGCTACTGTTAATCGGAAACTCTTGCTGATCTACCTGTTTTTGCTTGACACCTTCGTGAACATAATCAATACACTGCCATCTCCAATATGATTAACTCAATCCCTTTCAATAGAATTTAAACCTTATTAGACTCATTCTGTCAGCTTTCTGATACATAAACAGAAACTGTGCATAACATGAAAGTATGAGGTCACAAGAATAATAATTCATGGAATGATAGTTAGCCCCCAACTATTTGAACGAACATGCCTGCTTGTGCTGCTGAAGAACTGATGATGACAGGAGCAGGGGCTACCAGCCGTACTGGGGCTCCTAGCCCATTCCTGGCCCCTGTATTCACCACGAGAGCACCTGTTTGGTCATAGTAAGCTGCAGGAGCCAGCACTGGATAGCCTAGGAGAACAGGTTTAATTCGTTACATAAGAAAATTTACACAAAATTTTAACTGTATGTGTGTCCTAAGGGTTGAGGAAGATGGAGTCAGTTTGTTCTCTGCTGCTCTAAAGGACAGAATCTAAATCATTCTATTCAAATTGCAAGAAAAAACATTCTGGATAAACTTCCTGATAGTAAGAAACGTTCAATTACACTGCCTTGGAAAATGGAGGAGCCATCTTTCTTAGAAGTTTTTAAGTAAAGGTCAGATGGTTATCTCTCAGGGATGCTTTAACTGTGGATTCATGCACCAGTAGGGAGTTTGACTAAATGGTCACTGAATTCCTGTCCAACTTTATGATTCTATGAACGTGATACTCTGCTGCATCCTATCCTTCCATTCCTGCTGTGCTGGTTCAAGAAAACAGAAGTGCTTACCTGGCATTCCAGCTGCCAGCCCTTGTCCAAAGGCAAGAGCTGAATTTACTGCTGCTGCAGCCACCAATGGATCAGTTTGCTGGCCCTGCTGACTTTGATTTGGTGTCAAAGGGCGCTGACTGCCTCCTCCACGGAGAACCTTACACACAGAAAACAAAAAGAACTGTAGTATTTTCTTACTTAGTTAGTTAGTCCAGGGTCCAACAAGATAATTTTGTAGTTATCACTGGAAACTAATTCTAGATACCATCCAAAAGAAAAACAAAACAAAACAAAACAAAAACCCTGTAGTCTATCATGCCTTGTAGAAGTATTCACCCCACCTTTGATTTTACATCTTGTTATGTTATAATCTGGAAATGAAATGGGGCAACTGGTTCTGCTACCACTTGATGGGCACAAAATAGTTGATCTAATAAAGGTGCGAAATATTTTTATTATGGCACAAAAGAAAACAAAAACAAATTGGCACTTGATAGTTATGCAAGTATTCACACATATACCTCAAATCAATACAGTATAAGCATTTTTGGCAGCAATTACAGCTGCATTTTGTTGTTGTGTGGCAAGTCTCCATAAGCTTTGCACATCTGATTGTCAGTGGCTGGCGGAGATCAAGCAGATGCGGGGCAAGCGGCTGGAGCTGAACAGCGTTTAGCAGAGGGGGTCAATACACAGAGGGTTATAGCACCCCCACAGGAAATCCCCCGCTCGAGCGTACACCAGTCCCGAAGCAAAGGTTAAGTTCCAAAGTAAACGCAAGCTAATTCTCAAGCAAAGGCAGGGTTACGTCACCCAAAGCAAGGCGGAGAGCTCGGCCACCAGGGAGGCTGGACGCGGTCGTCGGAGGGAGGGGCCAGATCCGGACGCAGGCAGAGGAGAATGCGGTAGACCGACGGTTGTTGCTCCAAAGTCCTCCCCTCCCAGTGCCCGCCCTAAGTAGCCCCTAGCCCAGCTGTGACCAATCAGGTCCGGGCTCACAGCTGAGAGCTCTAAGCCCACAGGCGCTTCTCCAGCAGCCGCCAGGACCTGCGGACTGCCTCCTTCCCCTGCTGCCATTGCCGAAACGTGGGAGGAGGGGCGGCAGTCTCCTCTGGGCTGGAGTTGCGGCTGGGCAGAAATTCCGGACTGGAACCGGGGCCTGCTCTCCCCGGTGAGCCTGCAGGCGCCTCAACCGCCGGGGTGAGCCCGGGCCGCCCCCGGCGCTGCTAACGGGCCCGTCCCTCACCCCCGCTGGAGCCTCCCCAACTTCCCGCAGGTCTCCCGGTAAGGAGCCCCACTCCCGCGTGTCCGAGCTTCCGTCCGCATCGGCGGCGGCCTCCAAGGCGGCCGGCCTCTGAGGCAGCCGAGCCTCCGTCCGTGGCGGCGGTGGCCTCCGAGGCATCCGGGCTCCCGTCCGCAGCGGTGGTGGCCTCCGTGATGGCCGAGCCTCTGTCTGCGGCGGTGGCGGCCTCCGCGGCGTCTGGGCTCCCGTCAGTGTTGGCGGCGGCGGCCTCCATGGCGGCGGCAAGCTCAGTCGGGCCCATGACACTGATGTGCAATGGGGCTTTAGACAGTAACAGTTCCCGGTATACCTTTATTCTCCACATACTGTCTCTGGAACTTTCTCCATTTGCTCATTCATCCATGTATCAATGTATCCATGTATCCAAGCAACCACTTTCCAGGTGTATCTGCAACCACATAAAAGGCTTTTCTCTCTTTCTCCCCATTTCCTCTCAAGATGGTGGAAGGAGCCAGCTTTACTGAACTGCTCCCTTAACTTGAAGCTCTCTAGGTAGCCAATGCCTATGAACAGGTTCTGTATGTACTTTTCAGAATCACCAGTAAAGAACAGGTTGCTTACCTGTGAGTGGTCATCTGGGAACTCACACAAATGGGTCATCTGCACCTGCGCAGTATGGTGTTTGGAATCTTCTAAAGCCTAGAAATAGGTATTTTGGTGGGAATCCCACCCCATCCCGTGCCTATAAAGCCACATTCCCACTTAAATCATCAGTTCCTTGGCCACCTAAGGCAGTAGCCGGAGGACCAACAGGTTAAGCAGGACATGAAGAGGGGAGGACGGGCAGGGTTGTGAGAGTTCACGGATGACCACTCAAAAGAACTACAATGACAGCTAAGCAACCTGTTCTTTGTGGTCTCTGTGACTCACACAAATGAGAAACTAGCGAGCTACTTAACCAAGGAAGTGGGAGTGTCATGCCACAGAAGAATGCAATGCTTCCTAAACAAAGTATCAGTCAGATGACAGAAGATTGCAGAACAGCTTTGCCAATGATGACATCAGTATATGCTCTATTGTTTAGTCTATAGTGGATGATGAAGATAGTAGGCTATGCCTGTGACCAGGTGGCAGCCCTGTAGATCTTGTGGAGAGGAACACTGTGCAGGAATGCTGTAGATGCTGCAATGGCTCTGGCAGAATAATTCCTCAACTGGTGAGGACGTTGTTGTCCAGCTTACTTGTAGGCAAGATGGATGGTCGAGGCTACCCACTTTCATAGTCTTTGTGATGAGATTGGTTGTCCCTTCTTGGAAGATGAATAGCAAACAAAGAGTCTGTTGGAATCTCTGAAAAAAGCCATGCATTGAACACATAAGTCCAGAGCAGGTCTGGAATCCAGGCAGTGCAGATTCTGTTTGAGGTCTGATGACAGATTTGACATGAATGAAGGGAGGATGATGTCCAGGATAGAGATGGAAAGAGGACACCCCCTTTGGTAGGAAGGTGATGTCTGTTCAGAGCACTATTTTCTCCTTGTGGAAGTGAAGGTATGGTTGGTCCACCCTAAGACCGAAGATCTCACTGGCTCTCCTGGCTGAGGAGATGGTGACCAAGAAGTCTGTCCTCCATGAAAGTAGACGCAGGTAACAAGAGGCCATGGGTTCGGAAGGTCTTTTGGAAAGTTGAAAGAGGACCAAAGTGAGGTTCCATGCAAGTACGAGGGGCGTGACCGCGGTGTGTGTGCAAGTTCTTGTACCCTGGAAAACCTGTTTCATTAGAGTACTGGAGAAACAGGAGGGTTGGCCACAACACTGCATGTATCAGGACAGAATGGAGAGTAACATGTGACTGATGAAAAGGAAAGTCCTTTGGAAGACAGAGAGCCAAGGAAATTGAGGATGTCTATGATACCAAAGCTGTCCAAGTTGAGATGGCTGTTTTGGAGAAATTGGCAAAACTTAAGACCCTTTGTATGCATAGGATACCTCATAGAGGGCCTGTGGGCTGATTCCAGAATGTGTCGCACTGAAGCAGGTAATGCATTCAATGAACTAGTTTACACACCGTCAACCTGAGGGACTTAACATCTGGAAGTTGTACAGTACCATTCTGGATGGTGAGAACGTTTGGTCTGTATAGCAGTTTCCAATACTAACCTTTGGATGGGACTATCAGGGGCCAACCAGGTCTGTTTCAGCCACCATAGTGTTATCAGGATCACCCTGGCATCATACTGATGGATCTTCACAAGCATCTTTGTTATTAGTGGGAATGGAGGAAAAACATACACAACAGGATCTGCCCAGCTGAAAAGAAAGGCATTTCCTAGCGACTTCTTGTCTTTGCTGTTTTTGGAGCAGCATAGGTCATACTGGTAGTTGAGCCTAGAGACAGAGATCTATCAAAAGAGTGCCCAAGCTGCGGAAGATGTTGTTCAAGGTTCCCGTGTGAAGCTTCCACTTGTGACACGACCGGGGGGGGGCTGAGGATGAGAGTGTCTGCTAGAGAGTTCTCACCCTCAGGCAGATGGATGGCTGATGGCAGAATCTGCTGCAGAGGCATCAACTTAACAGACATATTGACAGGTCTAGCAGTGTCCCGGATCACATGCTTCTCTGATTGTTCACATAGTACATTGTGGTGGTGCTGTCCATAACGATCTGCACCAACCTCCCTTGGAGATGTTGTTTGAAGGCACAGAAGGCTTTGATCATGGTGAGGGCACTGATGTGGAGGAGCCTCTCCAATGTCAACCATCACTCTCTCACTGTCAGGCCAGGTAAATGTGTTCCCCAGCCATCAAGGGAGGCATCCATGGACACCAAAACCAAGGCAGTAATGAGGGAAGAACAGCATCCCCACCAGAATGTTCCTGGAATCCATCCACCATACTAGGGATCAAAGAACAGGACATGGTGCTGTGAATAATCTCAGTGGTTGATGTCTAAGGGGATTAAAGTTGGGAAATCCACCACACTTGGAGAGGTCATATGCTGAGCTTGGCAAATGAGGTGACTGCCACGATCGAGGCCACGAGACCTAGAAGGACATGAATGTCCCTTGCTCTTGTTCTTTGACACTTTGAGAGGTGGAAGGTAACCTGGCATAGGGTTTCCCATCTGTTATTTGATAAGAATGCTTGTTGGAGCTTGGAGTCTAGTATGGTGCTGATAAATTTGATCCTTTGGCAGGGTATCAGGTGGGACTTTTTGAAATTGATGAGTAGGCCCAGCAAAAAAAGAAGTTTGATGGTGGCATTGATGTTAAAGAGGAGTTGGGTTCAAGTCCGGGTGAATAAGAGCCAGTCATTTATGTAGGGAAATACCACGATACCATGTTGATGCAACATGGCCGCTACCACCAACATAACCTTCATGAAAACTCTCGGAGCCGTGCAGAGGCTGAAAGGAAACAAGTGAAAGCGGTAAGCTTTTCAACCACACACACACATTTGAACCCACGACAAAGGCCAGATACCTCCTGTGAGTTAGCCTGATGGAGACGTGGAAGTAGACGTCCTTCAGGCACAGGGTAGCGAACAAGTCCCCTTTCTAGAGTAAAGGGTGGATGGACATGAGGGTGACCATTCAAAATCATTTTAGTCTCTGTGAAGATCCAAAATGGGACAAAGATTGCTGTCCTTCTTTAACACCAGGAAGTACCGGGAAGAGAAAGCGTGTAAGAGTGGAATGTGTTCTATGGCTCCTTTCTCAAACAGGGTCAAAATCTCCTCACTGAATATTGGACACAGACACATGATACGGATCTGATGAGTTGGAGGAAGGTAATGAAACTCTATGGCATATCCTTGGTGACAATATCCAACACTCAAGACTCTGTCACGACAGAGGCCCAAAGTGTGTTAGCTTAGCCTGTTGCCAAAGAGATGGGGATTCATGTCAACAGAGTACCATGGAGATGAAATCATCAAAGTGGGGAAGCAATGATAGTGATGTAATACTGGTCGTGTCAAAGGAGGTGTTAAAGGTAGAAGAGGCCAAGGAATCTTCAATATTGATAGTAGAAGAGTATGCAGTGGGGAATGTGTGGTGCAGAAACTGGTATCATGCTCAAGACCATCAACCACATCTCTTAAAAGAATCAACCTGGCATTTCTTATATTGCGATGGAAAATACCATGATGACGGGAGCTTATGAGAGGACTGCTGTTGGAGTGGTTGAGAAGTCCTCTGTTGCCAATTGGATGTAGGGCTGAAAGCTCAACTGGATTGCAGATATCAGAAGTATCTGTACATAGAAGGCTGAGGAAGCTGGAAGCCAAATTTCCGGGCCGTAGACCTCATTTTCTGTGCGTGCTCCAATTTGTCATTGGTAGCTGCATTAAAGAGTCCGGCATCATCAAGCAGCAAATCTTCAATCACCGACCTCACTTGTTGGGAGAGTTCTGAAGACAGAAGCCAAGCATGGCAACGAAGCGCTATAGCTCCTGCTAAAAATTTGGTACTATGATCTGTAATGTGTTTAGAGGTGGAAATCTGCTGGGAGGCTAAACGGTAGGTCTTACCATGAAGCACAGTAGTGATCTGTTTGTCCTCATCTAGTCAGCGGTCTTTGTAGGGCATAATCTTGTTCCAGAGGAACTCCTGGTAAGCACTCATACGTGCCACATAGCTTAAGATGTGAAAAAGGAGTGCCACATTGGAATAGAAGTTTCTGCCAATGGAATCAAGCTTCTTGCCTTCTTTATCAGCTGGGGGTGTGTGTGTACAGTCTCTGAGAAGTGTGTGACTGGGTGGCACTGACCACTATAGAGTTTGGTTTGGGGTGGTTTATAAACCAGTCCAGATTGGAGGCATTGAGTCAATAAAGAGACTCCAACTTCTTTTCATGTCAATGGTATTGAGGATAGAGAAGCCCAGGCCTTCTTCAGAATACGTGGCAGGTAAGGCAAGAGACGGATGGACACAGTCACAGGTCCTGCCTATCCTCACTATGGCAGTCAACTTGTAAGTTTAAAGAGCAGGCCATCCTCAGCATTTGGCCTGAAAACAGCTCATGTCATTGGTCGGTGAAATAAGGTCCTGAGGTGCGACCTGGGATGGTAGGGGGCAATCGTAAACAATGTCAGCAGATGAAGATGAGGTTGATGACGAGATGAAGGGAGAGAAGCAATGGTAAATAAGGTGCTGAGGAGAGGCTGATGCAACACCGCAAGATCTCTTGGAGGACGGCTGCATCGGACGTATCAAGATTGGCATGATGAAGGTGAGTAGAAGTCATAGGAGTAGCTACTGGTTCTTGAGTGGACAACTGTTTAGCTGTCTCTGAATGGTCCTCCCACCCAGTCTGTCTATGTCTAGGAGGCGGAGGCAACGGTATGGGAGAGGGAGAGGGAGACTAACAGTACCAGTGGCGATGGTACTGAGCCTCTTCAACATAGAACTGACAGTGTCGTCAGTGTTGTTTGTAGCAGTGAAAGTCCTCAAGGTAGGGAAAGAGATCTGCCAAATCATAAGAAGATGCCCTATGGTAAGAGTAAGAGTAGTCCCAACGGTCTTGCCTGGTATGGTACCGAGACCTGTGGTCTGCAGAGCAATGATGGGAACAAGAAGAGCAAATCCCTGATGCGGAATGTCAAGGGGTTGGTGGTAGAGAGGGCAACAGACAGTGGTCCTGAGGTGACAACTGCAAGAGAGGAGTTTTCCAGTGTTCCAGAGGTGAAGAGGTGCCCTGATGGTTTTGAGACAGAAGACAAGACAGATGGACTCCAGCTGTACAGGGTATGTCACAGGAGAAGAATCAACGATCTCACTGGCAGAGGTACTGTGGGCCTCAGATGTACCATAGTGCTCCACTAGGGCAGGTGAAGAGATGCCCTAATAGGTTGTTGCTGTTGCTCCTTTGGTGATGGAGTAATGGCACAAACACTCTTTAGTTTTCTTCTTCTTGTGCTTCTTGGCCAATGCGGTGGCTGAAGGCTTATCCAGAAACGCTGAGGCCCACCTATGGTCCTTATGGGAGACATGGGAAGATTCCCTTGGTGTTGATCTAGATGGTCAGGTGAAGAAGACCAAGGAGGGTGGGAAGAAGTACTGATGATTTGATGTTAATGCTGACAAGGACTGAGACTTCTGCGTCTCTCTCAAGGTCAAAGTCAGAGTCGTTTGGCTAGATAGTACCAATTGACGGACTGAGCCAAGGGCCACGCAGAAGTTTGTGTGACGGTAACAGAGGCAGAGTATGGGGGCCTGTTCTGTGATGCCATGTCCAACGTGCTAAGAACCTTATCCCACAGGAGAGTTTTAAGTCAGTGCGGCTCTGCTGCACCTTGTTTGGGGGTGAATAGTTGGCAGTGGGCACAAGAACCAATATCGTGCCCTTCCTCAAGACAAAGGGGGCATTTGGAATGGCTGTCCTTATCAGAGATTTTGCCACCACAAGCACTGCAGAGTTTGAAGACCGATGTGGAGACCATACACCAGAGAATGTTGATCAAGAAGAGGGCAGTTCAAAAGACAAAGAGAAACACAAGATACAGTCTGAGATACAGTCCGAGATACAGTCAATAACCAGAAGAGTTTGACAAAACTGAGCCAAGAGCAAATCAAAAACTGAAAGAACAAGTCTGAATCAAGACTGACTGAAGGTTCCAACAACACCGGTGTCATGGCAGAAGAAAAGGAACTGATGGTCTGAGAGAGAAGGACAAGTTACTTACCTATAACTGGAGTTCTTTGAGTGGTCATCTGTGAACTCACACAAATGCGCCTGCACAGTAGGCCCTTTCAGAACTTTCTGGAGCTCTAGGCCTAGTATTTTGAAGGGAACTCTGCCCACGCTCCTCAGGCTATACTTCCTGCCATCATGTCCAGTACACTGGCCACTGTGGCCGCCTTAGAGCATAGGACACACTGAGGGAGGCAGGGTGGGGTTATGCGAGTTCACAGATGACCACTCGAATAACTCCAATTACAGGTGAGCAACCTGTCCTCCTTCTTTGTGGTCTCTGTGATTCACCCAAATAGGAGACTGATGAAGGAGGTGGGAGTGTCATGCTAGTAAGGTTCTTCATTGAGCTTTCAACTGTGACACGCTAGAGGGGTCCAGTTCAGCAAGTCTGCAATGGTATTCTGGTCCCCTGGGAGGTGAATGGCAACGGGAAAGATGTGTCAAAGTGGATATCAGTGCCACAGTTGGAGTGTTAGACGGAGGAGGGCTGGTGATCTACCACCTTGCTTGTTGATGACAGTTGTGTTGTCTGTCAGTACCTGTACTACTTTCTCCTTCAATGTATCTTCAAAAGTAGTGAAGGCCTGCAAGGAGCTCCAAAGCATTGATGAGGAGAGATGAGGAGAGACCTTGTTGACATGGACCACCTGACCCTCAGACAGAACTCCAATGTAGGCTTCTCCTTCTTCTAATGAAGCATCTGTTGTTACCAAGACTGATGGGGGTGGTTGCTGAAAGGGCATTCTGGCGGAAATGTTGTGATTTGCTTTCCAAGATAGAGATCAGAGGACGGGTTGTGGTATTGAGAGCCATCAAGTTGGTCAATGCTGAATGAGATTGAAGGTATTGAGGAATCAATTCTGGAGAGCCCTCATCCACAGTTTGGTGAATGGTGTTACTGTTGTTGTCAATGCCATGAGGCTTAGGAGGATCTGTACAGACTTCACTCTGGTATGATGGCTCAGTTGGAGATTATATTGCAGTGAAGAGATGAGTGCCATGTTTGGGTGGAAGAAACACTTGACTGCTCTCTAAGCAGGTTAAACACTTTGAGTGCCCATCTTGCTTGGGGGTTTTGGCGTTTCAAGAATGACAATGTTTGAGGAAGGCTGTCGGTTTCATAAAACAGTAAACGAAACCAAGTTGAAGAACTTGGGGTCAAGGTGAAGGGATCAGTCAGGAAAAGTCGCGAACCAAGCTGAACAAAAGAAAAAGAAGCCAAGAAGTGAAAACAAAAGTCCATAATGCTTGATAGAAGCCACCTAAGGGTACAGCTAATGCAGTGGTAGAAAAGGAACTGGGGATGATGGCAGGAAAGGGCTTTAGCTAGCCTCATGTGTTACCCCACTGACATACCCTATCCCGGGGACTATAAATTTGATATCGAATATGCCCGCCATGCCAGAGAGGTTGCCCAGATGGGAATGCAGACAAGGAGGTCAAAAGACTGAAAACAGGTCAGACCAGGAAAATCCCCAATCACATTCCCCTAGGGGACCTCAGGCTAAACATGTCCACAAGGACAAAAGGTTTTCAGGCAAGGAATAGCCAACTTGAGTGGAATATTGGGTTTTTCCCAGGTTGAGCAACTCTAACATTAATAAACGCTGCTCTGCATCTGCATAAGCCAACCATGCAAACTACCAAGTTGCTATTGTGCAGCATCTCTCCCTTTATTTTGGCCAGTGGTTTTTCCGGGAAAGGGCCTGCCCTCAAGGTACGTTCTGCCCTCTAAGTATTCCTTAGTTTTTGAGGGTCTCTTCGGAGAACTCCTCGCCACGCTAGCAGACCAGCATTCTGTTAGTTGAGTGATCCCCTCAGCCACTTCTCTTCGCTGAGCTCCGTTCTTCTCACCACTTCCTGGACTGAAGGCTTCAGGACAGGTGCAGTGTCACTGCCTCCGCTGAATTCCCTATCAATTTTCACCTCTTTCCGTTCTCAACAGGCTTTGTGTGCATGAGTGAGTGAGTGCATTGGTGCATTAGAACACATTTATTAATAAAATACAGTTATTGGTACATTTGTCTGCCTTTTCACTTTGTTTGACCCCATAAACATTGGGTAAAAGATTCTGCTGGGTTACCTTGTCCTTCATTTTGCTGTTGCCAGTGCTCTGCTAATTTTCCCAACATTTGCATTTTGGAATGAATCAAGGTGCCCCCCCCAAAGGGACCCCCAGAAGTCAGGGTAACACAGGGAAATGGGTGGTGTTCTCACCAAAATACTAGACCTAGAGCTCTAGAAGGTTCCCAAAGGGCCAGTTGTGCAGGCGTAGATAACCTATTTGTGTGAGTCACAGAGACCACAAAGAAGAACGTGGCTTTATAGCCTCAGATGATAGGGGCAGGGTTCCTATTATAACACCTATCTCTAGGCTCTAGAAGGTTCTGAACACCGCACTGCACAGATGCATATGACACATGTGTGTGAGTCACAGAGACCACAAAGAATTACTTTTTTACTCAAGTAATTTGCATACTGTCTGCCCGCTTTATTTTACCAAAGCTGGTGTCAGAGAGACAGAAGAGATTCCACACCTTTTCTTGTGGAGCTCTGCTAAAGGCAAGAGCTTCATCTGTCCCAGGAAGACCTAAAGGAAGCACTCACCCCTCTACTTTCTCCACTGTATCACCATTTCTGGCCTTTGGGAATGCCTGGTTGGGGAAACATTGCTTTCTCTCAAAGGAGCACCAAGAAAGGGGGCTGGTGCGTTTCATGTTCTCCCAGGGCAGACTAACTCTCTCCTTTCACCACTCTACTCAAAGGAGAGGATGGTTCCTTTTTTATAAGTGTTAATACTGTAATATTGTACCTTAACTTTTATAAAAAAAAAAAGAACCACCCCTTTCTCTGAGTAGCATGGCAAAAGGCCTTTCTGAATGGATGGGGAAGAAAATAGTGGCAGCAGTGGCTGGGGCATCTAGCTCCTTGAGATGATGCTGGTGCTTTCTCCTCTCCACAGAATGATTCTCAACTTATACACGGGTCATACACAAATCCATAATTTTGCTCCCAAATCTGCCCTTGACTTACACATGAGGTCGGCTTATACACAAGTATATACAGTATATTCATTCCAATTCCACACTGTAACACAACAAAATGTGGAAAAGTCAAGCAGGGTGAATACTGCTGTAAGGCACTATACTTCCCCATAAGAGCCAAAAAAGCCATAAATCACTATAATAGCTATAAATTTCACTGGCACCACAAGAAAGTAGGATGTTCCCCCAACCTGTTCCATGGCTCTAGACTGGATTTTGTGCTGGTGGGTTTTATCAGTTCCATGGATCAAAAGGGAAGAGTTGTAATACAATATGCCAGCACTCATCACTATCCTTGCCAATACTCACTTTGTTTCTCGCCATTAGAAACTACTAAGTCCAGCTGTAATTTGTGGACACTTGGGTAATCAGCTATGAACAGTGAAAAACCCACTATTCTATTACTCTCAGAAAATAGTCCTATTTTAAAAGTACATATCGCAGGCCTTTCAAGAACTACAGACATTATCCTTACTGTATTTTCAAACAGACATCTTTCATATAACTTCAGGTATAGACAGAATTCTGGAATTGATTTTGAAATTGGTATAGAACCAACCACCTATAAAAATATACTGTATTTGCTGCTGTATAAGACTCACTTTCGTCCCAAAAATATTCTTTGAAAATGGGGTGTGTCTTACACATCGGCAAATAGTATTTGCCAGTGTATAAATGGGGTGCATCTTAAACACGGGTGCGTCTTATACGCCAGCAAATACAGTATTTCTAAAAACATACCCTGCCATTGATACATCAATGGGTAGAGGAATATATTTCCACCGCCCAACTTTGTGGCAACATTTTGTTTAAAAAGGTCCAGCTCAGCACATCTGAGTACATAAGAGGATTATCATTACCGAACAGTGTTCTCAGTGAGGGCAAGAGTGTCATCACTGCCAGACCTTTGAGGATAACTAAAGTGGACAGATAAATAAACTTATTGTTTTGCTCATCTGACAATTCTTGAAATAATGTCAACAACGTACTTTTTTATGCATTTTTCCGAAATACATATTTTAGTTATTTTGATTTTTTAAGTATATGCATTACACAAACAATGAACTATACTACAAACCTTACCAATGTATGCATGTCTGAAAACACACTGACTCACAAAAAGTCTCAATCTGCAAAAGTATCTTGAGAGTAACTGAGAGAAAGAAGTTGGTAATACAAGCTTTCATAGACTAAGTCTACTTCATCAGATACATGGAGTGAAGTGCCTAGGAACAGACATTTATGATAAAGTAGACTTAGTCAATGAAGGCTTATGCTACCAACTTCCTACCATCTATCTCAAAGGTGCTACAAGATTCCTTTGTATATTGATCAGACTAACACAGCTATGATTTTGAATTCTACCACCAAATAGTCACAGGAGGTACATAAAGTTTCTATCCCTATTCTTGGAGCATAGGAATGTCCAATTTCTTCTGCCCTCTCATTTGCAAGTTTCATCCTTTCTCTGTATGAAAATGTACCATTCTCTCAAGTTTTTCTCCGTATGAACAGGCTTCTAAATCTTTTCTGGACAAATTAGATATATTTATCCACTACCTGATATGAGAGGTTCAAGAGGTGAAACCATCTTCATATCTCCTAGTGTGATCCACTGCTTTAAGCATTTTGCATCAAGTCCAAATCTAAGGTCAGAAGTAAGAGAAAGTCTAGGAAGAAGCCTGACTGGAAGGAGTGAGATCACTACTGTGCTGCAGCACATGCTAAAATACATATGTACATATACATACAAAATACACCCACCCACTGACAATTTACTTTGCAAGTAAATGTGGGGGGGGGCTTTACAAACAAGCATCTCTGTCATATCATATGTAGGTATCTCAGAAATCATCACTGTCTCTTTCAGTTTGCTCACTGGTTGTTTGGAGTCTGGATATTAGAACTGTATATGAATCTTTTCAGGAGGTCAACACAATGTTACTGACCATCTATCTCAAAACAAAGAAAACATCATATTTGCAACATATGATAGGGGTTTAAAAGTATCTATTAAACAGTTACTCTATTTATAAAACAATATCCTCTCTTCCAGTGTCCAGACTGCTCTATGTTATATTCTAACAACATTTTACTTCTTTTGCAATCACTCCATTTTCTCATGTTGGCAACTGTTATGTTTCCTGTGGCAATTCTGGTTTTGGTTACCTTTAAATAATGCTGGGCGTCTTTGACAGTTTGCATTTGTGCAAAGCATAGAGCTCCTCCTCACCTGTTGCTGTCCCTGCTGGGTCTGTTGACTGGTCTGTTGATTTGAGGAATTGGTGGCAGCGGCAGCGGCAGCAGCTTGCTGCTGGAAGAGACTGGCAGGATAAACTCCCCAGGGAGCCACTCCATAGTACTGATGAGGAACAACTGCAGGTCCTAAAATATCAAGAGATAATTGATCTTATCTTCTGCTGGCTATAAAAACATCAGTTCGGGCTTCTGATTAGTCCCCCATTAACAGAACAAGAAATGTGAAAGTTTGATTTTTCTTAAATAAGAAACAAGTAGTTTTGACTAATGGTAAAAAGCGGCAGGGAAGGCAGAACAGTAAACATTTAGTCCCATTTCTTGTGGTTTTATGCAAGAGTTCTGTTGAGTGTAGAAGAATGTCACCCCTTGTCAGCACTTGCTCAAGTAACTGGGGACTTTTGTGCAACAAAAGCCAAAATCCACAAAAATGATACCTTTACTGGACCAACTGAAATGCACAAAATAAATCACGCAAGCTTTTGAAGATTCTCTGATTTCTTCATAAGGCAAAGAAGTTAAATCATATGGGAGAAGAAAAGTGATGATGTTAGAGTCACTTTGCAAGATGTTAACTTTTGTTGTCAGTTAAGGTGCTCTAGAAGGATATAAATTCAAGCAGAAGCCACTCCTATTCTTGGCCATGTGAGGATTACAAAAGACAGTAAAACAAGGGGAATACAATTTCAATTTCATTAGCAGGAGCAAAGTAACTTCCACTGAGATCTGCACAAGCTCCATCTTGTCAAAGGCTAACTGCAACACTCCATTTCTCAAGGGAGCTTAGACCTAACACTTTGAGATTTCTACCTTCAGTGAAGTAAAATTCTTTAATTTGGATTACAACTGGCAAGTTTTGCCCAGACAATACCTACAAGTATAGAAACTTCTTGAGAAATAAATTTGATATTGTCCGTATTTTACTGGAAATTAGAAGGAGCTCCTCAGTCTGTTCTCAGAAAGAAGATTTTCACTTTAGAGGTACTGCCTGGTTAGGCTTCAAAAACCTTTTTCTGCTTCTGGTGGGGGTAACAGGAGTTATATTCCATCACACAACAAAGGCATCATGTTGGAAAAATTTCATTTATACTATATATTTAATCTCTGTGTTAGCAGCCTCATCCAATTTTTAACAATAAAACATCTCATACTACAGATTATGGTTGGTAAACTTTACTTCAGCAATTGCGCAGGAACTGATCCACACCAGTATTTAGTCTGGTCCAGTTCCCAATTCAGTTTTATTCTTGCCTTTTAAAAAATTCTTGGATCACAGAATGTTGCAGCATTCCCTCATTGGTGTCTCCACAATGGGGAAAATCTGTTACCTGATGATATTCACCCATCCAATCTATAAAATACCGTGCTGCTTTCCAAATACTTCTGAAATCTTTTGTAGCAATGGAGAAGGGGGAAAACTGATTTTAATAACCAAACATTTGGTTTTTTATTTTTTTTTAAAAATTATTAAGCTCACCCTAATTTATATATTAATTATTTAAAGTAGTTTAGGAAATGAACTCCAAATATAGAACTAAGGCAGATATGATACAAAATGTGTGAAGGCATGCATGTATTCAAAAATATTTCAGAATAACAGCAATGGAGGAAGATCCTTTCGTATACTGAAGAACAGGTTGCTTACCTGTAACGGTAGTTCTTCGAGTGGTCATCTGTGCCTCATACAATAGGAGCTTTCGCGCCTGTGCGGTAGCGTTCGGAAGATTCTAGAGCTCGTTGGCTTGGCAGGGAGCCCCTCCCCCTCGGTCGTACTACACATGCTCCTCCCGCCGAGCCACGGTCTCTCCTCAGTTCTGGTCCGCCGAAGAACATGGGACCTGAAAGAGAGGGGAAGGCAGGGCGGGTGTGTATGAGGCACAGATGACCACTCGAAGAACTACAGTTACAGGTAAGCAACCTGTTCTTCTTCTTCGTGGTCTCTGTGCCTCATACAATAGGAGACTGAATAGCTCACCTGTAGGATGGTGGGTCAGGTCCCAGACCCTAGAAGACAGAGGCCAGCACCGCACGACCAAACCGGGCATCTTGCCTGGAACGGCAGTCAAGCCTGTAGTGGCGGATGAAGGTCGATGGTTGAGCCCAGGTCGCCACATGACACAGCTCCGGCAGGTCAACAGCTCCGGCAGAAGGGCCGCGGACGTGGACACGGCCCTGGTGGAATGGGCCCGAAGCAGGTCCGGCGGAGGCTTCTTGGCCAGTTGGTAGGTTAAGTGGATAGTCTACGCGACCCACTTGGAGAGTCGCTGGGATGATACCTTGTGGCCTCTTTTACGCCTGCCATAGCAGACGAAGAGGTGAGGTGTCTGTCGGTAGGACGTCGTCTTATCCGTGTAGAACGCAAGGGCCTGACGGACGTCCAGGGAGTGCAGGGCACGCTCCAGGGGCGAGGTGGGCTCGGGGTAGAAGGCCGGGAGCACGATGTCCTGGTTGAGATGGAAGGTGGAGACCACCTTCGGCAGGAATGAGACGTTGGGCCGGAGGATGACGTTGTCGTGGTGGAAGACCAAGAAGGGGTCGTCGCAGTGCAGCGCCGCCAGCTCTCCGGCTCGCCTGGCAGAGGTGATCGCCACGAGAAACGCCGTCTTCATCGCCAGGAGCCTATCGTCCGCTGTCGCCATCAGCTCGAAGGGCAGCCCTGTGAGCTGCGATAGCACCAGTGATAACGACCACGACGGTAGCGGGGGCGATACCAGCGGGTAGAGGTGTTGCAGGCCCTTCAGGAACCGCTTGACGGTATCGTCCCGGAAGAACGCCGCGGAGGGTGATCTCGGCGGTTGGTACGCCACAATCGCGGCGAGGTAGACCTTGATCGAGGTGAAGGCAAGGCCTTGCTGCCGCAGGTGGAGGAGTAAGTGAAGAACGATCCGGGGGCCCGGGCCCGGGGGAAGTCGGCTCACGCCGCTCCTCTGCGAAGGCGACAAACCGCTGCCATTTGTAGTGGTAGTTCCTCCGTGTCGTTTCCCTTTCCCCTCGCCGCCGTTAAGACGGTACCGATGGGGGGGTCGTCTACGGCGAACCCCCAGGTTTTGGGAGGGCCAATATGGAAGGTCCGGGTGTAGCACCTGGCCGTTGGAGGGGGGAGAGCAGGTCCGGCGCCAGGGGGGAATTTTAGGGTCCTCCCCCGGGAGGCCTGGGATGGGGGGGGCCGAACCAGTGCTGCCTCGGCCAGTACGGTGCTACCAAAACCCCCGTCCCCTCTGTCCGCGATGATCTTCGATACGACGCAGGCGAGGAGCGGGAACGGCGGGAAGGCGTACGGGGAGTCCCCCGTCCCACGGGATCTGGAACGCATCGCCGATGGAGCGGGGATCGTGCCCTGCCCGGAGCAGAAGTGTCGGCATTTCGCGTTCTGGCTGGTCGGGGAAGAGGTCAACGGTCGGCTCGCCCCACCGGTGTCGGAGCATACGGAAGGCGTCTTTGGGCCCCAGGGACCACTCGTGGTAGGAGGAGGTGTCCCTGCTGAGGGCATCCGCCATGGTGTTCTCCTGCCCCGCCAGGTGAACCGCCAGCGGGTGGATAAAGGAGGCGGCAAGTCCCAGAGGGCGAGTGCGATGGCGGAAGCGTGGTGGAGGGGGTTTCCCCCCTTTTGCCTGTTCACGTAACACAGGGCCGGGTTGTCGGTGAGGATCAGCACGGAGCGGCCCACCACCAGGTCCCCGGGAACGCCATCAGGGCTTTGTGGATGGCGAGGAGTTCTAAAAGCTTTATATGGAGGAACGTCTCACCGTCCATCCAGGCGCCCTTGACCCGAAAGATCTCCGGCGTGGGCTCCACACCCCAGCAGGGACGCGTCCGTCTTTATCGTGCCCCGGGGTCTGGGCTGGCGGAAACGGCATTCCCGACATCAGGTTTCGGGGGGACTGCCACCATCAGAGAGTCTGCCGGATCTGGGGGGGAATGCGGTACCGATGGGACTGTTTCGTCCTGGAGCGGGTCGAAGACCCTGATGATCCAGTGCTGCGGGGGTCGTGCTCGTAGCCTGGAGAGATAGGTGACGGCCTTGGTCGCCGCCATGTAGCCGAGCAGCTGCTGCAGCGGTTTTGGCCGATACCGTGGGGGCCCCTGGGAGGCCGCCCGCGCCGCGGGGGTGAGCGTCCGGGCCCTCTCCGTTGGTAGGTAGGCCCTTCCCGACACGGTATTGAGGGTCGCCCCGATGAAATCGAGGAGGCGGGTGGGCTCGAGGTGGGACTTTTTGGGGTTTACCTTGAGCCCGAGCCGGGTGAGCCATGTCAAGGTGAGGTGAATGTCTTTTTAAAGTTTGTTTTTGGGAGGACGCCACCAATAGCCAGTCGTCGAGATAGAGGTAGACCAAAGACGCCTCTTCGCAGGAAGGAGACGATGGGAGCCATGCACTTCGTGAACACGCGGGGTGCAGTGGAGAGTCCAAAGGGCAGGACGCGGTACTGGTAGCTGGCACTGTCGATCGCAAAGCGCAGGTACCGCCTGTGCTGGGAACGGATCAAAGATGTGGAAGTAGGCGTCCTTGAGGCTATGGATGCCACCCAAACCCCCTTGTCGGAAAAAGGGGGAGGATCGTTTGGCAGGGTGACCATCTTGAACCTCTTGGGGTGAATGTATTCGTTCACTCCCCGAAGGTCCAGGAGGGGGCGTAGGGACCCGTCTGGTTTGGGCCCGGCGAAGTACCTCGAGTAGAAGCCGGTGGTTCTGGCTAGGGGGGGAAGCCTTTATCGCCCCTTTTGTCGAGAGGGACTGGATCCCCCCAGCAGAGCCGGGGTGGCCGGGGTAAAAGTAGTAGAGGCCCCGTGGTGGCCCCCCGGAACCCCGATGGCGTACCCCAGGCGGACGAGGGGAAGTACCCAGGAGTCCGTGGTGATCCCCGCGCCATCGGTCGACGGGCCCGGGCCAGGTTCGGATGATGGAGGAGTTCTGCTGGAGGGGAAAAGGACGGCATCGGTAGTGTCCTGCGGGAGGCATCAAATCGCCCCCCCCCCCAACCCGAGGAAGCCCGGGACGGCGGAGGCTGCCGTCGGTGGGGCCTCCTCTGTGCTGCTGCCGCGGACGGTCTCGAGGCGGTCGAGCGCGGGGCCCGGGGAAACCCAAAGGACGAGGACGAGGAGGACCTCCGCCATGACGACCTGGACTGGGACGACCGGCGAGCCTGGGGGGGCCCGGTTATCCCGTTTTTCCCGCCGTCAGCCGGGCCTTAACGAGGTGGTCCATGGCGTCTGTGGACGTGTGGAAAGCCCCTGCCCGTCAAGGGGGCCCCCCCTTTCCCCCAGGGCTGTCCTCCTGGAGGCTGGAGGAACGGAGCCACACGTGGCGGAGGGCCACAGCACCAACCATCACCCTCGAGGGGGGACTCCAGGGGGGCCCCCCCCGGAGGCGAATTGCTGGGTGGCCACGGCCACGGCCTCTCCGAAGATCTGCGTGGCGGACGCGGGGGACTCTTCCGGGAGGTCAGCCAGGAGAGGGCCCAGGCGATCAAAGAGGTTCCAGGGGGTAGGCCGCCAGGCAAGCCATGGTGTTGGCGGTCCTGGACACCAAGGACGCCCCCGGGAACAGAACCTCCTCCCAAAGCTGTCGAGTTTCCGGCCTTCCCGATCGGGCGGGGTGGTGTGGGCCCGGTTGCCACCCCGTGTTTTGGGAGGGTTCCACCACCACTGAGTTCGGGACGGGGGGGTTTAAAAGGGGAACCCGCTCCTTCCTTCTGGGTCCTGTACAAATGTTCAAGCCTATTTGGGATGGGGCTGCCGGATGCCAGCTTCGCCCAGGGTTGCTTCAGCGCGTCCGCCAGGGTTGGCAGGAACGGGAGCGGCACGGCTGATGGAGGTCGGGTTTCCAGGTATTGGAAGACCGGGTTTTGCGCCTGCGGGGCGGGCCCACCTTGAGGCCGAGCGCCGTCCCCATTCGAAGGAGGACTGCAAAAAACCCGGCGCACGTCCTCCGGGGCCGTTTCCCGGGGAGCGGACCCCCCGAAGCCCAGCGGCGGTAAACTCGGGGAGGACAGCGTGGATTCCGTGGAGTCCGAGTCCGATTTCATAGGAGTCATGGGACGGGGATGGCGAACGTTCCGCGGCCTTCTCCTCCGCTCTCGGCAGTTGCGGTGCTGGCTGCACGGCGGAGCGGCAGGCGGTACCGTCGGGGCCGGCACGGTCTCCGGGGGCGATATCGATGGCTTCGGGTGTACCACCGCCTGCGCGCTCGCCCCGAGGCCCCCCGCTTAAGCCGGGGTGGCCTGGGGGGTCGGTCTGGTCGCCGTGGCCGCAGTCCGTGGCGGGGGGGAGAACCGGGGGCGCAGCGGTGTGATGGTTCCCGGGCCGCGGGGGAGCTCGGGGGGCCTGGGGGCGATCGCCCATGGCAAGAAAGCGGCGTTCCCTTTGGGGGCGAGTGGGAGCGTGGCCGTGGCGACCAGTACCTTGGGTCCGGGTGGTAGCGGTCCCGGTAGGGGGGGCGAGTAGGAAAATAGGAGCCCGGGGGGTCGTGCCTCCCTTTGGGCCAGCGCAAACTCCCCAAATTGGGGAGTGCGCGCTCTCGCCTGCACGCAAAGGGCCCCCCAGGCGCATTTCCCCCGCCGCGGGGATGGAGGCCTGGCCCCGTGGCCCGGAGATCGGGATTCGCCATGCTGGGGGAGGAAAGTCCCGGGGGTGTCCACGTGGCGCCCGGAGATGGACGGCGGCTCGGCGGCACAGTCTCCACGACTAGCTTCGGAGGCTGGGAAGGGGTGGTCGACGGGCTGGTCGTCGTCCGAGAGCTTCAGGATCTCCTGGGCCTGCGGCGCCCCCGGGGGGTCGGAGAGGGCCGACTTTCCCCCGGGCTGGGTAGGCGGCGGGGTCAGTTTGGGCCCGGGGGGTTTTCCGGAGGGGGCCGCCCCTTCCCCTTCTTTTTCTTCTCCCTCGGTTCCTCCCAGCAGGGGGCTTCTTCTGGGCAGAAGTCAGCGGTTTCGAGGAGGAGGCCGCGGGGGCATCTCGTGACCGACCCGTTGGGGATCTTCGGGGTCCTCGGTAGCTTCATCACCGGGGACTGGGGGCTTCCACACCGACGGTATCGAGGTTCCGGCGGCCGTCGGGGGAAAAGGAGGAGGGCGAGAAAGGCCTTTCTCCATCGGAAGGGGGCTCGGTCTTCTGGGCGCGGAGAGACTGCTCCCAGCAAAAAGACTTCAAACCCCGCCCCGGTTCCGAAGTGTCTGGTGGGGGAATTTTCCCCCACACGGGGCAAGTTTGGACGTTATGTCCCTCACCCAAACAAAAAAGACACTTCGAGTGTCGGTCAAAAAGGGGGACCTTCCTTCCACAGGAGGCGCAGGACTTTAAAAAATGCCGACATAAAACGCGGGGCAATGGGGAAGGTGAAGGGGGGAGTCAGAGGGAAAGCCCCACCGAGCCGAAAAAAAAGCCGAGGGAAAGGCGAAAAAGGATCCAAAAAACGTGAAAAACGAAACCCAAAAAACCCAAGGGGAAGTCCGTAGGGAGAGTCAAGAGACGGTCCGAGGTCGATTCCAAATCCAAAAACTACGCAGCAGGAAAAAAAGCAAGCCAACAAGAAGAACCTTCCTTTCGCTAGGCGGACAGGAAAGAACTGAGGAGAGACTTTTGGGGCCCGGGGGGAGGAGCATGCGCAGTACGACCGAGGGGGGGGGGGCTCCCCCCAAACCAACGAGCTCTAGAACTTCCAACGCTACCGCGCAGGCGCCAAAATTCCCATTGTATGAGGCACAGAGACCACGAAGAAGAAGTTTCATTATATGTCAGAGTCAGAGGTGTAACGTACTTCTGGGGGGAGAGAAAGAGATCAGGATATGGATAGTAATTCAACATGAAATGGAGGTTTGCCCTTTCCTCATAATGGGATTTTAGACGCTACATTTTGCACAGAAGGGGAAAGGTCACTGGTGCCAGGAAAAACTTCCTTTATGAAGAAAACAGCAGTTTGGAAAAGTTGCCCTATGCCCATTTTTAGACACATTTATAAGAAGTTTCCAGTGGATTCCTACATGTCTCCTGATTCTCACAGCTCCTGCTCAAATCAACACCTCTGTAATTTTGGAAGAAAAAAAAAATCAAATGAATTAAACATTTAAAGTCATATTTAATCTGGATGATTAAAATCTCTTAAAAAATAAAAAGCATGATCTTTCTTCAAATGCATAGACCACTCACCACATTCAGTTGCAGAAGTTTTTCTGTGAAAGGAAAAAAAGTGGGAAAAAAAAAATTACTATCCATATCCTGATCTCCTTCTCACCAATAACTTCTCTTCATCCTGGAGAGAAATGACTAGTGGGGTCCCACACATACGGTTGTATCCTGGACCCAGCGTATTCAACATCTTCATCAATGACTTGGATGAAGGAGTAGCGGGCATTTCTGATCAAGTTTGCAGATGATACCAAATTGGAAGGGGGTTAATACACTAGAGGACAGGGTTAAAATTCAAAATGACCTTAACAGATTGGAGAGCTGGGCCAAAAAACCCAACAAAACAAATTTCAACAGAAGAAATGTAAGGTCCTACACTTAGGCAGAAAAAAATGCTACGGACAAATATAGGATGGGGGACATGTGGCTGAATAACAGTACCTGTGAAAGGGATCTAGGAGTTTGGTGGACCAAAAGCTGAACATGAGTCAGCAGTGTGATGCATCAACTAAGAAAGCCAACACAATTCTTGGTTGCATCAATAGGAGTATGGTGTCTAGATTAAGGGGGGAACATACCCCTTATTTTGCTTTTGGTTAGACCTCATCTGGGAAAACTGTGTCCAGTTCTTGGGGGACCCCAATTCAAGAAGGGATTAACAAAAACTGGTACATGTCCTGGGAAAAGGGTGACCAAAATGGTGAAGGGTCTTAAAAAGCCACGCCCATGAGGAGCGGCTCAGGGGGCTAGGGATGTTTTTAACCCGCAGAAGTGAAGGTTAAGAAGGGACATGATAGCCAAAGTTTAAATATCTGAAGGGATATCATGTCGAGGAGGGAGCGGGTTTGTTTTCCACTCCTCCAAAAATAGGACAAGGGGCAATGGATTCAAACTACAGGAAAAAAATTACCTAAACCCCAGGAAGAACTTCCTAAGGAGGAGCAGTTCAATAGTGGAACATGCTGCCTCAGAGTGGGGTGGAGTCTCCTTCTTTGGAGGGTTTTTTTTTAAAAGAGGCTGGATGGCCATCTGTTGGGAGTGCTCTGATGTGTGTTCATGCACGGCAAGGAGTTAGACTGGATGGTCCGTGGTGTCTTCCAACTCTATGGTTCTGTGAAAATATTACAAAACTAATTATGTATAGTGGTTGGTCCAAGCTTATCACTAAAAAAACTGCTTCAATATTTCTTTCCAACCTGGGTTTTGACATTGTCCTCAAATCTATAAAACAAAGAATATGGGACACTGTCTTTTGTGAATTGCATACTCGTCATATGTATCCTGCTCCCCAAGCGCTGTGAATGTACACTATGTTGGGGCCTTTTTACATAGCTCATTATCTAAAGAATTTGACCACTGGTAAGTATTGCAGACTATTTACTAAGGCCAGGTGTAATGTGTTTTCCTCCAAATTGCTTTGATGTTGATTTGCCAGTGTTTCATATACTATAAGACTTTGTCCTTTTAGTAACCAGGGAAGTATAATGTATGAAGCGCATTCTTTTGTCTTGTAGTCTCAACAAGCAGATTTGTAAACAGGCAACCAACCCATTCATGAGTAACCTACCAGGAAAATCTGCCCAATTTTTCTATCAAGTTCTTATTAAATGGTAAGTTTCCCAGCATGACTTTGGCTGTCACCAAGTTTCTTTCTGAGGCAGCCAGGATTAGAGAACAATTTGTACCAGTTTTTGATGTGCTTTTAACTGGTTTTATACATTTTGTATGTGTTACATTGATGGGTCTTTGGAACATAAAGATAGATAGATTAACTGATTGATTGATAGATTAGTAGTCCATGGCCTCCAATATCAAGTCTAACTAGTGATTTCTGACACTAAGATTGAGCAGTTTACTACAGGAGATGCTAATTCTGAAACCCACCATGATCATTTATTGATCTGGCCTAACTGATACTGTACTTACACGCTTTAAATGGTCATCTTGCAACAGAACAGATCTAGAGACAAGAAATACAGGCTGCTAGACAATTATAAATATTCAAGATTAGATCATCAGAGATACAGGTCTTGAAATAAAAGTGTTGTGTAAAGTTACCATATTAACATCTGCATACCTAGAATAAAATTATTTAACAAGCAATGTATTGTATCCCATTTTCCAAGAAAACAACATTCTACTCACCATTAACCTGGGAAAAACATTCAAATTGCTACACAGGTGGCATTCCACCCTGGATAAACTGCTTAATAAACAACAGTATTTCTTCTAGTTGATGAGGTGGAGGTGGTGGGATCCTTAGGAAGGAGTGACCATGCTCTTTTGGAGTTTGTCATTCAGTGGGAAGGAGAAGCCAAGTGTAGCCAGATACGCATCCTAAACTTTAAGAAAGCTTATTTCTCTAAACTTAGGAAGTTGCTTGCTGAAATCCCACGGTCAAGATTACTAAAAGAGAGAGGAGTTCATGACGGATGGGAGTTTCTTAAAAGTGAGATACTGAAGGCACTATTGAAAACTGTGCCAATAAGCAGGAAAAATTGGCAGGTGTCTAAAGAAATCGGAATGGTTGACTGAAGAACTCTCATCTGAGTTAAGTGTTAAAAGAAACATGTACAGGAAATGGAATAATGGTGAAACCACCAAAGAGGAATTCAAGCAAATAGCCAGGAGATGTAGGGAGAAGGACAGAAAAGCTAAAGCACAGAATCAACTCAGGCTTGCCAGAGAGATTAAAAACAATAAAAAGGGGATTTTTAGAAAGGTCCGTAGCAGAGGGAAAAACAAGGAAATGACAGGATCACTACGTGGAGAAGATGACCAATTAATAACGGGGGGGGGAGTGAGAAGGCAGAACTACTCAATACCTTTTTTGCCTCAGTTTTCTTTCAAAAGGATAGAAGTACCCAACCTGGGGTGTGGGGATCAGGTGAGGAAGTGAGGGAAATGCAGCACAGAATAAGTAGAGAAGTAGTACAGGGATATCTGGCTAAACTAGATGAATGAACAGGTTGCTTACCTGTAACTGTGGTTCTTCGAGTGGTCATCTGTGCCATCATACACTAGGAGCTTTAGCGCCTGCGCGGTAGCGTTCGGAAACTTCTAGAGCTTGTTCGCTTGGCGGGAACCCCTCCCCCACGCCGGTACTGCGCATGCTCCTCCCGCCGAGCAACGGTCTCTCCTCAGTTCTGTCGTCCGCCGTAGAACCTACAGGGACCTGAAAGAGAGGGGAGGAAGGGCGGGTGTGTATGATGGCACAGATGACCACTCGAAGAACCACAGTTACAGGTAAGCAACCTGTTCTTCTTCTTCGTGGTCTCTGTGCCTTCATACACTAGGAGACTGTGTAGCTTACCGGTCGGACGGCGGGTCAGGTCCTACAGCACGGAAGCCAACACCTCACGTCCAAACCGGGCATCTCTGCGCGACCGGCAGTCGAGCCTGTAGTGGCGCACGAAGGTCGACGGTTGGGACCAGGTCGCCACACGGCAGAGTTCATGCAGGTCAACTCCTCGCAGGAGGGCCGCAGAAGTAGCCACAGCTCTGGTGGAGTGGGCTCGAAGCAGGACTGGCGGAGGCTTCCTCGCGAGCTCATACGCCAGTTGAATAGTCCTCACCACCCATTTGGAGAAGCGCTGGGTGGACACTTTGAGGCCCTTCCGACGTCGCCCATAGCAAACGAAGAGATGCGGCGTCTGTCGGAAGGAAGCAGTCCTGTCCTTGTAGAAGGCCAATGCCCGACGCACGTCCAGTGAGTGGAGGGACCGCTCCAACGGTGTCGTCGGGTTCGGGAAGAAGGCAGGCAGGATGATGTCCTGGTTGAGATGGAAACTGGACACCACCTTAGGCAGGAACGAGATGTCAGGTCTCAGGACCACCTTGTCCCTGTGGAAGACCGTGAAGGGCTCATCGGATCGAAGAGCTGTGATCTCACCCGCTCGCCTCGCTGAGGTCACCGCTACCAGGAAGGCAGTTTTCATGGTCAGGAGCCTGTCATCCGAGGTCGCCATCGGCTCGAAGGGCGGCTTTGTCAGCTGCGAGAGCACCAATGAGAGGGACCACGGCGGTAGCGGCGGCGATACCGGCGGGTAGAGATGATGTAGTCCTTTCAGGAACCGCTTAACGGTATCGTTCCTGAAGAAGGCCGAGGCAGCCGACCGTGGCGGTTGGTATGCCACGATCGCGGAGAGATACACCTTCAGGGATGGAAACGCCAGCCCCTGTTGCCGGAGGTGCAGGAGGAAATGCAGGACGGTCGAGAGCCCCGCGGGCGATACCGGCTCACTCCTCTCGTTAGCGAAGGTCAGGAAGCGTCGCCACTTGTATTGATAGTTGCGACGGGTGGATTCCTTCCTGGCCGCGACGAGGACGGTACCGAGGACGGGGTCGTCTAGTGCGATATCCTCCAGGCATGGAGGGCCAGGCGTGGCAGGTCCGGATGGAGGACTCGGCCGCCGGAGTGGGAGAGCAGGTCCGGTGTCGGTGGCAGCCGGAGCAGGTCGTCCCGTGCGGCTTGTAGCAGGGGTGCGAACCAATGTTGCCTCGGCCAGTAGGGGGCTACCAGGATCGCGTCGGCTCGGTCGGGGAGGATCTTCGATATCGTCCGGCCGAGCAGCGGGAACGGCGGGAACGCGTAGAGGAGTTCCCCGGTCCACGGAAGCTGGAAAGCGTCCCCGATGGAGGCGCGATCGTGGCCCGCTCTGGAACAGAATCGGCGACACTTCGCGTTTTCCCTGGTCGCGAAGAGGTCGATCGATGGTTCGCCCCAGCGGTCCCGAATCAGTCTGAACGCCTCTCCGGAGAGAGACCATTCGTGATGGGATGAGGTGTCCCTGCTGAGGGCGTCTGCCGTGGTGTTCTCCTGCCCGGCCAGGTGAACCGCCACGGGATGCGTGTGCAGGCGAATGCACCAGTCCCACAGGTCGAGCGCGATGTGGAGCAGGGTCGTGGAATGAGTCCCACCTTGTCTGTTGATGTAGCAGACGGCGGTGGTGTTGTCCGTCAGAATCAGGACCGTGCGCCCCGCCACGGCGTGGCGGAACGCCCGTAGGGCTTTCCAGACGGCGAGCAGCTCCAGCGCGTTGATATGGAGAGCGGTCTCGTCGTCGGTCCATCTGTCGCGGACTCTGAGATCGCCGCAGTGGGCACCCCATCCATACAGGGAGGCGTCGGTCGTTACCGTCACCTTCGGTGTCGGCTGTTGGAAAGGCATCCCTGACATGAGATTGCATCGCGACTGCCACCATCGGAGGGATGAGCGGACGTCTCCCGGCAGCTGCAGTCGGAGTGTCTGTTCGTCTCGCAGGGGGTCGAATATGCGGACGAACCAGTGTTGAAGAGGTCTTGCTCTCAGCCTGGCGAGATATGTCACAGCGGTCGTCGCAGCCATGTAGCCCAAGAGCTGCTGGACGCTTCTCGCAGATAACGTCGGGGCCGTACGAGCGTGAGCGGCGGCCCGGATCAGGGTTTGGGCTCGAGACTCTGGCAGGTACGCCCTGGCGGAGGTCGAGTCGAGCGTCGCCCCGATGAAGTCCAAGATCCTCGCCGGCTCGAGGTGGGACTTCTTCGGATTCACCCGTAGACCAAGGCGGGTCAGGAGTGACAACGTCATGTGGACGTCATGGTAAGTCTCTGTTTGCAGGACGCCACCAACAGCCAATCGTCGAGGTAAGGGAAGACAGAAGCGCCCTTCGTCCGCAGGAAGGATACCACCGGGGCCATGCACTTGGTGAAGACCCTTGGGGCAGTCGAGAGTCCGAACGGCAGCACCTTGTACTGGTAACAGGTGTCGTCGACTGCGAAGCGGAGGTACCGTCTGTGCTGCGGGCGAATGGCGATATGGAAGTATGCGTCTCGGAGATCGATGGAGGCGAACCAGTCCCCTCGATGTAGGAAGGGCAGGATCGACGGTATCGTGACCATCTTGAACCTTTTGGGGCGGATGTAGTAGTTCACCCCTCTGAGGTGTAGGATCGGCCGGAGGGTACCGTCGGCTTTCGGTACCGTGAAGTACCTGGAGAAGAAGCCGGTGGTCTTGGCCTCTTGCGGGAGCTGCTCGATCGCCCCTTTCTGGAGGAGGGATTGGATCTCTTCCAGGAGGGCCGGACTCGACGGCGTGGAGTAGTAAACGCCGCGAGGAGGAATATCGAGAAACTCGATGGCGTAGCCAAGACGGACGATGGAAAGCACCCAAGAGTCCGTGGTGACATACTGCCACTCCGCTAGGTGTCGAGCCAGTGTCGGTCGGTCTCCGAGCGCTGATGGTAGGCTGAAGAGTGGGTGTTGGTAGGTCCTGCCAGGCACATCAAAACCGAGACTTTGTCTCGGAGGAGGACTTCTTGGACGAAGCCGGGCGCCGCCTAATCGTGTGTCTGGCCGATGAGCCGGAGGACGGTCTCGACTGTCCAGACTGGGCCGAACGCTGGAACGACGAGGTGGAAGATCGTCGCCAGGATGGGCGGAAGGTGGAGGCCCTGCGGGCTTGCGTGGCCGGCTGCAGCCCGATCTTTTTGGCGGTCAGCCTCGCCTTGACGAGATTGTCCAAAGCTTCGTCTGTGGACGAATTGAATAGGCCTTCACCGTCGAAGGGGAGATCTCAATCCTCCTTCTGGTGTCCTCCTGGATGTCGGCCGGTCGCAGCCAAGCATGGCGGCGGAGGCCGATGGATCCCGCCATGACACGGGAGGCAATCTCCACTGCGTGCCTGGAGGAGGCCATCTGGTGGCGAGCGATGGAGATGGCCTCGTTGTAGATCACGGAGGAGGCTTGGCGGATGTCCTCCGGTACCGCCTCCATCGCCGGTTGCAGGCGATCGAGCACTTTTTTCAGGTATGCCGCGAGGCAAGCCTGAGTGTTGGACAGCCTGATCTGCAAGGAGGCAGCTGAATAAAACCTCCTTGCGTAGGCGTCCAACTTCCTGCCCTCTTTGTCCGGCGGGGTGGTGTGTTGCCTGCCGGAGCCCTTCGTCTGTGCCGACTCGACGACCACAGAGTTCGGTGCAGGGTGATTAAAGAGATAACCGGCGTTATCCTTCTGCACCCTGTAGAGGTGTTCTAACCGCTGCGGTATCGGCTGAGCCGAGGCCGGTCTATCCCAGGCGGCCTTCACCAGTCTGGATACCCGGGGCAGGAGAGGCAGCGGGGCCGTGGAAGGTCGCTTCTCCTCGAAGACGGAGAAGGCTGGATCGTCGTCCTCCGGCTCCGCATCGGCGATCTTAAGGCCGAGGGTAGTGGCCATGCGGAGCAGCATCGCAGAGAACTGGTGGACGTCCTCTGGAGCAGAATCTGGGATCGGGTCCCCGAATCCCAACGGAGGAGACTCCTGGGAGGCCGCCTCAGACACCTCTGACTCCGCACTCGAGTCGTACGACTCCGAGCTCGGTGAGTCCTCTCGCCGCTCGCCCGGCTCTTCGTCGCCGCAGGTGTTGCCTTCCTAGGCTTCTCCGCAGCCGGGGCGGTGGTAGCAGCAGCGTCCCGCTTGGGATGGCTGACCACTGACTTCACCCTCTTGGTGGTGACCGGGGTAGTCTGGCAGGCTGACGTTGTCGTAGCCCGCTCAGTCACCACCGACTCCGTAGGGCGCGTCGCAGTTGCCGTGACCCTAGGAGGTGGCGATATCGCCCGATACCGTGGTGAAGGCTCCCTCGCCCTATGATATCGAGGAGAGGGAGAGCGGCTGAAGGAGCGGCGGTCCGACGGAGATCGGCTTCGGCGTCGACGGTACCGAGCCTCGTCCCCTCTAGGCGAGCGCGATTCGCGCTGTCGACGAGGTGACCGAGGGCCTCCGGAAGGTCTCCCAGCGACTCGGGCCACGATGGTACCGATCCCGGTACGATGGCGAATGCGACCGATAGGAGGCCGGGCGCTCTCTCCATTCAGATTCCCTCGCGTACCTGGCCACGTAGGACGCCGAGGTGTATCTGGAGGCAGACGAGCGAGGTTGTTCCTCTCTTGTCTCCCTCGGAGGCGGCGAGGCCACCGGATGCTCGGAAGAGCGGGACCGGGACCTAAAGGAGGTCGAACGCCGCTCCGGAGAAGCAGAGGGCTCTCTCTGCTGCAGGTCGGCCGACCTGCGACGGCTAAGAGGGCGGTGGCGCTCCTCCACCAGGGTTGGAGGGTCTGCCACAGGCGAGTCCGGGCGCTGTTGGGGAACGTCCTCGATCTCATCCTCCGAGAGATCGACGGACTCGCCTCGCCCTTTGGAAGGCTGCTGAGTAGGAGGAGGAGTAGGAGGTCGAACGTCCCCAGCCGGGGAGCGCTTCTTTTCCTTCTTCTTCTTCTTCTTCTCCTTCTCCTTGCCCTTGCCTCCGTCCGGAGCAGGGCGCTTCTTAGCAGGCGTCTCCGTAAGGGGAGCCTCAGCCTTCCTCGCCGTCGAGGATCCTTTTGCTGACTTGGCAGCCGCCGACAGCTTCGGGATCCTCGGTAGCGCCGAGATCGGCGTTTTCGCCGGTACCGAGCCCGATACCGACGAGGTGGACGGAACGGCAGCCGCCGATACCGTCGATGGCGTGGTCGTCTTCTTGTCGGCCATCTTGGAAGTGGAGGTTTTCGTCTATCGCCCGCAGAGACTGTTCCCAACAATAAGATTTGAGTCTCGCGGAGCGGTTGCGGAGAGTTTGGGGAAATAAAATCCCGGCAAATTGGGCAAGTCCGGATGTTGTGGGACTCACCCAAACAGAAGAGACACTCCTTATGGCCGTCGTTGAGGGCAACCTTGCGGCCGCAGGACACGCACTTCTTAAAGAGCGCGGACATAAGACGAAGAACGCCAAACTCCGAAATCCAAAAAGACGAAAAACCGAAGGGGGAGTCCGAAAGAGAGGTCAAAGACAGTCCGAAAATCCGTAAAACCGTGAAAAACAGCAAGCCAAGCACAACGTGAGAGGAACAAACTGAAGAACCTTCCGTACGCGGCGGCGGACGAGAAAGAACTGAGGAGAGACCGTTGCTCGGCGGGAGGAGCATGCGCAGTACCGGCGTGGGGGAGGGGTTCCCGCAAGCGAACAAGCTCTAGAAGTTTCCGAACGCTACCGCGCAGGCGCTAAAGCTCCTAGTGTATGAAGGCACAGAGACCACGAAGAAGAATCAAGTCTCCAGGGCTAGATGAATTACATCCAAAGATATTTAAAGAACTGGCAGAAGTCATTTCTAAACCACTTGCAATAATCTTTCAGAACTCTTGGAGAACAGGAGAAGTCCCGGCAGACTGGAAGAGGGCAAATGTTGTCCCCAACTTCAAGGGAAAAAAAGAGGACCAAAATAATTATCGTCTGGTCAGCCTGACATCAATTCCAGGAAAGATCCTAGAGCAGATCATTAAGCAGTCAGTTTGTAATTACTTAGAAAGCAATGTTGTCATCATTAAAAGCCAGCATGGATTACTCAAAGATAAGTCATGCCAGACTAATCTTATCTCTTTTTATGATAGGGTTACAAGCTCGATAGATGAAGGGAATGCTGCAGACATAGCATATCTTGACCTCATTAAGGCCTTTGACAAAGTTCCCCATCACATTCTTGCAAAGAAGCTAGTAAAATACGGGCTGGACAGGGCTACTGTTAGGTGGATTCGTAATTGGTCGACCGACCAAACCTAAAGGGTGATCACGAATGGCTGCTTTACATCCTGGAGAGAATTGACTAGTGGGGTACCACAGAGTTCTGTCCTGGACCCAATGCTGTTCAACATCTTCATCAATGACTTGGATAAAGGAGCGGATGGCATGCTGATCAAATTTGCAGATTCAAGAAGGATATTGACAAGCTGGAACGTGTCCAGAGGAGGGTGACCAAAATGGTGAAGGGTCTGAAGCCATGCCCTATGAAGAACGGCTTAGGGAGCTGGGTTTGTTTAGTCTGCAGAAGAGAAAGTTAAAAGGGGACATGATAGCCATGTTTAAATATTTGAAGGGATGTCATGCTGAGGAAGGAGCGAGCTTGTTCTCTGCCGTTCCAGAGACTAGGACAAGGAGCAATGGATTCAAGCTGCAGGAAAGGAGATTCTGCCTGAACCCCAGGAAGAACTTCTTGAGGGTCAGAGCTCTCCGGCAGTGGAATATGCTGCCTTGGAGTGTGGTAGAGTCTCCTTCTTTGGAAGTTTTTAAGCAGAGGCTGGATGACCATCTGTTGGGAATGCTTTGATGGGTGTTCTGCATAGCAGGGGGTTGGACTCAATGGCCTCTGTGGTCTCTTCCAACTCCATGATTTTATGATTCTAGGTGCTTAAAGGAAATGTAGACAAAAAGGGACTTAGGTACACTTTTCCCTAGGATGTCCAATATTTGAGAAATTCTTCAAAAATGTAGTCACAACAATGGAGAAATTCAAAAATCAAAAGATAACATCTTGTGGAAATTACTGCTGTTAATATTGCGAAGAAAAGGAAAAATTAAGACACAAAGTGAATCATGTTCTTGCTATACAGAGCTAGAGCAGCAATTGCTAAACATTAGATAAAAGTAAATACAGAATGCTAGTGGAAGTTAAAATGTATAACCAGAGCAATGCAAAAGGTAGGCACTTGGTTCCAATTTATTCAATGAGCACAGAGAAGAAAGAGAGCCACAAAGATACATACACCAGTTTGAACAGATTTTTGGACTGGGTTGAAAAGCTAGGTTAACTCTTACAATTCCTTTTTGTTCATGGAGTGTAGTCAATAATTCTAGTCCATCTTCCTGCAGATTCTATAAAATATTATACTTCTCCCAAATGCCTTTCAATCTACACAAGAAGATCTTTACAAGGAAATGGGCTGTGAGTGGAGGGAAGCCCCTTTTTTAACTAGGCTGAACTCTGTCCTATCCACATTACCTAAAAGCTATTCAAGCTAATGAAATCAATGTGTAAGCTTTTATTAATCAATTTATCTGATTTTCAAATACTTTAAGTCAATGAATTATAATAATTTTCCATTATTTGCGTATACATTGCTGGACAACCTGCTAAATGACCTGCTAATATATATGACCTGCTAATATATATCTATAAGCCTTTTTTTTTTTTAAAGGATGCTCTGCTATGAAAATCTGCCTACCATTTGGGAAGGGGATACATGAAGGACAGACAGGTTTTCTCCCAGGTAGACAAATGAAAAATAATACTAGAACATTATTAAACGTGATTGAATATTATGATAAAAACCCAGAGAAGAAGATAGCAATTATAGCATTGGATGCAGAAAAAGCATTTGATAACGTTACCTGGGGTTTTATGCATAGAATACTGAAAGAATATGACCTGGGAGAAACCTTTTGTGCATGGATCGAGAGGATTTATCAGGCTCAATCAGCTAAATTAATAATAAATGGAGATAAAATGTCAAGTTTTAACATCAATAAAGGGGTATGGCAAGGGTGCCCATTATCACCATTACTGTTCATAGTTGTATTAGAGGTACTATTGATTGCGATCAATGAAGATCCACAGATAAGAGGGTTAAAAATAAAGAAGAAGGAAATAAAATACAAAGCCTTTGCGGATGATATAATTATATTTTTGGAAGAACCACAAGAATCAATTCAGATATTGATGGACATTTTACAAAAATATGGACAAATGGCAGGATATAAGATAAATAGAGAAAAGACAATGATGATGACATTAAATGTAACAAAAAAAGAACAATTAGAATTGGAAAAAAGATCTGGATATCAAATAACAAAGAAAATAAAATATCTGGGAATAATAATATCAAATAAAAATCAAGAGTTATTTGATAATAATTACTTTAAGACTTGGAAAGAGATTCAAAGCAACATGGAAAATTGAATACATTTAAACTTGTCTCTTCTAGGAAGAATAAATGTTTTTAAAATGTCCTTATTACCAAAGCTGTTGTTTCTCTTTCAGAATCTACCTATAATAGGAAGGGAAAAGATATTTAAAGACTGGGAAAAAGAGCTGCGGAAATTTATTTGGCAAGGAAAAAAAACAAGAATAAGATTCAAAATACTAAAAGATGTAAAGGAGAGAGAAGGATTTGAGGTGTCATCGTTGAAAAGTTATTTTCAAGGATGTTGCTTAGACATAATTAAAGATTGGATTCAAGTAGAAAATACAATAACAAAAGAGGTGGAAGGAATAAATAATAGATTTGGTTGGCACAGATACTTGTGTTATGATAAAACAAAAGTAAATAAAGAGTTTAGTAACCACTGTATCTGAAAGACATTATTAAATGTTTGATTACAAATAAAGCATAAATTTTATAGAGACTTCCTATATGGACTTCACCTTAAGAAGCTTATGAAATCGTTTTAACAAAACAAGGGAATCTATTTACCTATCAAGAATTGCTGAAATGGGGAGGGGATAAGCCAAGGACACTTATGGAAGAATTAAAAGCTTTAGGACATGAATTTAATTGGTTCCCATGGAGACAATTAAAAGAGAGATATAAGATGGATCAAAAATTATATGGATTTGAAAGGAAAGGAAATGAGTTAGATATACTGATGAAGGGGGACCAGAAAAAGAGAATTTCTTAATTTTATAAAATATTATTCCAAAGAGAAATGGAAAAAGAGATTGTAAAAGATAATATGATGAGATGGGTGCAAAATATTGGTCACTCTATAGAGTATGATACAAGGGTGAAGGCATGGAAACAGATATAAAATTTACACCAAGTTTAAAATTAAGATAAAACTTTTATAAAATGTTACACAGATGGTATATGACACCTGAAAGATTGCAAAAAATAACAAAAAGTGAGAATGTGAGATGTTGGAAATGTGATGAAAAGGAGGGATCTTATTATCATATGGGTGGACCTGTAAGAGAGCAAAGAAATATTGGAAAGAAATTCATGATGAAATTCAAAGGATATATGGTTTTAAGTCTGAGATTAAGCCAGAGTTTTATTTGTTAAGTATGTTAGGGCAGCAAAAAGAAATAAGGTATCATCAGAAGAAATTGTTATATATGATAACTGCTGCAAGACTGACATATGCACAATACTGGAAAAAAAAGGGAATATGTAGACACAAAGGAATGGAAACTCAAGGTACTGGATATGGTAGAAACAGAAAAATTAGAATTTTTAATGAAAAATAAACCTATCTAGAACTTTGAAAGGGAATGGAGAGAGGTATTGGACTGGATAAAAAAATGTAGAAGGGGAAGCAACAATGAAAATTTTTAAAAAAAGTAATAATGTATAAGATATATCATAAGTAGTAATGTACTAAAGTAAAATGTAACAATGTAATAATGTAAGAATTTTGTAATGATGACAATATGGAAGTATGAAGATAAATAAGCAGAGTCAATTGAACAAAGATGGAAGTGAGGAAGGTTTTTTTTTTGTTTTATGCTTAATATAAACTACAATAAAAATAATTTAAAAAAAAGAAAAGAAAATCTGCCTACCATTAACACGGTTTGTGCTCCAATGCTAGTTAAGCATCCTTTATTTTCTAGGGCCTTTAATTTTTTCCTGTTTTAATCCCTATTACATGTTTGTGGTTTCAACCGATGCTTTATTTTATGTTTCGTTTTTAACTCTTCATTTTTAAAAACACATTTAGTATATTGGCTTTACACTGTATGTTCATTAGGTCTGTTTGCCTATATTCTTATTTTACCATATTTATCATTTCATTTTAATCTTTCACTTCCTCCAAACAATTCAGGGCAGGATAAATGGGGGGAACCCTTCTGTCTTCACAACAACCCAGTGAGGTAAGTTAGACTTAAAGACAGTGCCTAGCATAACTAAACTTTCTGATTGAGTGGGATTTCAAACCATGTCCCCCTAGTGAATGCCCGTTCTAGCCAACGCACCATATTGCCAGCAGATATGTGAGCAAGATTTGGATCTAGACTTCCAGCGCCAAACGAACTACTCTGGCCATTCCCACATTATTCCATACTAATGGTGTGAAGACAACATTGCCTAGAACAACAACTAACCCATCACCTGCCTCTACTCCCTCCAGAGTAGGTCTCCTTGCTGGGTCACCAGATCAGTATTACTATTATAACCAGGTAGACTGTCATCACAGTACAGTTCACTTGCATAATAGCTGTTCTTGCCATTGTGCACCTCCAACTCCTCCTACAAGGCCTAGCCTCATGATACAGGAGGTGTATGACTGCCACTTCTCTATGGTGTCATTCAACATAATATCTGTTTAAAGTACCCTCAAAGACCAAAAAAAGTGGGCACTCCTGATCAATCCCTAGCTTTTATTAAAGATGGCTTTCAGGTAACTAAATGCCTTTCTTTTTGGAAAAGAAGGGAGGGAGGGAGGGAGGGAGGGAAGTGAATGTTAATATTGCAGATGGCAATTCATGTCTCGCTCAGAGCAAACAAAAACTTTTTTTTTAATAATTTTTTATTGATTATATAACAAACAAAAAACAAAAACAAAAAATTAAACACCATGTGTTATACATAATGGTGAATCAAGCAAAAAAAAAATTTTTTTTCCTTTTTTTTCCTAAACACTACAAACTTACATTATGTTTTCTCTTTTGCCCTTAAAATCATAAACTTGTTCAGCTTATTCTATATCATACTACTTATACATTTTTGTTACCTATCTTTAATTCTTATTTTCATTATATTCATTTTTATTATAATCATTTCATTCTTAATTCTATATTTTTCGCTTCCATTTAATCTATTACTATTGTTAAATATAATCTTATTTCTTAACATATCAAACTATCTCTAAAGGTAACCATTCCCCAAAGCCAGTTATCTTCTAAATTTTTTTTTCTTTTATAAGAAGATTGAACATCATTATCCCATTTAATCAATAAATCACATGTTTAACGCGCACACATAATAAAAAAAATAAAAAAATAAAATAAAAAATGAACCCACCCCCCAGAGCCAACTTTTTATTTAATCCACTTTCCAAAATTGCCATTCTTCTTGTGAAAGGGTAGCTTTACCTTCTCTTAACAAGGTTTTTTCCAAAAATATTTTCCAAATTTTTTCAAAATCATTCCCTTTTACTAAACCTTTCATAAATCTAATTCTACATGTTAATTTATCATTAATTGCAATTTTCCACACTTCTTTATACCATTCCTCTATTTGAAAATTTTCATTTGTTTTCCATTTTTTTGCTATTATTAATCTCGCTGCAATTAACAGATTTGTTATTAATTCTTTCCTTACCTGAGTGCACTCAACCTTATTATATATAGACAACAATGCTATATTTGGGCATATTGGTATCCCTACTCCTATAATCTCTTTTATCTCTTTAAAAACCTTTTGCCAAAATTCCATTATCTTTTTACAATTCCACCACATATGCATATATGTACCAATTTCTTGACATCCTCTCCAGCATAGTCTTGAATATTTCTCGTCTATCTGATTTAATTTCACTGGAGTCAAATACCATTTCCAAATTATTTTATAATAATTCTCTTTTATTCTTATTGATAATTTTTTTAAATGACGTTTCCAAATTTTTCTCCATTCCTGTATATCTATATTTTGTGATGTCTCTTCCTCCCATATTTTTCTGAGATAATCCTCCTCTTGTTCTTTTACCAATATTTTATATATTTCACTTGTGATACCTTTTAATATTTCATTTTCTTGCATATTTTGTCTTTGAATAATAATTAGTTCAAATTTAGTATATTCTTTAAAATCTTTAACATATCTTTCCATACTCTTTGTCCATTGCTCTAATTGTATGTAATTTAACCAAGATACCTTAGTTCCCTGCAATCTTTCTTTCATTCTATCTTTATTTATCATTATTTTCATCCAATCTTTTAATCTATATATTTTTTGTTTTTTTATTTCTTTCTCTATTAATTCTCTTAAATTTATTGGAAATTTTTCCATCATTACTATCGGAGTTAATATTGATATATTCGGTAACAATTTTCTTATATTTTTCCTCCATATTTCTATTATATTTTTTATAAAAGGATTTTCTATCTTTTCCATTTCTTTCTTTGAAAAATTCCTAAAAAATATATTTTCTAATTTCATCTCAATGTTCATATCTTCTGTCTCCAACCAATCTAAATCACCCTTTCCTGAAACTCCATCTATGATGTAGCTCAACTGATTTGCATAATAATAACATTTTAAGTTAGGAAGTCCCAGGCCACCTTCTTTTTGAGTTTTATACCAATATTCTTGTTAATCCTCGGTCTCTTATACCCATTACAAAAATTATTTAATAACTTTTGCCACTCTTTTAATTCTTCCTCTGATACTTTTATTGGTAACATTCTAAACAAAAAATTAATTTTAGGTAATATTTTCACTTTCACCACTGCTATTCTACCGAACCACGACAGCTTTATATTTTTATAATCCTCTAATTTCCGTTTAATTTCTAATCTTAATTTCTTAAAAATTTTTTCCTGTAATCCTTGTAAATTTTTTGTAATATCTATTCCTAAATATTTAATTGATTCTTTTACTTTAAGTAACATTCTTTTATTACTTATAAAATTTTGTACTTCTTCTTTAGTATAATTAAACAACATTATTTCTGATTTAGCCCAATTTATTTCTAGTCCTGTGTTCTCCCCAAACTCTTTTAGATGTTTAACTATCCTATCTATCTTTTTAACTGGATCTTTAATTGTTAACAATGTGTCATCTGCAAATAAACTTATTTTATTTTTCTCTTTAACTCCAATTCCTTCCAAATTCTCATCATTTCTTATCACATTCGCTAATATTTCTATAACTATTGCAAATAAAACTGGAGATAATGGACATCCTTGTCTCGTTCCTCTTGTTATTTGAATCTGATCTGTAAATCCATCATTTACCATCACTACAGATGTATTATGTGAATACAATTGATTTATTAACCCTTTAAATCTCTCTCCTAATCCTATTTTATTTAAAATTGTTTTTAACGCCGGCCATTCAACACAATCAAAAGCTTTAAATATGTCTAATGCTAAAATTCCAGCTTTTTGTTTATCTCTATCCATTATATTTATTTTATTTAACATTTTCCCTATTAAATTTGCCATCTGCCTTCCTTGAATAAAACCACATTGATCTTTATGTATATACTTATAAATAAATTTATTTAACCTCTTCGCCATTATTGCTGTCAATATTTTTGCATCTTAATTTATTAAAGATATTGGTCTATAAGAACCTGGATCTGTAGGATCCTTATTTGGTTTTAAAATTAATATTATTAATGATTGCTTCCATGATAATGGGATTTTATCACCCCAGCAAACAAAAACTTCTATAAAGGCAAGAATATCACCTCTGCTAGACATGAGTGGGCTAAGAATAGAAAAATTATTGTGCCGAGAGAGCAAGAATAGGTTAGAATTGTCAAGTTTTCAAAACAGCAGTAAGAGACAACTAAAACTGATGACATCCAGAGCCAACAATCAGGAAGTAGCTATTAACAAGTTCGTGTTCTTTTTACGTGCCAAATTAAAGTACAGTGCCCTTTCACTTTTGCAAGGGTTTGGGGTGCAGAACCCTTGCAAAAGTGGAAAAATCACAAATAACTCCCTCCTGTGCTCCCCCTCCTATTCCCTTCTGGGGCTCCCCCTTCCCCTCCCCTTGCCTTTTGCCCTGGAACACATGCCTTCCTTCACTCCCATTCCTTTGTCTTTTGCCTCAACACACATTCTCCATGACCAAGCTAAAAGCAAGAGAGGGGGGGTAGGCTCATGAACCATTTTGCACCAGTTTTGTTTGATTTTTTCAATTTTTTCCCTTAAAAACTGCTTCCTAATTTTGTTAAAATGAGTATAAAAATTTTACAGTAATTATTATCATTCCCATGATCACAATCACTACCACCCATCCTGTGGTCTATGTGTCTTCAAGTCACTTGTCAACTTATGGCGACCTCATGAATTTTGCAAGGAACACTCACAGGGGGTTTTGCCAGTTCCCATCTCTGAAAGACTTTCTAAAACTTTAATTTGTACGATATTTTTCTTATTAAAAAAAGATTGTGCATACCGCTACGTAACTCTACACCTCCCAGACTTACTTTTGAAGGAAAACTGAGGAAAATTGTACAATCTAACAATGGCTTAAATAATAGTGACCACAATGGAGAAGGACCCAGTTGCCTGTGCCCTCCCACTCATCTGAGATATTATTCCCTAAAAAGTAAAATAGGAAGTAACCTCTCACTGTCCATTTTACACTGAAACAGACTAACACAGCAACTCCTATGAGAATTCCTTCCTCCAGAAATGTCACTGGGGGAAGGGCATATAAAAGAACATGGTAAAAGTGGGTGTGCTGGTGTTCATCCCAACTATCAAAGCCCTTCATGCCTTCTGCTTTCTATTTCATGCTACTAGAATTTCAGCTGTTAAGTTATGACAAACATTGAATATGAAGACAAAGACAGTTTTTATTGTAATTAATACTTAGTTGAGGTCCACTTCACAGATCCACTTTTTACTACAGCATTCAAGAGAATGAACATGCAACTGGGAGCGGAAGATAAACATCCAACACTGCTGCTCTGGAAACATTCGTGTTCATACAGTTTTACAACATGTAGCTTGTACAGAAATTCTCACAATTTAAGTGCAAGGGATTGCACAAACAAAAAAAGTTACTTCTGGATGCATGAATTTCACTTTACCCTTCTTGTCCAAATCTAACTGACACCCTTCAAAAGTTTCAGATTAGGACTTGTATTAGCTTCAGTCAGAAAAACAAACTAGTACAACAGCAGATGTAGTCCTGCACATCCACAAGGCAACAGTTTTGGGAAGGGTATAGTCGCAAGAGTCATAAAACTGCCTTCCTGTGAGCAAACTTTGGATCCAATCCTTTTTTAAACATTACATTAACATGAACACCAAAATTAAAATACACATCTTTACATGCATCTCACCTAATGTTGCAGCTGCTGCAAGCCCTGCTGCGTAGGGATCCGTTCCTGGTGGAGCAGCACTGATGATATATGGATTGGGTACAAAGGCAGCAGGAGCTAAACCTGCTGAAAACATACCTGTCAGTAAAAACAAACTTGACTAGAACTGCAACCCTAACAAAATGTGTGTGTATGTGTCGGCATGGGATACTCCATCAACTAGTTATTATGGAGTAGGGTAAGAAAGTTCAAGGTTTAAGACTGATGTAAAAGCTAGCAGATACCCTCTCGAAACAATTAGGACTGCTGTCCTTGGCTTATTACTTGATTTAAATATTTTGAGTGATTAGAACAATGGTCATTATTAGCCAGTAGATTTTAAAAATTATCTTGGAAGAGACAGAAAGGGCTATACCTCTGTTTAGACAAAGTCTGCTTTAGGGCATATATGGCATTAAAAAAATCAAGCATGCCACCTTCTTATGTACAACTGAAAATCATTTGATGGACTGATTAGGATTTTGTTAAGAATAAAACAGCATTAAAATATACATTTTCACATCCAGCTTCCAAAACTTAAAGTTTATTAAACTTTGAATAAAAAAGAAAAAAAAATATGGGGTGGTATAAAATTTTTTTAAAAAAACTTTGTAAATCTTAAAAAAAAAACCTTAAAAATTAGTTACAGCAAAACAATCAACTACGATTACCTAAAACAAGAAATAATGCTACTCATACATAAGCATCATCTTCTGCAGTCCTGACACTTCTCTCGGAGGAATTCAGAACACTGCAAATACTGAAATTAGACTGGAGCACTAGAGAGCAGAAAGGATAGATACAGTGGCAGGAAGCCAAAATGAACTCTATGCTGTGCAGATGGGGGATATCGTATGTTCAAACTATGGTATAAACCATTTTTTCTGAAACACTTTACATCCCCTCAAAAGAGAAGCAGCTATGTAGTCTACACAGCAGTTTGTTTCTTCAATAGATAATTAGTGTGGAGAACAAAAGACCAAAAGCTCTAAATGGGTACAGATGCTAAAAATGATTATATCAGACTCACGTAACTCATTTAAACCGTTTTTTTCTCTTGGTAATACCAACAATTAATCAACAACTGAGCTTGAATATATTCACTGAAAGCTCAGAAAGAAACATCTCATTACAGAACTATATTATTAGTTACGGTAAGAGCATTATCACAGCTAGACCTGACTAAGCTAAAAATATAAAGATTCTGTTCTGCCAGTTATCTAAAGTGAAGTTTTAAAAAATCTCTCCCCAACCTTAAATTCACATACTGGTTCTCCCAAAGTTTAGTTCTCTGATTCCTAGAAGTTTCACTCAGGATATTTATTTTTTTGAAAAAAATAAAAAATCTGTTTTCCACTCTATATGGCCATTAGTAATGGACTGTAGGAGTTAAAGACCAGCAAGTACATCTGGAGGGCCAAATGTTCTTCACCTCTGTGTTAAAAAATACTGGAAAAAATACTGAAGATAAAATTGGAGATATTTCAGCTTCTACTCATAAGTACAAGACCAAATAACTTACCTATGTGTGGCTGATGAGCAGCTGCCAATGCATATTGCTGTTGCTGGGCTGCTGTCAGCTGCTGAACAGCAAGTGCATTCGGCCTTTGGAACAACTGAAATTAAAGAAAAGCTTTTGTTTTACAAATTTATTTTAAAGTCTTATTTCAGTGCTGTTCTGTAAAGTTTTTCAAAAGGGGCTAACTTGGTACACATTGGCACAGAAGCCCGGTTAAAAGGGAGGAGGGATGATTCCACATGTGCCCTTCAACATCCCAGTGCTAATGTTATAAATGCATTACTTCTTGACCTCACAGGCCCATCTTTTTGTAGCTCTTCATTTCTCACCTGATATCTTAGAAGTTTTATTTACTTCGATGGTAGACTTATTCCTCTTCCCTTTGATCAGTCCATTTATCACTTTGATAGTAATCAAAGTGCTGAACTGCATATTTTCTTAGGATTTCCCTCCAAGAAAACAACTCTAGCTGCTGCGATAACAGTGCTGTACAAGAAGTATGTAAAAAAGTACCTTAGGGACAGGCAGCAAACTGAAAAAGCACTTTAAAAAATATTGGTTTTTGTTACACAAAATGTAATGAGGCTCCTGTGCTTCAGTCTGTAAAGCCAAGCTGATGTTTATTTACTTAGGAAATAAACTCTCCAGTTCTTTCTAATTTGGATATGATGATGCCTTTTACTATTTACTGTACTGTACTTGGATATGAAGACTACTTATTTTACTTATTTACTTATCCAATGAATAAAAGTCAAAGTTAGTTTGTTTGTATCAGGCGAAGACCTCATACGATTGGCTGCCTAAGAAGATTCAACGGAATCCTGGGGTTTGCAGTTTAAGGAGGGGCCTTTAGAATTCTCAGCTGGTTGCTATGGATATGAGACCTAGCAGCGAAAAGGAAGGCAGTGTATTGCCTCAGGAACCCAACCTCTGTATGTTAATAATTATGAATACAGATTGGATTGGGAAATATGAGGAAAAGTTACAGGTACTGCACAAGACAGTTTGGGGAATTAGAAACAGACAGGTTGCTTACCTGTAACTGGAGTTCTTTGGTAATTTGTGAACTCACACAAATGGGTAGTCTGTGCCTGCACAGTACTGCCTTCAAAACCTTCTAGAAGCTTTAAACGTAGCATTTTGGTGGGAACACTGCCCCCTTCCCGAGGCTAAATAAGGTCACATGTCACACTTGTCCCCAGTTCCGCGGCAGCCATAGGACCTAGGACAAGTATGACACAAAGAGGGGGGGTAGGGCGGGGTTGTGTGAGTTCACAGATTACCACTCGAAGAACTCCAGTTACAGGTAAGCAACCTGTCCTCCTCCTTCGTGGTCTCTATGACTTACCTAAATGGGAGACTAGTGAGCTGCACCCAATGGAGGTGGGAATGTCATGCTCAATACAGTATCAAACAAACCCAATGAACTTCATTCAGTGAATGAAGTGCCAGGCCAAGTGACAGAATTCAACAAGGCTTTATTTGAACAGATCGGTAGAATAGCGCAAATGCAAGATTTATTCAAATACACACAAGCATTATGAAATCACTGAACCACCAAAAACAACAGTCCTTCCAAAACTCCGTGTTGAATCCAGAATTGCTCCGATAAAGCGGATCTTCTGGGACAGTAGCAGTTGGGATTTATTGTAGGTTATGGTCAATCTGAGGTTTTGAAGAACTTGAATGGTGACATCAAGATGGTGGTGGAATTGATTCTGAGAAGAAGTACTATCAGCCAGTCAAAAGTTATACAAGAAGAGGACGACTCCTCATCGTTGAAGAGCTGCTGCTACCACCACCATACACTTGGTGAACACCCTCAGGGCTGTACTGAGGCTGAAGGAAAAAGCTAAGAAACAAAAGGCTCTCCTGCCAATCACGAAGGTCAGGAACCTTTTGCGGTCGGGTCAGATGGCTATGTGAAAGTAGGAATCTTTCAGGTCTAGAGTTGCAAACCAGTCTCCCTTCTGCAGGAGGAAAAGAACGGAGCTGAGGGTGACCATTTGAGACCGGTGTGGTGATATGTAGTAATTTACACCCTGAAGGTCTAGGATGGGACAAATTCCTCTGTCCTTCATCGTCACCAGGAAATACCAGGAGCAGAAGCTGTATCAGAGGGGTGAGATAGGGACCAGTTCTACTGCACACTTCTGCAGAAGAGTCTGAATTTCCTGTTGCAATGGCTTGGACGAGTGATTCAGACCTTGCCCGCCAGAGGGAGCCTTTTGGATTCTATGGCACAACCCCTGGCCACGATGTCAAGAACCCATGAGTCTGTTGTGATGGAGGACCAGGCTTGAAGACTTTTCCTGAGTTTGTGCCCAAAGAGCAAGCTGGGTGATAGGTGGGTGTCTTGACCGGGTGTGTCGATGATGGCGGACTCTGAGATGGTTGTGGTGAGTGATAGTGACGATCTTGTAGCAGTGGCGGTGGACCTGGAGCTTTGTCCTGCGACCTGTCAAACCGGACACTTGGATGTGTTGGTCTTTCATTTAAATTGAGGTTTCTGTTGATGGGAAGTTAATTGACAACTAGATTGGTGAGATGTGGAAGGTTGAGAGGAGCACTGAGACAAGTAGGGACTATGGTAATGGTGACTCGAAGTTCGGTAACACTGGTATCAGAACTTCAACGACTGCTGTGTTTGCACTCCATATTTCCTGACTTTTGTCATTTTTCGTCAGTGGTGGCATTGAAGAGGCCGACAGAATTGAATGGCAGATCTTCAGCCAAAGTCTGAGTGGCCTGAGAAAGGCCTGAAGAATGAAGCCAGGAACGTTGGCTTATGATGTCAACGGAATCAGTCAGAGGACATGATCAAGGAAGATGATGGAAACCGACGAGAATGCCAGTTTCAATGTCGAGTTGAGGAGACCAATCTCAAAGGGGTACGAGATTGACAGCGTCGAAGTCGAGAGCGTCAAGTAGAATTTCCACAAGATCTAGATCAGTGGGCAGAATGCACATGCATAGAGCATGACCTACATTAGTAGGCAGAGTGCACATGCAGAAATTGGTGAGCAAAGAGCACATGTGAGGAGCACAACCCGGAGTGTTGATCAGAGTGCTAACTGTTGCTGGCAGGATGGTGGTCGAAGACGGACCAATTCCCATCTCTGGTTAGCATCACGCCTGGACCTGGGCGAGCATAACGGTTTTTCACCCCCTGATGTTTCTCCTACCATCACAACACAGATGTCGAGGTCAGGGTTATAGGTAAGTCTGCTGAGAGTCCCTGATGCTCAGGGGAGTACTTGACAATCTCTCCATCAGAAACCTTCAAGGAGTGAGAAGGAGATTGAGATCACTGAGTTTCAGTAAGCGCAGAGGCTTGTAGAAGGAGCTACTGTTGCTGAGTGGTCTGAAGCCTGGCAGCAGGGCCTTCTGACACCATAGCAAAGCGACTGACAGCAAATGGGGCCTTCTACCAAAGGGCACTTGGACTTTTTGCCCTTCACTGACCTGGCCGAGTCCTGCTTGACAGAACAGCCAGGAGTGCTCGGTATCTCGAGGTGAGAGTGCATGTTGGTGTAGAGGCTGTCATAGAGGCTGTAGACTTTGAAAGACCTGCTCACTGTTTTTTTGTTGAAGAGGGGCCTCCTGCTGAAGGTTTCTTCGAAGAACAATGCCCAGCCCCCTTCAAAGACTCCAGAAAGACTTCTTCAAGGAAGACTCCCATAGTGAGTGAGTGGAGCAGGATTTTCTGGCTGTCGAAAAAGAGGAGGAAGTCGATGGCTGGAGAGATCTCTCCAACAGCAAAAACCCAAGTCGGAGCTCCCTGTTCCTCTGAGTCTGAGGTGTGAAGGCCTGACAGCATGCACAGGCCGAGACAGTGTGTGTCTTGCTGTGACAAGACAAACACCTCGAGTGACCAGTGCAGCCTGGGATCTTGGCACTGCAGGACTGACACCGTTTGAAGAACAATGCCGATGCCATATAAAGTTAGGGGTAGTGGTCCCATCAAGTAGAGTCAGAAGCTGTTGAGAGAAGGCTCCTAGCAACATACGAACGTGGGAGAAAAAAAGGAACTGGGGACAAGTGACAGAGGGCCTTATATTGCCTCAGGGGAAAGGGGCAGGGTTCCCACCAAAATGCTAGGCCTAAAACTTCTAGAAGATTCTGAAGGCAGTACTGTGCAGGCACAGACTACCCATCTATGTGAGTCACAGAGACCACGAGGAAGAAACAGGATCTCAAATCTTTCTAACAACTATTACCTATGAGAAAATAAAATCTCGGACAACACTGAGTAGTTTACTATACATGTGGACAAGCAATGCCTGTCATGTAGGAGCTCAAAGCAGAGGGAATCGGGATAGGGGAATCCAACTGTTTCATAAACATCAAAAGGAAAAGGCTGCCTAATTGGTACACAGAGACATTTCTGGTATACAATGTTGAGGAGGAAAAAAAGTGGAAAAAACCATCCATATTAATAAATGTAAGATCTACCTGTTGTTGAGAATTGTAGTCAAATAAACCCACAGTTGCGGCAGCTGAGTCCACGGGTACCTGAGTGCCAGAGTAATCAAACTGAAGTGGCTCCATTCCAACATGTTCCATAGGGTCCAGTGGAACACTCTGGGACTCAATGTTTGAGAAATCTTCCACAGGTTTTGCACCATTGGTACTAGCTAACTGTGCTAATCCCTCAGATCCATTCTGGTTTGGCCCTAAAAGATCCACATCATTTGCAGAATTCTGGCAGTTGCCAGGTGTCCGGCTACAGGGGAGAGAAGTATCAACAAAATAAAATTACTTAGAAAGAAAATAATGTTTAAAAAAGATTGCTATTACAAGCCCAAAAAAAGCCAAATTAAAATGTGTTAGCTTTTGCTGGTTCCAATATTCTTCCACAAGCCAAGGTTCTGCAACTTGAGACTGAAACATCAGCATGAAAACCGCAATTCTATGAACATGGCCTGGGAAGAAGTTTCAATGAAAACAATATGCCTTGCTTCTGAGAAAGGATGTCTACGTTTGTGCTGTTAAATTAATTTAGTGAGTTAAACCAATAAAAAAGCCTTTGCTTAAAGTTGGGAAGACCTTTTAAAAATCTTTTAACTGTTTCTTCAACAGAAAGTATTTACAGGAGCTGCATGTGGTAAAGAACATCTTACAGAAGATATTTCTCCTTTCCTAATACACAGTACAGAATGACTCTCCTAAGATGACCTCAGCCATGACACATTTACATTATACATGCTCCTAAGCGTTTTTAAATTAATTTTATTAATTTATTAATTTTTCTTCATAACTATAGGGCTATACTGGACTTCCAACTGTACAAGAGTAACATTCAGCAAAAACAGAGGCACAATCTCTGCTCTCTGCTACAAGCCCCCTGCACACTTCAAAAACCTCCCTGCAGCAAGCTGTTGTCACCAGAGAATGGGGATCCGTAACTACCACAAGTGTCATACTGAATTTTGGCCTGTTTTACTCATTTGTAAAATGTAGAGATTCAATTAATAATTCAAAATAGTAAAATGATTAAACTAAGCTTTACTTAACCTGCATTTGCCCAAACAAACAGAACATAGCCCACAGTCATGTACAATAATCCAGTAGAGGGAAATCAAATCTATAGAACACAGTGGGGAATGTGGGATCTTCCAAATGTTGCTGGACTACAATCCGAAGGCAATGGTATCATTCAGCAATGGTATCATTCAGCATGGTCCTTCACAGCTGTCAGAGACCTAGTGTAACCACTTGGCTAAACTTCTCTTTCAAACAGCCAAATTGCTTTTCTTTTGAACAGCCAAATTTGCCATGCAAAGATTATGCCCATACAGTCATCGTAAAAGTGTTGCACATTCTAAGATTGTCTTCAAACTCTTTCAAGGGGGAGCTTTTATTTGCTTTTCTTCATGTTACAGCTAGCAGGCAACAGAACAAGCACTTTGAAAATATTCTATCACCCACAGAAGAGTGCATCCTTAAAATGTGCAGTATCTCAACAGAGGAAAAGGTTATCAATATATTTACTGTTTTGTGATATACATAAAACAGATCTGTCAGCTTTGTTTTGTTTTATTAAGTGCCTATCACCTACCCCATACCCATTCAAACATTATGAATGCACTGAGTTTATTTTCATAGAACAGATGTCTCTCTTCTTTGCTTTAGCCTATTATTATATTTGCCAATAAAACTAAGGCCCTGATAATCAGGGAATACTAGGAAACAATGTGGGATACAGCAAAGGTAGTCACCAACTTGCAGGAAGCTCAGCAGAAATTTAGTATAATTTCCTTAAAATCTAGTACTAAAAGAATCAGAATCAGTTGCACTTATAAGCAACACTAAATCATAGCTGCATGAAAAGATAGGAGCCCATGTGAAGTTCCAGGCCTGAGCAATCACTTTACTTGGCATTCCAAGCAGCTTGCTAAAAAAAATCCAGCTGAACAACTGAGTTTATCACTGATTTGATTATCAGTTGACTAGAATGTACAGTATTTTAAAGTACAGGTACTAGGCAGAGTGAAAGTGAATGCTGGTTTATTATTCTTCCTGGAAAAGTTCTGTGGCAAGTACATACAGAAAACCTGTATGGGCTCCTTCCTGAGGGCACATCCTTCCCACTGACTTTCTACTGTATAGTGTAGTACAGCACAAAGACACACATATATAGGGACACAATGACTTAAAAATCCATTTATAGGGACACACTTACCTAAAATCTTTTGCATCAGCATCAATTCCATTTTGTACAGGCAAGCCATTGGCTTTGTCCATTACATCTCCCTCTTCCTTCAGATCACCCAATTTATCACCATCAAAAGTGCCTTTATTTTTCTTGTCACCTTTGTCACTGTCATCATTTTCTGCATCCCTTGGTCCCTATGTAAAATACAGCAATTCTTACTGCTTTGCATTAACTGCAAATTACACACACACAAACACAATAATCTGTTAATTTATCATGCACGAATATCATAAATTTGATGGTAAAAACGCACTTCAGCATCAACTGTTGTCTGTTATGTTTCTATATTATTTCTAATGGTGTTTTCCAACTATGAAGAAAAAATAGGATTGCTTAAGATGCAGAGTGCATGTATACATACTCAAATTTTGTTTGTCCAGAGTAAATTCACTAGTTACACTGATATGGAATCTTTGTGGCACTACATGTTAACAAGATACGTAAGGCAATGCAGTGATTTAACAAAATAAAGCAAACACATCTGATAAAAAAAAACACACCATAGTTTGTAATGTGCAGGAATTTGCTCTATGTGGAAGAAAAAAAATTGATCCAGTATGGATACCAATACTATGAGCAGGACTGAGGAATGCTTCAGATTCCCCCCAACCCCAGCACCAGGAGTGTGCTATCTTGACAGTCTGTGGGAGTAAATGCCCAGCTCTCTGTAGACACTCAGTGTGAGAAATCTGTGTGTGTTACAAAAAATTATGCTTCAGGATACTTGTCTATAGTTGTGTCTATTTAAGTGGTCACCTGTGAATTCATGTAATGGATCTAATGCTTGTACAGAGCCTCACTCAGAACATTCTAGACCTCAACAGTGTCTGGTAGGAACTATGTCCCTCCAACATGTATGCCTTGGTGGATCCAAATCCTATTCACTCAGTTCCAAGTCCACTGCAACATCTGGAAGAGCTGAAGAGCCATGGAGACAAGTAAGTGTCCATGCCCTCTGTCCAAGGGGCATAGAATTAGCAGGAGTACCTTGGAAGGTGGTGATACAATCTGGAAGCAAAAATGTCCATGGACAGTCAACTAAATCTGTTCTGAATCATCTGAAAGACCTAAGGGTGAAGGGCCCATCCCCACATGAAGAGTGTTCCAGTTCAGGAAATCTGTTTTAGATTTGTTATGACAACCACATATTACACTGCAACTGACAGCAGATTTCACTTCACAAAAGAAAAGAGTAGAGATGCTTCATTGTGCAGAGAAATGGACTGGGAACTTTCCCTCCTCCCCAGCTTTATGATGGACAGTGGAGCAGACACATTATCTGTCCAGACTAAGACATACCTCACCTGAAAGAGGGTAGTAAAGTGGAGCAGGGCCAAGCAAATCACATGGAGTTCCAGCCAACAGACTCTATGACAAGGCTCTGCCTGCTTCAGAGGCTCTGGAGCAGACTCCCCAGCCCAGAAGACTGGCACTCAAGGCTATGCAAGCACAGTGAGGATATAAAAAAGGGCAGCACATAAAAAGACTGACTATTTCAAGACCACCCACCAGAGAAAGCTTAACTTGAAGTGGCATAGGAATGAGATGCTGGTATCAGGCAATCTGGAGTTGGAAAGACCATTTGCAATGGCCTGGTGTAGGAAAAAGTCTCGTGGAACCATGAGTCTGAGGTAAGGAGTCAACACTCATACCTGCCATACATAGATGAGAGACTTTTCTGACCTCTTTCAGGAGGTTGTAAACTCTAAGGATAAGAAGACAATGTCTTGCATAATATCCAGAAATGCCCCAAGATGTATTAAATTACACATGAGGATCATTTTTTTTTAATTTATCAAAACCCATGAGCTTACAAAGAACACAGAGTGGTGTGCAAATTCTTCAATGTCTGATCCAGTGTGTGTTCCCTCAGAAGCAGATCAGTCAGGCAAAGAAACAGATACATCCCAACCCCTACAGCCTGAGGTGTGTCACAAGTGCCATCATCAAGCTTGTGAATACTCTGGGGTCTGAAAACAACCTGAAGGGCACTGCACGAAACTGACAGTGGCAATTGGCAAAGGTGGACCTCAGAAATATCCTGTTGTGGAAGACAACCAGGACATGCAAACAGATCTCCAGAGGTTCAAGCGAAACTAGATAATTACCCTCTTTAGAGCTTTGCATATCAAAAGGAGGGTTTCCATCCTGAAGCATCTGGCAGTTTAAATTAAACTAGACATTGGGCACTGCTACATTTGTACATCATGAGAAATACCAAGTAAAACCCTGGGATGTACTCCATAAGAGGGATCTCCTCTACAGCCAAGAGCTGACTGATTTCCTGTGTTAAGACAGCCTTTACTGGGTTTTTTTCCCAAGTAGGCAAACACAAAAATCTGCTTTTGGGGAGCCCTGTAAACTCGAAATCATGTGCAGAAAATACATCACCTGTCAACAAAATTGTGACCCCTTACTTGCCTCACAAAGGGAATCAAAAAAGGCCAGGAACCCCAAAACTGCTGCAAAATGATGGGACTATCAGCCCCAAGACAGTGAGTGGGATTGACAGAGGAAACAAACTGGATTCCTCCCTGCTTACTGCAATTTGCCCACTACATTGTCCTTCACAACACTGCAAAATGGAACCCTTTTCTCCGCTGCTGCCTTCTGCTTATCTCAAGGGAGTCTCTCATCATTCTGAAGTTCTGTTGCAGGCACAATGCCAACCATATGTGGAAGACTGAAAATGTTCCCAGCAAATGGTTGATGTCAGTAGACAGCACTGGGGGGGGGGCTTTTTGATCACAGAATCATAGAATAATAGAGGTGAAAAAAACACAGGGGCTATCCAGTTCAACCCCCTGCTATGCAGGAACACACATCAAAGCACTCCCAGCAGATGGCCATCAAGCCTGTTTCAGAAGCTCCAAAAAAAGCGACTTCACCACACTCTGAGGCAGCATATTCCACTGCTGCAGAGCTCTGACCCTCAAGAAGTTCTTCCTGAAGTTCAGGTGGAATCTTTTTTCCTGTAGTTTGAATCCACTGCTCCTTGTCCTAATTGCTGGGACAGTAGATAACAAGTCTGTTCCCTCTGCAATATGTCATCCTTTCAAATATTTAAAAATGGCTTCTCTTAATCTTCTCTTCTGCAGGCTAAACATACACAGCTCCCTAAGCTGCTCCTTGTACGGCATGCCTTCCAGACCCTTTACCATTTTGGTCACCATCATCTGAACATGTTCCACATTGTCAATATCCTTCTTGAAATGAGGTGCCCAAAACTGAACACAGTATTCCAGAGGAGGTCTGACCAAAGCAGAATAGAGTGATATTATTACTTTCCTCGATCTAGAGTGTCTAACCTCTTAGTGCACTCAAACTGTTCTAATGAAGCATGAGGGGAAGCAGATTTGTTTTTCTCTTCTTTTTGTGCTTCTTGGCTGACACTTCATTCTTGAAGGAATCTCCTTTTTACCTATCAGAGCCATGTGACAGGAAAAGGAAAGAAAGGTTGAACAAAAGTGTGATGTGGTGGTGGGTTTTTTTTCTCCCTTTTAGGGAGTGACAGACTGAAAATCAGGATGGAAAAATCAGAGTGAGACTGAAAATTCAGGTAAGAGAAAGATTTAGGTAAGAGTCTATAAAGAAGCCAAAGGAGACAACAAAAAAGACGAGGAGAGAGGAAGAACTGCTTTGGGAACAGTCAACAAAAGAACTGACAGGGCACTACAGCTACACACAGAGAGCTATCACCAGCTATCTTTCCCTGCCTGTTCTAAGTAACGCTGGGGTGAAACCCACAGTGTAGATACCCCCTCTACCAAACCCAAGAATGTACTTTTCTCCACAGTAACTGTTGATAATGCAGTCACGCATTTCTTACCTCTGTTCACGTGAATTGTTAAGCCTGTTGGCCAACAGAATCTTTATCTGATCATGTTTACTTTACCATGAGATTTCTCCTTGTGCTTTGCTTACAACTCTACAAAGACAATCAACTTAACAAACAGTTGACAGAACAGAGTTCGGTTTCCCTTTTCCCAACTCTACAACTCTACTCTGTTATTTTCCAGGAAGTAATGGCAACAAAAACAATGGTTTTAATAAGGCCTGTTGAACTAAAGTGGGAAGCAAAAGACACATGAGTGGAATTAGGATTTTGGATTTCACATGGGGTGGACTTTTACAGAATTATAGAGTTGGAAGAGACCACAGGGGCCATCGACTCCAATGCAGGAACACACATCAAAGCATTCCCAACAGATAGCCATCTAGCCTCTGTTTAAAAACCTCCAAAGCAGGAGACTCCACCACATTCCAAGGCAACATATTGCACTCTCAGACAGCTCTGACTGTCAGGAAGTTCTTCCTGAGGTTCAGGTGGAATATTTTCTCCTGTAGTTGGAACCCACTGGTCTTTGTCCTAGTTTATGGAGCAGTGGAAAACAGGCCTGTTCCCTGTTCACTATAACATCCTTTCAAATACTTGAACATGGCTAACATGGCACCTTTTAACCTTCTCTTCTGCAGATAAACACACCCAGCTCCCTGTGACACTCATCATAGGGCTTGGCTTCCAGATCTCCACCATTTTGGTCATCCTCCTCTGGACACATTCTGGCTTGTCAATATCCTTCTTGAAATGAAGTGCACAGAACTGAACACAGTATTCTAGATGAGGTCTGACCAAACCAGAATAGATTGTTACTACTATTTTCCTCAATCTGGAAACCATACTCCTATTGCTGCAACGAAGAATTGCATTGGCTTTCTTCACTGGATCATCACACTGCTGATTCATGTTCAGCTTGTTATCTACCAAGACTCCTAGATCCCTTTCACATGTCCTGTTGTCCAGCCAGGTGAATCCCATCCTATATTTGTGCATTTCATTTTTTCTTCCTAGGGGTAGGACCTCACATTTCTCTCTGCTGAAATTCATTTTGTTAGCCTTGGCCCAGCTCTCCAATCTGTCAAGGTCATTTTTAATTTAGATCCTGTCCTCTAGCATATCAGTAACCCCACCCGCAATTTGGTGTGATCTGCAGATTTGATCAGCATGTTCTTTATTCCCTTCATCCAAGTCACTGATAAAGATGTTGAACAGCACTGGGTCCAGGACAAAACCCTGTGGCATGCCACTAATCACTTCTCTCCAGGATGAAAAGCAGCCACTGATGAGCACCCTTTGGGTTTGGTCAGTCAACCAATTACAAATCCACCTAACAGTAGCCCTGCTCAGCCCGCATTTCACTAGCTTTTTTTGCAAGAATGTCATGGGGAATTTTGTCAAAGGCATTACCGAAGTCAAGAAATGCTACATCCATAGCAATTCCTTCATCTAGAAGCTTGCAACTCTATCATAAAAAGAGATAACATTAATCTGACATGACTTGTTTTTGAGAAACTCATGTTGACTTTTAGTAATCACAGCATTGCTTTCTAAGTAATTACAAACTGACTGTTTAATGCTCTAGGATCTTTCTAGGTATTGATATCAGGCTGACTGGGCGATAATTATTTGGGTCTTCTTTTTTTCACTTTTTAAAGATGAGGACAGCCTTTGCCCTACTCTAGTCTACTGGGACTTCTACTGTACTCCAAAAATTCTCAAAGATTAATGCCAGTTGTTCTGAAATTACATCTCCCAGTTCTTTTAATATCCTTGGATGTAGCTCATCTGGCCCTGGAGACTTGGAATTCATTTAGAGTAGACAGATATTCCTGTACTACTTCTCTACCTATACTATGCTGAGCTTCTGCTACTTGGATCCTTTACCCAGGTTGAGTACTTTCCCCCCTCTTTTTCGAGAAGACTGAGGGAAAGAAGGTGTTGAGGAGACCTGCTTTCTCTCTGCCCCACATTAGTACTCTGTCATCTTCACCATGCAACAACCCTCTCATTCCTTTGTTTTTCCTGTTGCTGCGGAAATATTTAAAACAGACCTTTTTTTATTGTTTTTGATATCCCTGGCAAGCCTGAATTCATTCTAGGCTTTAAGTTTTCTTACCTTCCCTCTACATATCCTGGCTACATGTTTAAATTCCTCTTTGGTAATTTCCTCATTTTTACATTTCTTGCACATGTTTCTTTTAACATGTAGCTCAGCTGAGAATCCCTTAGTTAACCATTCTCATATCTTTAGACATCTCCCATTTTTCCTCCTTAATGGAACAGTTTTGAAATGTGCTGTATCTCATTTTTAAGAACTCCCTTCCCTTCCAGTACTCTCCACCACAGAATTTTCAGCCAAAAATTCCCTAAGTTTACAGAAATTGGCTTTCTTAAAGTCTAGAATGTGTATCTTGGCACTTGGCTTCCCCTTCCCACTGAATAACAAATTTCAAGAGAGCATGGTCACTTCCACCACATTAACAAGGCCATCCCTGTTGGTTAGGATTAGATTTAAAATAGTTGATCCCCTTGTTGCCTCTTTAACCTTCTAGACAATGAAATTGTTTGCAAGGCTAGTGAGGAACTTATTGGACCTTATGCTGTTGGCAGAGTTTGACTTCCAACATACACTGGGATAGTTGAAATCTCCCATTACTACCACATCTCTCCTTTTTGAATGTGTGGGCATCTGCCCCTGGAAAACATCAATCAAATCCTCAGTCTGGCTTAGAGGCATTTAGTAGATCCCCACAATGGTATCCCTATTGTTTTTTGCTCCCTTAATTCTTACCCAGATGCCCTCAACCTGGTTTCCTGGATTTAAGTCATAGATCTCTTCACAGGTGTAAACATCCTTGACATATAAAGCTACTCCTCCTCCTTTCTTGTTCAGTCTATTTCTCCAAAATAGGTGACACCCACCCTGCAATTATGACATTCCAATCATGAGACTCATCCCACCAGGTTACAGTGATACCAATTATATCACATTTATTCCGTTGTATTGAGATTTCCACTTTGGCTTACTTATTTCCCATGCTCTGTGTGTTGATTTAGAGATATTGACTAGAGTTGCTTTTCCTACCACCATTGGTCTCTAGTACTACTTGGTCTGCTCTATTAACATTTGGGCCATTCTCCCCAGCATTTGCTGAACTCCTGCCCTGCATACTACTCTCTCCCTCCCCTCCCAGATCTCAGTTTAAAGCCCTCTTCATGAGATTTGTGAATCTTCGCAAAAAAACTCCTGCCAATAGCTGTGAGGTGCACCCCATCCATTGCCAGAAAACCATCTTTCAGAAAATGCAGACCATGGTCCAAGAACTCAAATCGTTCCCAGCGGCACCATTTGCAGGGCCCATTGTTCACCTCCATTACTCTTCTATCCCTTCGTGGGCCATGTCCTTCAACAGGGTGGAGAAATGAAATTATAACCTATGCACCAAGATCCTTCAGCTTCCTTACTGTAACCTCATAATCCTTTGTGATATCCTGAAAGCTGTGCCTTACAATGTCACTGGCTCCCACATTAATGAAAAGTAAGGGATAATGGTCAGCAGGCTTGACCAGTCTTGTCAGCCTCTCAGTCACATCACGAATCTGGGCCCAAGGAGAGAACACACCTCACAATTCATCCTGTCAGGGCTGCAGATTGTTGCTTCTGTTCCTCTCAGCAAGGAGTCTACATGTAACATTCCTCCAAGGGTCTGCTTCCTGTGTTTGGAAACTGGCTTCCTCCTCAGTGATGTTCCCCATGTGTACTGTATTCAAGAAGATCCTCTCTGTTCTATCCAGGAAATCCTCATTACCCCTAATAATCTAAAGACTGGAAACGCAGGCCTTGAGCCTGTAACTTTTTCTTCAGACAGGGCCACCAACAGGGCCAGCAACTTGCCCTGTACCCAACACCCATCCTCCGGCAAGAAAACAAATGGGTCACAGCTGCAAGCAAACCAGTAAGCCAGAAACCAGACTACCAAACCTGCAAGAAGTGAAATTCCCTATCAAAAAAGCAAGCAAGCAGACTACCAAAGCAGCAAGGAGACAAACTGACAGGCAAGCAAGTTAACAAGCTCAACAGCAACCCAGGAAACAAGCAAGCAAGGAAACAGACTCATAAGCCACCAAGCAAACACCAAGTAAGGAAAGAGACTCACAAGCAACCCAGCAAACCTTCAGCTACAAAGCAACCACACAAGCAACTGTTCAAACAAGCAAACAAGCAAGCCCCCGACAGATCACACAGCCCTTACCCAGGAAACTCTCTCAAGACTCACTAGGGCTGGGGAGGCTTACCACAACAAGCACAAGTTCACCTTATGGTATTTCTTCCATCACATCCACTTAAATATGTCTGTTAGCCTTGCTGTTCTCCTGTTTGCCATCTGAAGAATCTGTTCTGAACATGATTTGATGTTGGCTGATGGCAATAAAAGTTAAAATCATTTAGCACAGGTTGTCTCTCTGATGGAGGTAGGCAACGGCTGGTGTGTAACCTTGTAAGCAACACGAATAGTCTCCACCACCCATTTGGAGATCCTCTGGGAGCAGACCTTGTCTTCTTTGTGGCATCTACCATAACACAGAAAGAAGCTGTTCAAGCAGTGAAAGGTCAGAGTCCTGGGTATGTAGACTGCAAGGGCTTGGCAGACATCCAAAGAGTGGAGGGAGCACTCAAGTGGTGCAGATGGGTCTGGACAGAAAGTAAACAGGATGATCTCCTCTGAGAGATGAAACTCAGAGACTACATTGGGAAGGAAGGAGATGTCCGGGTGGAAAACCTAGAAAACCAGGAATGACTTGTTGCAACACAGAGCTGTAAGCTCACTAGGGCAGTGGGCCATGGTAATGGCAACAAGGAAAAGTTTTCAGGGTCAGAAGACGTTCATGAACTGTTGCCAGGGGTTTGAAGGGGTGCCATAAGAACTGGGAGAGAATGAGAGACAAGGATCATGTAAGGGAAGGATCTGTCAGCGAGGGCCGGGGGACGGAGATGAGCCAGACCCTTTAAGAGCTTCTTCACTAGCAGATCTGTGAAGAACATCCAAGTAGAGTCCTCACTGGATTGGTAGGAGACAATTGTGGTTATGTAAAGCTTCAAAGAGGAGAAGGAAAGATGGCTTTCCTTCAAAGAGTGGAGATCAGTGGAGACCTGTATAGGATCCATTCGTTCTGAGCATGCAACTGAAAGCGCAACATTTCTTCCATTTGTAGAGGTAGCTTCTGAGCAGTTACATTTCTATACCACTTATCAATGCAAAACACTCCCTAAATGGTTTACAATGTGATTAGCTAATTGCCCCTCATTTTGCCAACATATGGAAGGATGAAAGGCTGAGTCAACCTGGAGCCCTGCAGGATCAAAATCACAATGTTGTGGCTGAAGTACTGGCACTTAACCACTACTCCACCAGGGCTCCTTACTGTGCCACTAGGGCTCCTTATGCAGCAAGTAGCAGAGACGACTGACTTCTTGGTGTGGACCTGAAGACCAAGGTGGTTAAGAAAGAAGTGAGGTGAAGGTCATAGAAGAGTTTGCTTCTGCAGGACACCATCAACATACAACCACTGAGATGGGGGTAAAGAATGACTCCCTGAGTTCTGAGATGGGTGACCACTACTGCCACACACTTGATGAAGACCCTCAGGGTGGCTGCTAGGCTGAAAGGTCAGAAATGGTATTGAAACATGGAGTTGCTAACTGCGAAGCATAGAAATTTCCTATGATGAGGGTGGATGGTGATGTGGAAATATGGATGCAAACCAATCTCCTCAATGAAGGAAAGGAAGAACGGCTACCAAGGTGGTTATTTTGAATTTGAATGAAAGGATGTAGGCCCACAATGAGATGGAGACCACCGACTCCCTTTAAGATGGTAAAATATTGGGAGAAGTAACTGGTCTTCACAGTCCTGGGAAGGAGCCATTCAATCTCATCCAGTAAGGCGAACTGAGGGCAGGTAGACTGGTACACTCCGATGGGAGAGATGTCAGCAAACTCAATAGAGTAACCAAATGAAAGGATGGTAAGGACCCATGTGTCTGAAATAATGGTCCGCCAGGTGGTATAGTTGGCAGATAATTGAGGGGTGTCAACAAAACTCCTCAATATGTGGAAGAGGTGGCAATTTCTGCAGAAGTCAAAAATAAGTTCTGTTGGAGGAGGACTTGTCAGTTGTTGTTGGCTAGTTTGAAAGATCTCTGGGTGGATAGGAAGATGTGTGGGATGAGTGAGGAGAAGATCTGGAGTGGTAAGATGACAAAAGACAGTGACAAGGAGAACTGTCAGGAACTGAATTCGCACACAAATAAAACAGTGCATAAACACTATTTATTAGGAGCATGATACATGGTACAGGACTTCAGTGAGTAAACTGGAGCCAATTAGCAAGATTCAAAACATAAAAGGCAACAAGTACATCATCCTGCCCACAAGAGACCTTGAAGTTCTGGTGTAGCCTGGCTGCGCTTATCACTACATTCCTAGCTTTGTTTACCTAACAGTCTCTGGTTCTCATACATTGTTACAAGCAAGCTGCTACTTAGCTCCCACTACATATCCCATAACTAAAATATGGAGGGTTACCCGACATCCTGCCTGTCCCAGAAAAAAAATGAATTACACACAGCACAGCAAGTGTTAAAGAGGGGAAAAGGGGAAGAATGTGGGACATGGAAGAGAAAGGGGAACAGGGGAGACAACAGTTAAAATGCAAATATGTAAGGTAGTAGTTAAACAGTGAGTGCTGAAACTGGAGATGCAGGAACAGTCGTTTGAGCAGTCGGGTTAATCTCCGAAGAAGGATTCAAAGGAGCTGGTTTCAGTAAGCTGGAATGAAAAACAGGGTGAACAGGTTTGTAAGTGTCAGGCAAAGAAAGTTAAAAGGTGACATAATTAATCACCCATTTGACTGGGAACGGACCAAGGTATCTGGGGGAGAGGTTTTTGGAGGGGTCATTAGTGGCAATGTTCTTGGAGGAGAGGTAGACAAGATCCCCAGGCTGGTATGTAGGACTGGGGTGTGGTTTTTGGTCTGCAAAGTGTTTGTGAGAAGCTTTCGAAGTTTCACGAGCGGAATGCACAGAAGCCCAAGTAGAAGAGATTTTTGTAATCTAAGAGGCAAGAGAGATTGTTTGTGTTGTACAGCGGGTGGTGGGGAGTGCAGGAAAGGGTTTTGGGTTGATGCTGAAGACAACTTCAAATAGAGTTTTGCCAGTGGAGGAGTGTAGAGCAGAGTTGTAAGCAAATTCGGCAAAAGGGAGAAGGAGCACCCAATTGTTTTGGTTGGAAGTGACGAAGCAGCATAAGTATTGTTCCAAGGTTTGATTTGTGTGTTCGGTTTGTCCATCAGTTTTGGGGATGATAGGAGCTGCTGAGTTTTTGAGAGATACCGAGAGATTTAAGGAGTGAAGTCCAGAATTTGGAAGTGAATATGGGTTCTCTGTCAGAAATGATTGTGGAAAGGAGTCCATGGAGTTTCCAGATGTTATTGATGAAGAGGTCAGCTAGTTTTTCAGCGGTTGACACTTTCTTTAGTGGAATAAAGTGAGACTGCTTGGAGAAATGATTGGTAACAACCCAAATGGTACGGAATCGCGGGAGTTGGGCAGACCAACAATGAAGTCCCATGAAATAAGTGTCCCAAGGTAAGGAGGGAGCAGGAAGCGGCTGGAGAAGTCCATGTGGCTTAGATGAAGAGGATTTGCGGGTGTTGCAAATGAAGCAGTTGTTTATGTATTCTTGGACTTGTTTTGTGAAACCTGGCCAGTGAAAAAGTTTCCTGATGGAATGTAGAATTTTAAGGAAGCCAAACTGTCCAGCAGGTTTGGAATCGTGGTATCTATTCAAAATTTCGATTCGGCAAGCCAGTGGTACATAGAATTTAGTTCCAACGAAACTCAGGTGATTGAGTCTTTGTGTGTTTGTAGCCAGGTGTTCATTTGGAAAGCAGATTTCAGAGTGTTGGAAGGCAGAATCAAGCAGTGTTGAAGCTGATTCTCGTGTTCGCTGTTGTGCACAGGTAGTGACTTGTAATCCAAAATTGTTTGGGGAGAAGAGAGGTTTTCCTTGGTAGGAGAAAAGGAGGGTGGTTCGTGGCAGGGCAGTCTCAAGAGAGGATCAGCCAAAGTGTTAGTTTTTCCAGGTTTGAAAACAATTTTGAATCTAAATCACTGGAAAAATTCAGCCCAGAGTGCTTGTTTAGGGGTTAGTTTTTTGGTGGTTTTTAGAGTTTCGGAGATTGCGATGGTCAATCCAGACCTGAAAAGGAAGTCTGGCACCTTCAGTGAAGTGTTGCCATGAGGTGAGTGCGAAATGGATGGCCATGGCTTCTTTTTCCCAAATCGGCCAGTTGCGCTTTGGTGTGAATTTTTTGGAGATGAAGGCACATGGTTTAAGGTGGCCATCTCTGTCTTGTTGAAGAAAAACAGCTCCCATGGTGAAGTGGGAAGCATCAGTTTGAATTATGAATTCTTTGCTAGTATCAGTGAATAAGAGCAGTGGTTCGGATGTAAATTTTTTCTTCAGGGCATCAAATGCTATTTGGCACTTTTCAGTCCAGAGGATGCGGTTGCATCGGTTACTTTTGTCATTGTGTGCTTTTTTCAAGAGGTTGGTGAGAGGGAGAGCAATTGTGGCAAACCCTTCTATGAAGTTACGATAGAATTTGGCAAAACCAAGGAATTGTTGCAGTTGTTTTCTAGTTCTGGGGGCAGGCCAGTTCAAAATAGTGTCAATTTTGGAGGGCTCTATGTTTAGGGTATTATTGCAAACTTGGTACCCTAAGTAGTCAAAAGTCTGAGCGTGAAATTCGCATTTCGAAAGTTTAACAACAAGTTCATTGTCTATGAGTCTTTGTAACACATTATGCACAAGTTCAGTGTCTTGTTCAAGGGTTTTTGAGAAGATCAAAATGTCATCTAGGTAAACAACACCATCTTTGTAGAGGAGGTCTTGTAACACAGAATTGAGAAACATTTGGATGCCTGCGGAGAACAGTCCGTTGGTAGTTACCCGGGGGGTTGAGAAAGTAGTCAACCACTCGCTTTCAGGGTCCATACGTATTCTGTGGAAAGCTTCCCTGAGGTCTAATTTGGTGAAGAATTTACTTTTAGTCAATTGAATTTGGTTATCCTTAGTTAAAGGAATCAGGTACGCATTAGGCAATACTGCCTGATTAATTAAATTATAGTTTACAATGAGCCTTGGTTCTCCTCCATCTTTTTTCTTGCGGAAAAATATGGGACTGGCTGTGGGAGCAGATGAAGGTTTAATGCAGTGGTTCTCAACCTGGGGGTCGGGACCCCTTTGGGGGTCGAACGACCATTTCACAGGGGTCACCGCTCCTCAATCCTGCCCCCCTTTTAAAAAAAGGTGGCCTCACAGCCAATGGGAGCAGTACTTCTGAGACCCCTGCGCTGTGAGGAGGGGAGAGGAGGCATGCTGGGCATTTCCCTGTCTTACCCTGCCTGGTGGGAAAGCACTGGAGGAGCCGGAGGTGGAGCCGGAGGTGCAGAGAGCGGGAAGAGAGAGCTGGAGCCTGAATGTTAAGGCGGAGGTGAGGACACCGAGAGGAGAGAGCTGGAGCCGGAGCGTTAAGGCGGAGGTGAGGAGAGGAGATCCCGCACTGGTGGGAGGGGAGAGGAGGCATGCAGCCGGGCGCAGCCAGGCGCTGCCTGGATGCTCGCGCCTGCCACCACACACACACACACACACACACACACGGAGGGCTTCCCCTTCGGTGTTCCCTTTCCCCTTCATGCCGGCTTGCAGAGTTGCTTGCCGGGGCGAGTGAGCAGCTGGGTGCTGCTTGGATGCTTGTGCCCGCACCACACACACACACACACGCACACAGAGGGCTTCCCATTCAGGGTTTATGGTGCTGCAGCAGGACGTCTGGGAGGTAAGACCCCATCCCTTCACCCTCTTCGCCTCACACTCATTCATGCTGGCGAACAGAGTTGCTTGCCGGGGCGAGCAAGCAGCTGGGCTCCACTTGCTTCCCAAAGTGGCGGGGCTGCAGCAGTGGCGATCGCCCGGTCGCCCATTCATTCTGGGCACGCCGCTCTGTGGGAGTTGTCGGTGTGGCTGTCGCCTTTGGTCCGGCAGGCAAAGGGGGAAACTTTCCTGTGGCGGATCTGCCATCCAACGGGGGAGATTGGTCCCTCCGAGACCGAGAACTCAGTCGGGAAAGGAGCAGGGGGCGGCAGCCAAGGGCTTCGGTTTGTGTAGCAAGAGCCCCCAAGGCTCCTTGGTTGTTGTTTTTTTTGTTTTGTTTTTTTGACCAGAAAGCGCTGCTCTGATCCGTCCTGTGGACTTTGGCCATTTCCACATTCCAGTGTTATAGCACTATGATTCCACTTTCACCATCCTATGGAATCCTGGGGTTTGCAGTTCAAACTGCAAACCCCAGGATTCCATAGGATGGTGAAAGTGGAATCATAGCGCTATAACAGTCTAGTGCAGAAATAGCCAGGATGACTTTCTCCTCTCGCTTTCGTTGTGCGTGCACCCTTGGCGCTTGTCACACGCACGTGTTGTGTTCTTCGCCCTGACTGTCTTGCATTCCTCGCTTTTTGTATGTTCAGCGTCCGCACTCCCTTTAAGGGAGGGAAGGAGAGAGGGAGTGAAACAAAACGCGTCTGCTTATGCCGCCGCCATCTTTCCTCTCTCCCTGTCCTTTCCTCCCTGCGCCTCGTGCAAAATGTGGGCTGTTTCGGCACTGCCTTTGGGAGTGACTGGCTTTTTGAACTGTGGAAACCCAACATTCAGAACTAGAACTACTGCTTTAATTCTGGCATTGATGGACGCTTTCTGCGCTTAAAAAATGGGGAGAGGGTTACCAGTTTTTAGGCATTAGAAGTCTATCCAGAGCAGTGATTTAGGGCAGTGTTTCCAATCTATTTGATGTTGGAAATAGCTAACTAACTAAATAATAAATAAATAAATAAATAATAACAAAAATGATTTTATGGTTGGGGGTCACCGCGACATGAGGATCTGTATTAAGGGGTCACGGCATTAGGAAGGTTGAGAACCACTGGTTTAATGAATCTGCATTGTAAGATTTTGTTCAGGAATCTTTTTAGAGTCTCTAGTTCTTGGTTGCTCATAGGGTATATCTTGGGTCTGGGCATTTTAGCCCCATCTATCAATCTGAGTTTGCGTGCAGTGGCAGTTTGTCTGCTTTGTGGTCTTCAAAAGTTTTCTGCAGGTCTCCGTATTCTAGTGGGATTTTCTGCAGTTCCTCAAGACTCAAAGTAAGTGCCGAGTCAGGGAAATTTGGTTCAGCCACTAGATTTACATCATGGTTATGCTTGAGTAAGCCCTGGGGCCAGTCAATTCGGGGAGTGTGTTTTTTCAGCCAGTCATACCCAAGAACTACTTGAAATCCGATTTTGGTGGGTACTAGGAAACGTAATTGCCCCTGTAAGTTCCCCGTTTGAACTTACAGAGTCCTTTCCCACACAGGGCCCCCTGCCATGGGTGAGCTGTCCATTTGAGATAAACTGATGGCCTCTTCCAGGAGCTCAAACTTTACTGCAAGTTCTTTGGCAACTGTGGGATTCAATAAACTAGTGGTGCAGCCTGAGTCGACTAAGGCTCTGTACATTCGTAATTTCCCATCGTTTCCTTGTAAGGTTACTGTAACATATATATGACGAGTTTTGGTTGTACTTACATTCACGGACTGATCAAGATCCCAACCATCACTGTCCGAGTCAGATGTGGTCAATGGGCTGTCCTCGCCACTGCAAGTTCCAGCAGCAGTTCCGCCAGCGGGACGTTTGGTTGGCGGCTTCGGAGTGTCAGCTTTACGGGATGCAGGCTGGGTGATGGGGGTGCTTGACTTTTCTTCAGTGGGTTTCTTTGATCCCTGGCATTCACTGGCGATGTGGCCTTTTTCCCCACACTGGAAGCAGGTGCCTTCTCTGAGTCATTTTTTTTTTCCTTGCTGCTCAGGAAAGTGGTTTTTCAGGGTGCCTGGATTCGGCGACTACTTTCTTGGGCTTGTCTTTGCCGGGCAAGCTGGACACTCTCCATGATCCTTTCCACTTCTCCGGCTAGTTTCATCCATCCCAGGAGACTGGCAGGATCTCCTTGGATCAGGCAGCGGTCTAGGATGGTGGGATTTAATCCATCTCAGAAAAATTGCTTGAGAATGTCATCTTTCCATTCCAGTACTTTAGTGGCTAATTTTCTGAATTCTTGGACGTATTCACCGACGGTTCCTTTTCCTTGGCACAGTTTTCTCAGTTGGTATCTGGCTTTTTCTTGGAAGAAACGATCCTCGAACCTTTCTCTAAGGTGATGCATGAACAGCTGCAGGTTGGCTGTCTCTTCAGCTCATGAGTCGAACAGACTGGCGACCCACTCTGCTGCTTCTCCTTTGAGGTGCTGGCTCAGGTATCTGACTCTGGCGGCATCGTCTGGGAAACTGTTCCCATAGTCGACCATATAATTAGAAGCCACGTTGACAAAGTATGTCAGGGTGGCTCCATCGCCATTGTAAGTGGTTTTTAACTCCCAAAAAGGTCAGGGACCCACTTGTGATGCCACTATCCCGGGAGATGCAGGTGCCACAGCTGCTGGAGCAGCTGCTGCTGCTGGAACCTGGAGTGGCGCATGCCCAACCTGAGGCACCAGAAGTCTCCAGTCGTGTAGCTGAGCTCTGTTTAGAAATTTCTTCTCATTGTTTTTCCACTTCTTCTTTGGCTAAAAGTTGTTCCATCAAGCTGGTCTCGACAATCAATGTGTTCCATCTTGTGGCCCGGCAACATTAGTGCAGAGTATTTCTGGTCTCTCTCCCCAGGCCCAAGTTTGGCCTCCAGTCGAGGTGGTTGGAAGAATCAAGGGCCACGACTTGGCTCTTGTATCAGGAGGCCGGCTGGGGACCATCTTATCTCTTTTGGCAATTCCATAGCCTGGAGCTTCAATGACTCTGTCGGATGCTCCCTCTTCTTGAGGCTCTTCTTCAGTTTTTTGACACATATTGTTATATTTTTACAGGAGTTCACTCACTCTGTCAGGAACTAAATTCACACACACAAATAAAACAGTGCATAAACACTATTTATTAGGAGCATGATACATGGTACAGGACTTCACTGAGTGAACTGGAGCCAATTAGTAAGATTCAAAACATAAAAGGCAGAGTACATCATCCCACCTGCAAGAGACCTTGAAGTTCTGGTGTAGCCTGGCTGCACTTCTCACTACATTCCTAGCTTTGTTTACCTAACGGTCTCTGTTTCTCATACCTTGTTACAAGCAAGCTGCTACTTAGCTCCTACTGCATATCCTATAACTAAAATATGGAGGGCTACCCGACAGGCATGGTAGAAACAAGTGTGAGAGGATCATTGTTGTTGTTGTAGACCCATCTTCTTTGCAGTTATCCTGGTTTTGGAGATGTGTTTCCATGGAATCGTCCATGGAGATGTGAAAGACCTTGGCCATTGAGTGGAAGGTCCTCAATCCTCTTTCTGTTGTCTTCTGTGAGGCCTACTTCTGAAATCATGCAAAGCAGCATAAGGGAACTGTTCCCGCAATCACCTTAGCTGTGCATTCAATGGAGTGGCAGAAGGATTGAGTTTGCTGAGCTGTGAGCACTTATGCCTCTTGCGAAGATGCAGAAGAGGGGTCCTGTAATCCTCTCAGAAGTTCGCAGCAATGGAAGAAACTTGGTCCCATAGATGTTCCTGGTAGAACGCCATGCATGTCCCCGTGTTTGACACCCGAGTGGACAGGGCTGCATCCGAGTAAAAGCGACAGCCAAAAATGTCCAAGTGCTTTCCGTCTCCATCTGATGATGTGGTATGGGATTTCTTTCCTCCTCTGGTCTGAGATGCTTCCACAATGATGGAATATGGGGCTGGATGAGAAAAGAGGTATGCCACATCTATATGTTGGATTTTGTACAGATGTTCCAACCTTCTTGGCATTGGTGGAAGAGAAGCTGGTTGGTCCAATGCCTGCTTCATGACCTCTTATAAGGCAAGTAAAAAAAGAATGGTGGCAGTTGAAGATGTCTGAGTATCAACGATCTGAAAGACCAGATCCCTGGTAGTCTGCAGAGGAGAAGCGACATCCAAGCCAATGGCAGTAGCCATGTAGAGAACTATAATCCAAAAACCTCTTGATGTCCTGTGGATGAGCCTCAGGGGTTGTGCATAGCACAGTTAAGGAGGAGGTCGTGCTGAAGAGTGAGGGGAGCCACAGGGTGAGTCCTTCATGTCTCCGAAGAATGGGGGGTGGAGGATGGGAGAACCAATGTAGAGGAGGCAGAGGTGGTTCCATAGAGAGGTGAGGATGTGATGTGGAGGTAGTAAGTACTGTGGCTGTTGATAGTGATGAAGTAGTCCAAGTAGTCCAAGGGGGAGAAAGAGGAGGATGATAAAGTGTTGCTGTCATGCAAGGAGAATGTGATACAGGGCTGATTTGGAGCCAAAGAGAAGTGCCTCGGGGGGGGGGAGGCGGCGGCGAAGAGTGGGTAATATCGAAGGTCAGTATTGGTGGAGAGACAGATGAGAAAATGGCAGCTGTCAGTGACAATTCAGAGTTCAGTAGAGAAGACTGGCGGGATCGATGGGATGGAGATCAAGATGTACTTGTTCAGTACCAATGAGGTGTCCTGGATGGGGAATGATGGTAGGAACGGGACCGAGACCAGTATTAAAGGTAGTGGCGTCTGTATTGATGAGATGGAGATCAGGATCAAGAATGGTACTAATAGTAGTATGGAGATGCTTCCTGATAGTCATGGTAATGGTGCTCTTGACATATCAGGGAGCAAGAGGCGCAGGATCAAGGATGTTCTACACACATATGCTCTGTTCAGTAGGATCATCATGAACAGCCAATGGGGACAGAGATTCCTCCGGGAGATCATGAAGAGCTTGGTCTCGAGAAGGAGAGTGATACAAGGTTGGGTGACGTGATCAAGTACAGGCTTGAGAAGGTGCTAGCTGCCGGGAGTGATGAGATGGTGCTGGTTCCTACTGTGAGGATCAATGGGCTGGTGCTGGTGGTGGTGCCAGTGCTTGAGCCGAGGGTAGCAGTGGTGCTAAAGCTTGGTTGGATGGTGCCAATGTTGGGATGTGCTTTGGTGCCAATGACACTGCAGCAGGAGTAGAGGTCACTGTCAGAGGAGAAGACATGTCTGGTACCGACCTATCTGCATATCAGCTGGGGTTGACTCAGTATTGGGATGGCTCCAATGTCTTGCCTTTTTCTTCTTGGCCTTGGAGTGGGCCTCAGAAGAGGCAGAGGGAGCATGCTTATGTTTACCATACTTCAGGCTGGTAACAGAGGAGGCAGGCTTTCCTGTATCATTGGAGGCAGGGCAGGCGAGGATGGAGGAGGCTGTGCTGCTGGGAGTAGGTCTGGGGCCACCAAAGAAGTCAGTCCAGAGTCCAGTGGTATCGTGGTCAATAGGCATGACTGCAGAAGTCTGGCGACCGTGGTGGAGAGTGGTAAAGAGAGTTGCGTTCTCTGCCACCTTTTCAGGTATCCTAAGAGAGTGTTCCCAGCAAAAAGATTTCAAGCTGGAAGCTTGATTCTTCAGAGTCTTGGAAGTAAACTGGCAGCAAACCTACTTGGAGATATTATGACAAACAACAAAGGCATAATTCCTGGACATCAGAGAGGGCAAATTTCCTGCTACAGGAAGGACACTTCTTGGAAAGAGAAGTGGAGGTCATAGAAAATAAGAAGGAAAGAGTAAAGCAGAGGAAAAGTAAAGAAAGAACCTCCCTCTTTCAACTCTCTGCTTCTTCTTCATTTTTTTTTTTAAGAAACAAGAAAGGGAGAAAAGTAAAAAGATAAAAGGCTACTCAACATTCCAGGACTGACTAGCAAAGCAAACAAAGTGAAAATGAAAGGAAAGTAGCTTGGTGGTCCTAGGCATGCACAATACAACAAACTACTCAGCTCCAGAACTTTCCAGTGAATGTCTCTGAGCAGGCACCAAGACCCAGTTGTATGAAGCACAGAGATCATGAAGAAGAATCAACCATCAAGCAAAAAGATCAACAGTGACTGAAGAGATGGACTGATTTTGATCAATGAAGCATAAGAATGATCTCAGGTCATTACAATACAGGATGATGAGACCAGCCACTGCAATCTGGTGAGTTATCTGTTGCCACAGCACAGGAGCAGGCAATTGCACCAGGGTCCAAAATCTGGAGCAACTCAATTTTCAGCCAAAAACTGAAACCACAAGTCATTTCCAGTTGATATTTCTGGTTTGGTGCACTGCATTCAGGGGGTGGGGTGTTTAAAACAAATCTGCTATTTGTACAAAGCTTCAGGAGTGGTGACTGACCTTTTGCAAGGAAGTAGAGGAATCAGGGCCTGGAATAAAAGACCACACTTTTCCCCACTCCCACCCACAGCAGGCAGAAGAACAATAAGGTGTAAATGGATCCTTCCAAGGATGTTCCTGATGAAATCTGATGGAATTCTTTGATGGAATCCTCTGATGTATAGGATTAAAAGGATTCCACTCTGCAATAACAATTTCCGTAAACTGAGGAACTATGCCAAACTGAACAATATTGTGATGAAACTTATCTCGTAGTGACTGCATTTGTCATTGGTTCCCCTCCTGAATAGGAACCTAGGGAGAGGACATCTTTAGGGGCCACTAGTCTAGCTGGAAAAATTCTAGGACTGTAAACACAGAGTGAGGCCAACAAAACCATGGACACAGATTGAAGTACAAGTGTAGATACACTGGTAACCCCAAATACACAACTTCAGCACTGTGTACAAAAGGGGATTTTGTCCTAGTACTGAGGTTGCAAGTCACTGGAACACCACAAGGGTTTGCTCCAATGATGTGATACAATGCTGAACCATCTGTCTTATCTTTCTTGTTAAACCTCTTTTAAATGAAGAAGAATGATGAAGTTTGTGTCTATCTCTTTAACAAATTTCAGCAAAGACTGGTATTGACAGTGGAGACTGACATAAGAAAGCACACTTTGATGGATGACACCAAAGATGCATCACAAGATGGCTGAAAAGATAGTGTCATAATACTCTGAGAAACTAGTCCTTGCACCAGCTTCCTGGATGGAGGTTGCTGTTATCCTACAGAAAGTCAAAGCCATGGCTTAAATATCGATTACAAAATATTCACAAATACATTGGCAGAAGGAAGCAAAAGAGTACTGCAAGAATTAATCCAAGATGATCAAAATGGATTTCTTCCCAAAAGACAAATTCAAAATAATATTAGAACAATACTGAACATAACTGAACACTATGAAAAAAATAATGAAAAGAAAATAGCACTGATCTTTATAGACGCAGAAAAAGCGTTCGACAATTTAAGGTGGGACTTTATGATACAAGTGCTGGATAAAATGGACTTTGGCAACACATTCATGGGCTGGATAAGAGAAATTTATAAAGATCAAAGAGCTGCTATAATATTTATTGGGGAAAAATAAATCAATTTGAAATAAAGAAAGGTACGAGACAGGGATGCCCATTGTCCCCACTCTTATTTATAACAGCTCTAGAAGTACTGATCAGTGCGATAAGAACAGACTCAGAAATAAAAGGATGAAAAGTGAAGAACTATGAACACAATGTGAAAGCATACACAGATGATTTGGTGGTCATCTTAGAAGAACCAGATTCAAGTATAGATAAATTATTAGAAAAACTGAACCAATTTGGAGAAGTGGCAGGATTTAAAACAAACAAAGACAAAACAAAAATCCTGACCAAGAACATAAGAAAGGGGGAAGAAATAGAACTGATGAAGAAAACAGGATCTAAATCAGAGCAGAAAATTAAGTATCTGGGAATTTGGATATCAAAGTGAAATAATGAACTATTTGAAAATAATTACAAACCAATTTGGAAAGAAATCAAGAAATCTCTGGACAACTGGAATACACTAAAGTTGTCATTGTTGGGGAGAATGGTAGCTATAAAAATGAAATATTCAAATGAATTCAACATTCAAATGAATATTTGAATATTTTTATAGCTGCCATTCTTCCCAACAATGACAACTTTAGTGTACTCCAATTGTCCAGAGATTTGAAAAAATTAAATTTTTTTCAAAATTTGCTCATTATCAGTAACGAAGAGCCATTTAAAGACTGGCAGAAGGATTTAACTAAATTCATATGGGGAGAAGAAAAGACCAAGGATTAAATGGAAGTTACTTACAGAAAAAAAGGAGAAAGGAGGTTTTGGTCTACCGGATTTGAAAATGCATTACTATGCTAACGGACTGTCATGGATCAAGGAATGGTTAACACTTCAAGATGAAAAGTTACTAAATTTGGAAGGTTCCAGAATACGCATGGGATGGCATGCGTACGTGCGGTATAATAAAGGAAGGATAGACAAAGGATTTTTAAATCATTACTTAAGGAAAGCATTGCTAACAGTCTGGCAAAAGTTCAAGAAAAATTTTTACAGAAAAATTCCTCAATGGATTTCCCTTCATGAAGCGGTGTTCAGTAGATGGAAAGACCCACATGAAAATTGGATAAGATACAAAGACATAATAATAGAAGAAAAGAAATATGAATATATGATGAAATCGAGAGAAAGTATTGAAAAAGACGGATTCAAATGTCATTGGTTTTTGTTCAGACAATTAAAAGAAAGATTTACAATGGTTAAAAAAATTGGTAGGATTTGAACCTGCAACAAAAGAAAATCTATTTGAAAAAACCATGTTTGAATCCCAGAGACAAATGACATCTAAACTGTACAAATTATTGTTGGAAAGAGAATTAAAAACTTAGCAAATCAAAGAGACAATGATCAGATGGGCTCAAAATATAGGGCAGGAAATACATCTAGAACAATGGGAAAGAAGTTGGAGAGATACACATAAATTCACAGCCGCACAAAAGCTGAAGGAAAACTATTTAAAGATGTTTTACAGATGGCATTTGGACCCGGTAAAACTAAACAAAGTATATAAAACAAAAGAAAATAAACGTTGGAAATGCAGTAAAGATAATGGAACTTATTTTCATGTATAGTGGACGTGACAAAGCGAAAATCTTTTGGAAAAAAATTCATGAAACTATGACGAAGATGCTACAAATAAACATTCCGCTAATACCAGAAATATTTCTATTGAACATATTGCAGAAAATAGATGGAGAAATAAAGAGGAAATTTTGGAGAATAATTCTGTACATGAGCACAGCGGCAAGAATAATATATGCAAAGATGTGGAAAAACCAACAGATTCCACAAATAGAGGACTGGATTATCAGTTGGCAGAATTTAGAGAAATGGACAGACTAACAAGGATTCAAGGCAGAGTGCAAAGACAAAATGATGATGAATGGAAACTAGTTGAAGAATACATGTTTAAATTGGGAACAAAGAAGAATAGCAGATAAAGGTTCTCAGAAACAAAGATAAGGGAGGAGATAATTAATAAGAAATGAGACACAGCCGACAAGATACAAACAGAAATAAGACAATGAAAATAGAAATGAAGATAGATAAATGGTAAACCCCATAAGGGAAAATAAAGAAGAGAAACTTAAAAAGGTACAAGAAATAATTGGTATTAGGCGTAGTTAGGAAGTAAGATTAGAAGAAAGTAATGTACAGAAATGTGAGTAAGGGCAAGATTGGAAAGAAGAAGTATGAAGAGGATAAGAAAGTTGTAAACAAGAAAAGTGATATAGGAGTATATAAAAAATGAATGTATGAATGTTTATAAGATTATATGTAAAAATGTACATACTGAATGTATATTTAAGAAAATATGATTAGGAAGATATGTAACAGAGGATATTTTAATGATTGGTGGATGGTTAATAAAAAATAACAATATTAGAAAGTCAAAGCCATGGGAGTTGAAATCTAAGATGAGAGTATCAGTATCAAGGATTGAACCTATTTCTCAATAATCACAGATTTCTGGAAGAGACTTACAGATTAAAACAAATGCCATTTTCATTAGCTACTTTGGAGGGTATTTTCCACCCAAATGACATGGAAATGGATAGGTTTGCTCCTGTGTCTATACATTCTGAAGTGCAGGAAAATCAAATAGGTATTCACTTTGTGCCCTTCATCCAGAGAGAACATTCAATTAGGACGACCATCATTTTGTGCTATCTTTCTTTCACAGGAAAATGGAAGAGGCTCTTTGAGGTCATACAATCTTTAGAGAGAAACCAAAACCCAGACTGTGATTGATAACTGGAGACCAAGAAATAATAACAAAGAAAAAGTCCAAAGAATTGCCTGAAGTATACAGTCAAAGTCAAAAGTCCAGAAAACAGTCCAAAAGGTGAAAATATTCAGTAGTCAAGACAGAAACTCAATATGTTTCTCATAATGCTGCCTTTCTGAAACTGAAGGAATAATATTTGAATACGTTCTGGCGTTCATACTGAGAGGTGTGTGTGGTGGGGTTCCTGCCAAAAACTATTCAGCTCTAGAAGGTTCAAAAAAGAGCTCTGTTATGGGCACAATACTATTTGTGTGAGTCACAGATATCAAGAAAAATACAGCACTGTCAGAACTGGTTTAAAATTGCAGGGAGTGAGAAATCTGTAGAACCAATTCCCCTGTTTCTGAAGGAAGAGTCCTACTTTACATCACAGATACCATGGTCTATCTGATCTCAGAAGCAGTATGTATTAGTATGTTCTTACAGAATACATATCATGGCTAAGTTGTATGCAGCACACCTTCAAGATTCACTGGAGATGGTTCCAGAACCCCCTCCCCCACAAATACCAAAACCCATGAATGCTCAAGTCCCATTATATACAATGAAGCAGTAAAATGGTGTCCTTTATATAAAATGGCTAACAACTCAAACAAGTGCCAGAGAGAGCCTGAGGATCTGTGAAATTGTGGAAAGCTACAGAAACGTAAGCCTACACATCAGTGTGCTCATCATGCAGCCAAATCAAGATTTGATATTTGGAATTTTTCTTCCTAGAATTTTCAAGCCATGGTTGGTTGAATCCATGGATGCAAAACCTGTGGAAAAGGAAGGCTGACTGTACAGTATGTAATGAACAATGCTGATCTGAACTGCATTTTGGTCTTTATTACATCTTTTATTTTGTCCTTTCACAAATAAGAGGCTTTAGTCTTCTCCTAGCATTAATTTTAATATAACAAAAATCCTTATAGGGCAGATTAGGCTGTGAGATAACAGTAAGAAGATACCACACTGGCCCCGCTAATGCACAACATTAAGCAAGGGATTAGCAGTACGTGCCTGAGGAGGAATGCCTGTACAAAGCATTGAGATCAGGAATCCCTCCCTCCCATGCAGCCACAAGAGGAATAAACCAGAGTTGAGTTGCACTTCATCATATTCCTAGCTCACTGTTGTATGCAAACTCGAACCTGTGGTTTAAAATGTATTCTAAGAGAGTAACATACTAACCTCATCTCCTAATTTTTTTCTGGTTTGCTAGGCAAATTGGTTTTTGTTAACCATAATGTTTGTATGTAATGATATTATGTGCCTTTCCTGAGCATGTTGGAGGAAGAAAGAGGACAAGGGAACATATGACCCTGATGCCTAATGCGTAATACTAGATGTAAATCAACTCTTTCTGAATTTCATGAATGGGCAGCAATTAATAAATCTATTAATGAAATTTATTATTAATTCATAAATTTATTAATGAAAATTACTTAACTGAGGCTATATACACAATATTAAACAAACAAACTTCTACATCCAGTATATTCAAATTCTGCACCAAGAAAGCCAGATGTTCTCTGTTATCACTTTGACTTTTGAAATTTCTTCAGCCATCACCAACACATATTGCAAACATATCTTTGCAACCATACAAAACAGAAACTTTTTTAAAGATAAAAATTCAAGAAGCTATGATTTAGAGATAATGACGCCACATATTGTCTGGTATACTTACAAATCCTCCTTTTCTGAGACAAGAATCCCCAGGGGATGAACTCAACACATACTCCACCATGCTAACTCCAAGTCCACCACTTTCTGATCGTGGTGACAGCACTGAGTTGACCTCATTATTCACATGGAAACCTTGACCGGGTCTTCTCTGAACCATGATTGGTTGTGAAACAGAATGATCTACAACAAAAGCACATATAAATTTAATAGTCTTTCACAGTTCTTCAAGAGGAAAAAAGTTATCAGCTCAACAGGGGCATTTTTTCTTCAACATGAAATTGCTTTCCATCTGAAGAAAGTCAGTTTTCCCAACCACTATAGAAGAGTTTTCAAATGAACCAGAAAACTGAATGGAGATGGCAATTGGACATCAGGAAGTCATGGAATCTAAACCAATACTTGAGTTAACTGCTGGCAAGTGAGGATACCATAGTAGTCTTGCAAACAATTACTAATGGGATAGCCACACACAGCCCTCCATAACAGTGTAAGTCTTGCTCCTTCTCCAATACACAGAGCCAAGAATCCACGCAAAGTGGTAACAAGAATAGTGAAAATCAGTTATATGTTTTTATCTGCACTTAAAGATCAGCAGTCCTATTAAGGCAGCAGAGACATAGATGCAGTTCACATAGTCAGAACAAGCTTTGGCCTGAATTCTATTCCACACCCACAAAGAAGAGCCAACTCACTAGCTTTCATATAACTATCTTAAAATATGCAATCTTTTCCTATTTAACTTTACAACTATTTTGATACATCATTTACATCATTTCTAAAAATGCTTTCACTACAGTAGTTAAGAGAAGGAGAACACTGTAAGAGAAAAAACAGTTTGTCTCAAATGATTTACAGTTATAGTTAGGTGAACTACCTGATGTGCCCCAGGCACTGTCTCTCCACTGATCGCCCAAAAATATTCCTTTTGGTCCATCTTTGGTTGAATCATCAGACTCCCAAAATTTCTTCCCTGGCAAAAGCTGCTGTAAAATAGTTAAAGAAGGTATTTTAAAGGGTTATTTTAAAAATATAAACTCAAAGTGTAACCATCATAGTATAAAGTTTTCAACTGTTTCTCTCTGTCTCAAAAATACCAAACCAGCACAAAAAGCATCTGAAAGCCAGAGATCACTGGGTGTGTAACAGCACATACAAAGTGCGGCTTTGAAGGAGAAAATTTATTACTCTTGTGCAGGAATGAATCAGCAAATACTTCCATTAATGAAGAAAGGAAGTAAAGTCATCCTAGTAAGTAACCAACATACAAGTGCGGTACACCACTGGATCTGGGGGAACAAGCCATGCATTACCCCTTGCTCTATCTATTATGAAACCCTCAATAACTGATAGACCTTGAATGTGCTCACCTGAATTAAGAAGCTATAATACGTAAGAGCTGGAGCAGAAACTGGAGTGGAATAGCTGTGGGATAGTTGAGGAAAGACTGTTGGGAAGGGAGAGGTGGCAAGAAAGTGACAATACAGATGTGTCCTTAATTAAGTTCAGGAATATTTAAAAAACTCAGATACACTGCCTTTTAGCAAGAACATACTCTATAAAAGTGGTGGGGAGGGCAGTATAATTAGCATCAACAACAGTTCTCAGACAGTAATGACATTATGAGAACCCTGTAAAGTAGCTTAGGGCTGAAGAAATTTTATTCTGTACTTTTGCTCACAATTCTTCTATGCAGCACACTGGTCTTTATATAAGGGTGCATAAGTGTCTCATTACTTAAAAGGCTTAAGACACAGCCAAGTGTATTTAAGAGCTACAGTGGGCCCTTGGTATCTGCAAGAGTTTGGTTCCTGGATCCTTTTGTGGATACCAAAATTCATGGATGCTTGTCCCATTATATACAATGGTGTAATAAAATGGCATCTCCTGCATAACATGGCAAAATCAAAGTTTGTTTTTGGGAATTCTATTTTGTTTTATTTTGGAGCATTTTCAACCCATGGTTGGCTGAATCTGTGCATATGCAGGGCTGACTGTATTTTTCTATGGCATGAATTCTGTGGAAACTCACGGGGTTCTCTAGAGATCCCTGGCAATGATATTATTAATGTGTATCTAACTGGACACTTCTCTGCTGCTGCCCCTGCTCTGCACCAGCCATGAAATGGCTGTGTTGGGCAGGCTGCTGTTAAGAAAAGGTGGAATGGGGGGGAGACTTATCATTAGGCATGTATGATATATCTCTCAACCCTGGGTCTAGACCCTCAGTGACAAGTCACAAACATATAGATCATCTGATCAGATGATATGCAGTTCAAATATCTTAAATAACTCAAAACCTGAATTACTGATTCTCTAACTAGAATGTGAAACAAATCCCTAAAACCAACCTTTGTAACGGAGAACTGGAGATGGGCCAATGTAACACTATTTTTTAAAATGGGATCTGGGGCAAACCATGAAAATACAAGACATCTAGCTTAAATTCCATTCCAGTTAAATAGGTGGAAAGTGTTACTAAGGGTAAAACTGTTAAATATACAAAAGGGCAGGAACCCCAACCACACAAAAATAAGAATCATGTGGCTTCTGTAAAGTCCTTATCTGACTAAGCCTTCAACCTGTAATGAAATGCATTGACAGGTGAGAAATTGAGACACAGTTTGCTTAGACATCCAAAATGTTTTGATAAAGTCCTGCAGCAAAGACGCTTGCATAAACTAACAGGGTAAGAGACGTTCTCTTACAGACAAAAAATTGGTTAAGGAACAGGAAGCAAAATAAATAGTTCTCATAATGGAGGAATGTAAACACTTGGGTACCTAGAGCAGCGGTTCTCAATCTGTGGGTCACGACCCCTTTGGGGGTTGAATGACCCTTTCACAGGGGTCACCTAAGACCATCAGAAAATACATATTTCTGATGGTCTTAGGCTCCATTCCCTCCTCCTCTGTGGTGGTGCGCAAGCGAGAGCCATGTACTTGCGTCCTCCTGCCCCCTGTTCAGAAGGGACTGAAATCGCTCCCCTTCTCAGCTACCGGGAGAACCTCCCGTCTGACGGGCCAGCTTGGGGGGATGGTGGCAGCACAGGGGGTAGGCCCCCTCCTCACCATGGCCCCTGCCCCACTCATCACGGAGCGGGATGCTGCAGAAGGGCGGGGGGCCCCACAAGGCGGCACTCTTCCGGGGGGGCGAGGTGCGCTCGGCACAAAAGACAAAGGCGCTGGGATTCCTCCCCCCACAGCCAGGGTTGACACTCTGGAAACTTTTCCCACACTGCCCCCCCAGCGGAAACGAGAGCAAAGCAGAAGCAGAGCCCGGGGGGGGGGTTCTCGGAGGTTTTTCCCAGTGGAGGTTTTTCCCGGCTCCTCTTTCTCTCCCTGCCCACCCAACCCCCGTTCCTGGCCAGCGAGGCGGCCTTTGCCAGGGGGGAGGCATTGTAAATAATAAATAATTTTATGGTTGGGGGTCACCACAACATGAAGAACTGTATTAAAGGGTTGCGGCATTAGGAAGGTTGAGAACCACTGACCTAGAGGGACTGGTGTTCTTTAATTTGTTCATAAATCATCTTGAAGTAGTGAGGGGGCAAGGCTTGTACATTGTATAGAGGCAATTCAGATGTATTAATAAACCCTTTTCATTACAACTCCTATAGCACTGTCAGAATTTTTCTAAAGAAGTTTACTGGTTGATAAATAGCATCTATTTACAACTTTTTTAGAGAAGTTCCTCTGTTGCCATATATGGACACTCCCTTCCCTTTTAGTGTCAACAGCAGTGGCATGCGTGAAGTGATGTACTGTGTGTGTGTATATATCTGTTATCAGTCATTATATTTTAAATGCATATTTAACTGCTTTATCCATGCTTTTAAAGGTACCATTATTTCTTTTTTAACTTTTGTAAAATTAGATTTTTATTTAATCTTGTTTTAAACTTCTGGAAACTACCATGGATCCCAATCTGGGAGAAAGGTGCTGTATAAATTCAATAAATAAATAAATGAACGAATAAATAACCTCCTACACACAAAATTTAACAGTGTTGCCTTTTATTTATTTATTTATTCATTCATTCATTCATTCATTTGTTTGTGACAACAAGATGACAGAAATCAATTTGCAGTATGCCAGACTGAGTAAGAGTCAATGAAAGTCATCACAATTTTTATCTTTCACTAACATTACATGTTGAAGTCAGTGTTTTACAAATTAAATGATGATAAGACCTTTGTCTTCCCTACATAACATTTAGTATATCCATTAAATATCCACTGAACACCAGAGGTCCATGTATTTATTCAGGTCTTCATCCTACACAGAAAAATACTCTCCCAAGTCTATAAACAGTGAAAACATCCAAATGCTCAACTTTATGGCTGCAGTCTCAGGCCTAGTTTTCCATTACCTTCTGACTGGAGATAATGTGCCCAATGTCTAGATATTCTTCTATACAAAAAAATTTCCTGGATAATTCTTGCATTGGTTTTCTACATATAAGACTTTTTTTTGGGGGGGGGCATATCTGCACCTCCCCTGATTGTTTTTTTTTTTTAAACATATTCCATACAAAACCATTTTGGCTTTAACAAATCTGTGATTTTTGCCTCCTTTCTTTGTCATAGTTGTTCCTTTCCCAACACCAGATGAAAGACTTTACGACTGATTCAGCTATGTCTGACTTGAATGATTCAAAATTTAAAAACTCACTTCTTCTAACAATTTTAGTAACACTGTAATTTTGTTATTTTTTCAAGTCTTTTACTACCTTGTTCTATTACTTTAACTATAATTCTAGTTTTCTTTTCACTTCATAATAGCTGCTTTAATTATGCCAAAATCTCTTCAAAGCAAGACATGAAATATCTACATTCTGAATCAAAATTTATTACCTTGGTGACATTTATCCCCTTAATGACAAACATATGGTGCAACCAACAAAGCAAATAGGTAACTTGCATTATTCCCATTCTCAAGAGTATTTAATTAATATTTCTGGACATTCAGTTATATCAGCTCCATATTATTTTCCCACACTGCTTTTGTGCCATTCCCTGATTCCTCAAATTGTGAATGACCTCTACTGAAAGTCTCCAGGAGCATCAGTTTTAAAAAGTTATAGGTTCCCACCACCTTGACAAAACATTAAAAAAAATTTTTCAAAACCATGAGTGCACCCCGTGGCCTAGGAAAGCTCCAAGAACCAGGAAACTGATCCCTAGACTTGGTGCTGTGGTTCAATCTTGCTTTTACTTAGTATTTTATAGGAATCCCATAAAAATGGTTCCATATCATAAGGAACCATAATGTTGGGAAAGAGATGAATTTTAAATTTTTATGTGATAATTTTTGCAGACTTACCATTTGTCCTTATACTGTGGTCATAGCTGCATAACTAACCTATAAATGGTTTGAACATACCTGGGGGAGGGAGAATGTAACAAGGGCTTTTCTATCACCCCAAAAATAATAATTCTAGAAACAAGGGCAAAGCAAACATAAATCCCATCACCTGTGGAGGCTTACTTCCTTATTTATTAACCTGGGCCACACTATATTTTTGAGTTCTTCTGCTTTAATTTTTTAAGCTCTTTTGTTGAACTGAGCTATCTTTATAAGCATTAAAGGCAATTTTAGTTTGTCTAAACAATTTTCCCCCACTGAGCAGATTTAACATTCTTTAGATATTCTGGACTACACATCCTACAAGCCCACAACATGACCAGGCAATTATGAGAGGACTACTCTTAGGACAGTGGTGGGAATTATGCAGCCTGCAGTTGGCACACAGGTCCCCAACTGCAGCATTCCATTGTTTCTCAGCATCCCACAACAAAAATACGATGTATTTTTTCCATTGCAGTTGACCATGGAATCACAGCAGTAAAATGGTGGCACACATCGTCATCACCAAGTTAAAAAAAGTCTCTCCCCGTTGTCTCCCTCTAACCACTGCCACTATCCTCTGTCCTCCCCAACTCTAGCTGGCCACTGCTGTCCTCCACTCTCTTCTCCACTAATGCCATCTTCTTTTTTGTTCCCTCTTTCCATCATCAAAAGATGAAGCAAAGAAGGGAGATGAAGGGAAAGTATCCTCACCACCAGCAGCAGGCTTTCTACAGAGCTAGTCATTTCCTGCCTGTGAGTCATCAGGCCTGCACAGGACTAATTAAGGAAATGCCACATTGGATACTTATCACAAAGGAGAATTCTGGGTTGGCAGAGAACAGGAATGCACACAAAATGGGTTTCATCCTATCATCACCCAAAACAGGCAGAGAAGACTGCTGAAATCAAAAACAAACAGTTCTCAGGCAGTCACCATCATGATTTGTCATTCCACATCATGGCCAAGTAACAGAGCAGACAGACAACAGGACACATAAAAAGAGAAAAACCAAAATCTTCCTTTTCTCAGTGACCATCCAAAGAATAGAACAGTAGACACAAAAGAAGAGATAGATTCCTTCTCTCCAACAATCCAGAATGTACCTTCATGGTGAGCATCCAGTGTAACATTCTCATAGCTCTCCTTCAAACCCAAGGATGGGAGTGGATACTCTTATAGTTGAATCACTTCCTGGAGCACCCTTCTCCCTAAAGCAGCATCAGAAGTTCTGAACCTGTTGATTCTGTAATGTTGGATGAAGAAAGGACTACTCCAAGTGGCTGCCTTCCAGATGTCAATCAGAGGAGCGTTATAGAAAGAAGTTGTAAATATGACCCTTGCTGAATGATAAGTGATGTAAGAAGGGATAGGGCTCTGCCAGATCATATGCGAGGGCTACATGTGCTTTAATCCATGTGGAAAGAGTCAATCTAGAAGCCATTTTCCCAAGTGAAGAAGGAAACAAACAGAACCAGTTATTCTGAAATCCCTAATTTTGGTTGTGTAAATTTTCAAGGTGCATATTACATTCAATTTGTGTCACAACTTGGTGGATTTGGACCAAAAGAAGGTAGCACAGTCTCCTGACAGACATGGAACTGAGAATACACTTCTGAAAGAAAGGAGGGGTTGAAATGTAGCCGGGATTACAAGAACACAAATGTTCCTTCAACTGACAAGGCTGAAAGTTTAGACATTAGCCCAGCTGATGTAATCATGAAACAGAAGGCAGGGGTTAGAAGTCTGAGAGACAGATTGGAGAGGCTCAAAAAGAGGTTTTGTGAAGTATTTTAGAACGAGAGGAAGGTTTTGGGAAGGGAAACTCTGCAACACCAGAGAAGAAAGGAAGGATGCTCTCCTGTCTTCTAACATGACAGACTGAGAGGAAAGAGACAGCAGGTCTGCTTAGTGAGTACTGAAGACAGGCTGCAATTATTACTATTACTTTCGTCAATCTGGACACCATACTCCTATACATACTCCTATTGAGGCAACCAAGCACTGTGTTGGCTTTCTTGACTGCTGCACCACACTGCTGACTCATGGTCAGCCTGTGGTCTACTAAGACACCTAGATCCCCCTCGCACATACTGTTATCTAGACAGGTGTCTCCAATCCTATATTTGTGCATTTCATTTTTTATGCCTAGGTGTGGGACCTTACATTTCTCTCTGTTGAAATTCATTTTGTTAGCCTTGGCCCAGCTCTCCAATCTGTCAAGGTCATTTTGAATTTTGATCCTGTCCCCTGGGGTATTAGCTTTTTGATGGATGACTTGGGCTGACAAAGGATTGTAGGAACCCTCTTTTACTAAGTTCTGGTTGTTGTTGATTGGAAGCTTGCTCAGAAGTCTTAGAACAAAAACACCTGAAGTGGACATAATCTTAGAGGAAAAAAGGAAAAAAATCTGTCAGCATGGAAAAGCATTTCAGACAAACTGTTATGTATGTATTCAGAGTCTGATTATTCTTTCTCCTCTTTGCATGAAATTAAGTCTTTGCACGAAAATGGTGTTGGTCTTCTCCTCCCCCCAGTAAGTAGTCTGGATCAGAATAATAGAACAGAACCTCATAAATATGAAGCAGAAAAAGCACTATATGCTTCCTGGAAAGAGAGTCACTGACAGTAATGTAACTCTTTCCAGAAGCAGTGCAGCAGAATCAGAACTGTGGCCCTATTATGTGGGTAGTTTACCAATATCCCCCATGAGACATTAATGAAAGGCATTAATGTCATAAACTGAGGCAGCCAGATGGGAGAAGTGGGCAGACACCTGGGAAGCAATCCAGTGCCTAACATGGTGGAGCACAGAAACTCTGGGGCCCTAGGGGAACAGAACACGAGCATGTGGAGGAAAAAGTGATTGCTCTGTGGCCTAAAACTCTGTAGTAACATTCTAGGCAGAGTAGGGAATGGAAAAATTAAAATCTGAACCCATTTCCAATAAGCTCCATAAAAGTGAGGCCACAAAGAGAAGGAACTGAGACACGCTGTATACAGAAGCAGAAAGGGGGGGGGAAACAGGTCTAATGATGACAAAAGAGAAGAAACACAAAGCTCTGCTCTAACCACAGGTAGGGAAAGAACTGATGAGTGGCTACCTGAGAACCATTTGCTTTTGATGATGTCTGCTGTCTTTCCTGACTGTCTTGATAGGGTGAAACCCACTTTGTGTAGATTCCTCCTCTCATTAACCCAGAGAATAGCCTCTGCTGTGGGCTCAAAGAACCACAGGCAGGACATCGTCAGCTCTGTAGAGAGTCAGGTGTCAGCAGCAGCAATAAGGTCTTTCTTTTCTTCATCCACCCTCTTCCTTTTGTCATTTGAGGAAAGAAAAGAGAAAGAGAGAAGGAGAGTAGCAGGGAGGATGGTGGTGGAAGGGGAATGGAGGGCAGTAGTGATAGAGAACTGAGGGAAGGGGTAGTGCAGCCCTCACTGATTGGTGGGTTCCTAAAGATGGCCTGCTTACCCTCAGGACATGCCCAACCCCACTGTAGGAAATAGGCACCCTTTGGGATTCTGGTGGTGAACTAATAATGACTAAGTAAAAGTGCATTTTTTCCCTCTTAATTCACAGAATCACAGATTAAAAAGAGACCACAACAAGCAAACTTGTTTGGCTTTCAGTGGGCAACTGTGCAGAGACTGTAAGAGCAGGTTCTGATATAGTTAGGAACACCTTTCACCACCCTGGTCCCCTCCAAATGGATAGGACTACAGCTTCCATCAGCATGCCCAATGGTTAGCAATTCAAAAACATATGGTAAATACTACATAGGGAGATGATGAGCTAGAACATACTGCAACACAAACTCCTTGCTTGGTAATAATCCACTTCCTAATTTTTTTTCTGGTAAGTTGCTGGCAAGTAAATTTAAACAAGATTGCCTTTAAAAGCCAGGTAAGTTCATTACCATTTAATGTAAGGAACTGAAAGGTAATTTCCTCTACACAAGTTACAGTCTTTAGAGAGAGCCTTACGTCCCCACTCTCATTACTGAAAATACAGAGGGGAAGGTGGGATTCTACTTCTTCCCTGCGGCAGCATCCTCTCCGCTTGCACTGTCAGAAACCCAAAATAATAGCACAAAAATCTCACCTCATTCTTGATCTATCCCTTGTCTGAAAGACTCATGCTCCCCATTCTTGTTTCAATCTACAAGTCAAGGAATCAAAAATCATAGAAATGTAGAGTTGGAAGAGACCACACGGGCCATCCAGTCCAACCCCCTGCCATGCAGGAACACCCTCAAAGCACTCCCGACAGATGGCCATCCAGCCTCTGCTTACAAACCTCCAAAGAAGGAGACTCCGCTACACTCCGAGGCAGCATATTCCACTACCGGACAGCCCTGACCATCAGGAAGTTCTTCCTGAGGTTCAGGTGGAATCTCCTTTTCTGCAGCTTGAATCCACTGCTCTAGAAAACAAGCCCACTTCCTCCTCCACATGGCATCCCTTCAAATATTTAAACATGGCTATCATGTTCCCCTCTTAACCTTCTCTTCTGCATTATTACGCAGAAGATGCTAGAAACTGCATTATTATGCAGTCAGGGATTTTCTCAATATCAGCTGCATTAACAAAAGCATTTGTTCTCATGTTGTCTCCTTTCAAAGTAGCATTTCTGTACTTAAAAGGCACACTTTGCAGAATATAATCAAGTCTCAACTTAAAAAAAGAGGGGGTAAGAATTCTTAACATCCTTCATCATCACCATTTGGAGAAGAACATTCAGCAGTAGAGTATATGGTTTGCACGCATAAAGATTCATGTCAGGTCTTGAGAATGAACTCCCATCTGCCTGAGAGCCTGCAGAGCCACTGTCAGTCAGAGGACAAAACGCTGGGCCAGGTAGATAAACAGTCAGAACATAAGGTATCCTTCTATGTTCATTAATCACACTTTTGATGAAACATAATAACGTGGACTTGGACTGATTTTCTGAAATTGTCTCTTTCAAGAAGCTTCAGACCATAATTCTGGTGAGCTCTAGCCAGTATGCAGAGATAACAAAACATCCAGAACATGGAACTCTAATTTGGAAAAGCTGCACCACTCATCTTCAATTAATAAACCCCTTCATCCTGTATCTACAGGCTCCATTCTCTTGTAAGAATCTATTCTAAATCTCAAACCTTCCTATACAGCAGTTATAAGCTAAATAATGAATAGAACCCATATTGTAGAAGAGTTCTGAATACATGTACTTTAGAAAATATCATTCCTTTTAAGAAAGAAAAAAACTAAAACATCTAGAGGTAAGGCCATTATAGTATAGGCTTCCATCTTAAAGAATCATGCGAAGGTGCTGTCAGCAAATCCATCTCTGGAATAAACTAGGCTGGCACATGTAACTAGACCAAAACTGGGAATAGTTCTGACTTCTGTGAGGAAGATCAAGATAGAAACACAACAAGAAATTATTCACTTACTTCTCCCATAGCCCTTCCTTCCAGAGCAAGTGCTTGAAAATCATGATTTAATTCATCCATAGATCGAACCTATGAAACATTGGAAGATGTAAGTAAAATCTTTGTTATGAGATAAAAAAACTAAAAATAAAGACAGAACAAACTATTTGGAAATAACATTAAAAAAAAGTTGCATCTGACACAACACATAAATATTAAAAGACATATTTAAGGCTACAGAAACAGGTATTTTAAAAAATGAACAAATGGAGATAAATATCTGACTTTTCAGTTAAGAAAGCAAGCTTTTTGGATTTGTGAATTATCTTTCAGAAGGCAGTGGGTTACAATGTCTCTGGGGGAAAAACAGTAAAATCTATCTACAAGTTTTCGGTTGCTGAACTGTTAAATAATTAAACTTTTTCATCTACCCTATAAAAAGAATACAACAGGGTTGTCCTCTTTCATTCTCTTTGTAATCTATCTCTTGAATAGACAGTAATGTTTCTACACTGTTGACATATCCATCCTTTCTACCATTGCTGGCAGCTGCTCGTATCTCTCTAGAAAGACTGTGGCGTACAGAATAGGTTATAAAAATAAATTTACATCCAAAACTCCAAGTATCTCCCTATTTGTGACCAAAAATGGACAAATGGACAAACGGACAAAGAAATATCTTATTTGGTTATCAATATTTGCTACTAGTGCTAATTCAATATACAGAGCAAATCAGGAAGCATGTAACCTAAAAAAAAAAAAGCATGCACAAATGGGCATCTGCTTGTGAGAAAAGAAATAATCATAAACGATATTTGTCCAAATCAGATCATACAAAGGTCCTCAAAAATAATAAAAAGTAACTTAGGTTCAAATAAATAAAGTACCCCAGGTTCCTTTCCCAGTCTCTCTACATCTCCAAGATTCTTTTAAGAGAAGATGCCAGAAACTGATCTTGTGAGTTTCTGTATACGAAGTATACTGATCACCAATGAGCTAAGCCTCCCTGCTCTCCTCCTTTAGGCTATTACACATATTGCCAGGTGATGTTTCTACCACGTTTTTACTCATTCCACTGTGGGATAATCATCAAGTTGGGTTCCAATTAAATCCGAATCTCAACCAGAACAGAGATGTGAAATCCAGAAGAAATAAGAAAAACAGGAGAAAATGCTGTTCATTCTTTTTGTTTCCTGAAAATGAATCTTTAGCTTTTGCAGAGGAGAAAATGAAAAAACTGAGAAAGTAGAGAGATACACTGAACTAGCTTCTGTTTTGGAAAGAGTAAAATTGGTTTGTTTGTTTTTTAAGGGAAGAGTTCACTCATTTGAATTATCAGACACTGTGAAATAGGAAGATATGTAGGTCTTCAAAATTAAGAGAATGATCATAGAATCATAGAAATGTAGAGATGGAAGAGACCACATGGGCCATCCAGTCCAACCCCCTGCCATGCAGGAACACCCTCAAAGCACTCCCGACAAACGGCCATCTAGCCTCTACTTAAAAACCTCCAAAGAAGGAGCCTCCACTACACTCCAAGGCAGCATATTCCACTGCCGGACAGCCCTGACTGTCAGGAAGTTCTTCTTGAGGTTCAGGTGGAATCTCCTTTCCTGCAGCTTGAATTCATTGCTCCTTGTCCTGGTCTCTGAAGCAGCAGAAAACAAGCCCTCTCCTTCCTCTACATGACATCCCTTCAAATATTTAAACATGGCTATCATGTCCCCTCTTAACCTTCTCTTCTGCAGACTAAACATACACAGCTCTCTAAGTCTATCCTCATAGGGCATGGCTTCCAGGCCTCTCACCATTTTGGTCACCTTCCTTTGGACTTGCTCCAGCTTGACCATGTCCTTCTTGAATTGGGGTGCCCAGAACTGGACACAGTATTCAAGATGAGGTCTAACCAAAGCAGAGTAGAGTGGTACCAGTACCTCCCTCGATCTAAACACCATACTCCTACTGATGCAGCCGAGAATTGCATTAGCTATTGATGCAGCCGAGAATTGCATTAGCTGTCTTGGCTGCTGCATCACACTGCTGACTCATGTTCAGCTCGTCGTCTATGAAGACTCCTAGATCCCTTTCACATGTACTGCTATCCAGCCACGTGTCCCCCATCCTATATTTCTGTATTCCATTTTTTCTACCTAAGTGTAGAACCTTACACTTCCCTCTGTTGAATTTCATTTTGTTAGCCTTGGCCCACCTCTCCAATCCATCCAGGTCATTTTGAATTTTGATCCTGTCCTCTGGCGTATTAGCAACCCCTCCCAATTTGGTGTCATCTGCAAATCTGATGAGCATGCCCTCTATTCCTTCATCCAAGTCGTCGATAAAAATATTGAACAGCACCGGGCCCAGGACAGAACCCTGTGGCACCCCGCTAGTCACTTCTCTCCAGGACGAAAAGCAGCCATTCGTGATCACCCTTTGGGTTCGGTCGGCCAACCAATTACAAATTCAACTAACAGTAGCCCTGTCCAGCCCACATTTTACTAGCTTCGTTGCAAGAATGTCATGGGGAACTTTGTCAAAGGCCTTACTGAAATCGAGATATGCTACATCCACAGCATTCCCTTCATCTATCAAGCTAGTAACTCTAACATAAAAAGAGATAAGATTAGTCTGGCATGACTTATTTTTGAGAAATCCATGAACAAGAACAAGTTGATTTGGGTGTTGAGGTGACAGACAGATGGTGATTTTGAAGCAGGATGCATGTATTTTCGTGCCCTTAGGCAGTCTACACATTCCATTTCAAGTCAAGAGTCTGTTTACACTACAAAGTGGTAGTCACTGGATACTACTTTAATCATCATGGCTCCATCTTATGAAATCTTGGAATTTGCAGTTTAGTGAAGCACTTAAGACTTATCTGCTGGAGAGCTCTAGTCTGCTCCTCTGAACTGTACACATTCCTGTACACACCGTAGATGTACACAACATTCAAATCTAAGATGCATTTCTGCATTTAATGGATACCATCTTTGTGACAGAAGAAAACAGAGGAACTTCATAGCTCCTTCTAATACACTAGTGAATTGTTTAAAGTTTACAACTATGATTTAAACTATACATCCAAATGTGTTTCCAGCCGACTAGTCTTTGGGACTATATGAGATTATTTCTGTCCAAATCACAAATTTAATTTTGTCAGAAAATCTTTTCCTCCTATCTTCAAGCTTTTCCTATTTTCATGCTGTTCCTATATCTCATATGCCCAAAACTAAGATGAACTTGCTTAGGGTGTGCTGGACGTTGCAGCACTCTGCAATTTTCTTTCATACAAGTATATACACAATTTCTATTTTACAAGATTAAGGCTTTTATGTGTTTATGTGTTTGTGTTTAAATTCATAAATATGCCCAGTAGTACAATTCTACATGCTAATTTAGGCATAAATAATAAGTTATGTTGTGATATGAAAGTAACAGTTTGTGTATTTCAATACTCACTTTATTTTTTTCCCCCTAGAAAAAAGCTGGAGGGGGAACTTTTCTAAATAGCTGTAGAATTTCCAGAAATTCTACATCTCTAATCAGAACTTGGAGAAATTACCGGTACTTTGTGTGTCGGGGTTAGAGTTACCAGACTCCCCCAAATTTCTGGTCAAAAAAAGGGTATCATTTCCTCCTGGGATAAATAACAGTTTCTTGGGTGAGGGGACTTTGTCAGAACCAGAACATGAAAGGAAAGGATTAGCTGCTTTCCCCACATGATGCAGTCTGAAATCTAATATCTTGCTCAAAGCATGTTTTTTTTTTAAGTAAAATGAAATCCTTTGCTTGAAAAAATGATGAGAAATTTTAGAAAGCTGAATGGTAGTAGAAAAATATCTGAAGATTTGATTGCTACTTTATGAGATTTCAGTTGTCCTCATGTAACCATTATACTACTCTTGCTTTTGGATTTAATATTTTGTTTCAGCTTTAAGACTTTTTAACTGGGATAAGCAGCAGGAGATGCACAGTAAAGACTGCAATCCATAATGACAGAATAGCCTATTCCTTACAGACTTTCTAATGACTGACTCTCTGAAGGCGCAAGTGAAACAAATTGTTACCTTGTATGTTGGGGGTCCCGGTGTTATCACGGTTATGATATGTCAGATGAGAGCACTAGATATCCTTTTGATATCAAATAATTTGGCCTTTACTTGACTTTCTCTGCCACCCTACTCCACGTGTTTGCAGAGGACCTCCGGACAAGCACGTATTGGGCGCGGCCGTTAATGGCTATACATTCCAAAACCTCATTCAGGCAGGCAACTTAAGCCTCTCCATTGCTTTAGGGAAAAACCTCCCTGCAAACCGGCTTTGCTCGGCGCATATCTACACAAAGCCGCACGGCTAAGAGCCGAGCCATTCCTTTATGTTGGGCCATCAGCGTACTGGCCATACTATTGTCATCCAGCGTTAAGCCCATCATGCAAAACCTGACCTTTTCCAACTCCATTGTCCTGCTCCAAATTTCCTTTGTTCTCCCTGAGCATAGCATAGCCTGTAGGTAATATCCACCCTATAAAAAGTCCCCACTTTTGGGACTTCCTCGGATCACCCTGGACTTCCATCCAGCCTTGCTGCCGCTCTGTCCAGTGAAGTCTTCCCCTCAGTTCCCAATAACTGAGTCTGCCTCCCTTCTGGGAACCCCGCTTCTCTCCAGGACGACGAGACCAGGTGTCATATTACCCACTCCCCAAAGCTCTCTATTTCTATTTCTAGTTAGCTGTGTGCAAGTGGTGTCTTTTATGTTGCTTGTGCTCAATAAACATTATTTTTGTTACTTTAAAACTTGTCTGGCTACGCTCTCTGACCTGAAGCCGTAGACATAGGGTAAAAGATCCTGGCTGAAGTTATCCTGCCTCTCGTTAGCTTAAGAGAGTGCTCGAGCTTCATTTCCCCATCTTGTGTTTTTATTTGGTTATTTGGGTGCCCCTCCCGGGACACCCAACATACAGGGTAACACTGGGAAGGGCGCCCAAATAACCAAATAAAACACAAGATGGGGGAAATTAGACTCGAGCACTCTCTCAAGCTAACGAAAGGCAGGGTAACTTTAGCTAGGATCTTTTACCCTATGTATACAGTGTCAGGTCAGAGAGCAATTAGATAAGTTCTAAAGTAACAAATAATATTTTATTGAGAACAAACAACACGAAAGACACGACATACACTAACTAACTGAGAAATAGAAATGAAGAGTCTTGGGGGAATGGTTAATATGACACCTGGTCTCGTAGTCCTGGAGAGAAGCGGGAGTTGCAGGAAAGAAAGCTCAGCGCAGTTCGCTGAGGGGAGCTCACTGGACAAACCGACAGCAAGGCGGGATGGAAGTCCAAAGTAGTCCAAGCAGTCCGAGGAGGACTTGGAAAAGGAGACTTTTTATAGGGTGGATTGTACCTACAGGCCATGCCATGCTTGGTGAGAACAAAGGAAATTTGGAGCTGGACAAAGGAGTTGGAAAAGGTCAAGTTTACATGGTGAGCTTAGCGCTTGATGACAATAGTGCGGCCAGTATGCAAACGGCTCAACAGAAAGGAATGGCTCGGCACTCAGCCGGGCGTTTTTGTGTAGATTCACGCTGAGCAAGGCTGGTTTGCAAGAAGGTGTTCCCTGAAGCATCGGAGAGGCTTAAGTTGCCTGCCTAAATGAGGGCTGGAATTTACAACCATTAATGGCCGCGCCTAATACATGCTTGTCCAGTGGACCTCTGCAAACACGTGGTGCGGGTTGGCAGAGAAAGGTCAGGTAAAGGCCAAAGTATTTGATATCAAAAGGATATCTAGTGCTCTCACCAGACATATCATAACCGTGGTAACAAAACGACAATTAGAGTTACCGATAATTCATATTCCTAGGGGAATAAACATTCAGATCATCACAGTTTGGCCTCAACTGGCATTCTGAGAAAAACAGGTTGCCTGCCTGTAACTGTGGTTCTTTGTGTGGTCACCTGTCAATTCACATAAATTGGTTCTGTTGCCTACACTTGTTCTAGAACATTCCAAATCTAAGCAATTCTCACAGGAACCCTACCCCCACTCCCTTATCTCTGCATGTCCCAGGTGTGCCTCAATTCAACGTTCTCCACAAAATGTAAGTGTGGAAAGACGGGAGGCAAGTGGTGTGTGTGAACTCACAGATGACCACTCGAAGAACTGCAGTTACAGGTAAGCAACCTGTTTTTCTTTGTGGTCTCTGTAAAATCAGACAAGTAGGTAAATAGTGAGCCCACTTACATGGACAAGTATTCAGTCAAAAATAGCAGAAAGCACTACACACCAAAAGGAAGCCTGAGCTCCAGCTCTGTCTCCAAATAATGTGAGATAAAAAGTGGAGAGCTGGGACCATGTAAATACTCTACAGAGTTCATGTAAAGACATACTCCTCACAAATGCAATGGAGGCAGCTTGAATAGATCTCAACCTCTCAAAGTGTGATAGGTTAGCAAGTTGTTATGACAGGAAGACAGCGTTGATCATCCACTTCAACAGACTTTGAGAAGAGATGTCACTACTCTTCTAAGACCCTGGATCAGCAACAAACAGTTGCAAAGTACAACGAAAGTCAGCCATGCAAGAGTCACAGAAAGCAAGGGCTCTCCTGACATGCAAAGAATAGAGGGATGTCTCAAAGGGGAATAGTCAGATATTGCATAAATGTCAGCAAAATCAAATCCTGGTGCACAGAAAAAAAGGAAGCAATCTAAGTCAAAAAAGAGGAAAAAAATCTTAGGTAATCATAGGTTGTAAAATAACTTTGTCTTTATGGAAGACATAACATGGCATATCTTTGCAAAACGCATAGATATACCATGCAGAAGTGACTCCTAGCAGAAGTGGCTGTAACCAGAAATACAGTTTTGAAGGGTAAAAGACAAAGACCAGTTAGTCTATTAACTGTGATAATGTTACTGAAACAGATAATATGGGAGATCTAACTAGCAGTGTGGATACAGATTTGTGAACATTTCTTTTTTTAAAAGAAAAATTATTGACAATAATAAACATAAACAGACAAAAATAAAAGGGAGGAAAATCATAGCCAATATATACATATTCCTAAAGAAAGAAAATAAATTTCGGGAGAGTAAAGAAAAGGAACATGTAAGAGACAACACAACACTTAATATTAATACTGGTGTAAATAAACTAAACATACATAAAACTAAAATGTTGCAGACCTTTCAAGAAATATTCCACTAATTGATCTGTGAACAAATTATCTCTATGTGGAGCCAATCTTGATGATATAGCTGCTAAGTAAAATTGTATGAATGAAGCTGGAGATTTCAAATGCAAACAGGAAATCTAACACATAAATAACAGATACAAGACCTTCTTGGATACTGCATTTAATAATTCATTTAATAATGACAGAAATCTTATCAATTTGACAGTATATGACTAACTGGTGGAGGGTTTACAATCAGGTTGGAGCACCTCTAAGAGTTCTGCAGAAAAAGCCAAATTCTCCAAACTGTCATACAGACAGTTGTCAGGACTTGTCTGACTGTAGATTGAGAAGATCATCCTGAGGAGGGAAGGGAAGATCCCAGGACAGATGAAGAAGATCTTGAAACCACAGCTGATGTGGTCACCATGGTGTTAACAGTATACAGTCTGTGTTACCACACTGTATCTTTGACACAAACTTGGTCAACAAGGGTACTGGAAGAAACACATAAAACTGGTACATCTGTCACTTGAAGAGAAAAACATCACACAACGAATCTGGTCCTTCTCCCTACTCTGGAATAAAACTTCACACATTTTGCATTGACTTGAGATGCAAACAGATCAACACGAGGATGACCCTAACAGCTAATCATGGCCCAAAGACTGGCTGTGTTAGTGACCGCTCATGATTCACAGTAGAGGTCTTGCAATGAAGTCTGTATCAAGAGCAATGAATGGCTGCAGAGGATGGCAGGATATTCCTCAAAGAAGATATAACTGATTTGTCTCACCAGTAAGGATCCTCACAAATAGTGTCTACATTTTAGAGAGAAATCATGCTTGAAATGTTTGAAAATGAAGCCACTGACACTGCTGATGCCCCTGTTTCTAGTAACTGCTGAACACAGTAAACTGTACATGTAGGGCAGCTGATGAGCTGTCAAACAAAGCCCATGAGAGGTTTAGCCATGTCTGTATGGGGGGGGGGGAAGCCTGTGACTCTGAGATGCCACCATGGGCCCTATGAACTGGACTGGTGTCAACTGAGATTTGTTTAAGTTAACTTGCAGACCAAGACAATCAAGAACATAACATAAATTTTCTCTTTGGAAGGAGCTACAGCAACCAGCTGGCAGTAGGATGGCCTTATCTGAATATGAAAGTAAGCATTGCAGAGCTGCCTCACTGAATGAGAGGGGAAATGCTGGCTCACGAACTGTGAAAAACTTCTTTGGTTTGATAAACTAATTTACATTCTTGAAATCTAGAACCTGCCAAAGACTGCTGTCCCATTTGGATACTATTAAATACCTGTTGAAGAAGTGAGGTGGAATTCGTCAGGAAGAAACCCAATGAATAGCTCTCTTTTCCATTAGAGTGTCTACTTCTTCCAACAGAAGTGTTGGAAGAGACTGATTTGTGGAGTGGAGAATACCTACTGGAAGAAGTGTGTCCCATTCTGTGGTGTATTCAAATCAGACAGCGGTATGTACTCACTGGTTGTTGGTAAAAATACATCATGTATCTAGTGACAAGCAAAAGCTCCTACCATCAATGACATAATAGAGGCAAGGGGTTGGTCTGGCAACAGGTTCAGGTGGCAAAGGAAACATTTTGAAGATGACAACCTCTTAGATTATGTAAATTTGTACTTCAAAGACCTGTAGGTACTCTTAGAGCAATGACAACTGAGCAGATTGGTCAGATGACTTGTGAGAATAATAAAGCCATTATATGATGATTGCTGCTTCTTCCAAAAAAGTCCATATGGAGATGGTTGTTGCTGTTGTTACACTCTCAATTTATCTGCTGTTGCACTTGCTTTATATAAAGGGTTGCCAGCATTATCTGTTTTAGCATGAAAGAAGAAGAAGAAGAAGACGATGATGATGATGATGATGATGATGATGATGATGATGATGATGATGATGAAAATTTTATATCCCGCCTCTCCCGACGGATCAAGGTGGTACTACAACAGTACATCAAATACATTAAAAGCTATCCCTTTCAAAAGGCTGATCTTCCATTCTCAATTGCATGTCACTGGTGACTGTTGTGAATCACAACCAAGTATGCTTTTGGAGAGCAATGGTCACAGATATCACCTCTGAAGAGCATCAGTCACATGCTTCACTACATTAATTTGAGTGACAGTGAAAAATCAAATCAGGGGCATTTGGACTTGGATACACAATGCAGAATTTAGAATTTGTTCTAAACATATCTTAGAGTCCTCTGAAGGAAACAGAATAGTATCTCCAATTTCACCTGTAGGACACAGAATAAATGGAGATGGAGAGAAAAGAGTTCACAAAGATGATTCATATTCCTCAGAAGATGATGAAGTTTTATCATCAGGGTTAAAGTCCTTTAGTTGGAAACACTAAGAGAACACTGTGACCTCTACTGGAATTAACAAAATTATTAGTATCTGAACCTAAATAGTCTAAAAGACAGAAGCTGGAATGGGTACGATAGTAAATAAGAAGTTTAGTCAGAAGCTGGTTGAGTAATCAAAGCTGAGGGAAGCTTAGCAGCCAAGTCAAATTCACAGGAACAACCAACAATAAATGGGTAAGATACCAACCACAAGTGCAAATAACACATAACACCATCACAACAAATATGAACAACAGAGAATTATATCAAGTATTAAACAGAATATCATATTCAACATATATATGAAAAATATAGAACATTGTCAAAAGTCTCACTAAATGGCAAGATAATAAATGAAATATGTAACAATGTACAAATGTGCAACATAAAGACTAAGACTTATACAAGTAAATAAACTCCAGGTGTAAGACTGATAAACAATCCAATAATAATCAAGAATTCATACAAAAGTCCAGCAAACAATTACTAATGACTGACAGGCTGTAAGTCATATGTAACCAGACAGTTATTCTGGGTCTTGTACAACCATTGCGGGTCTTCTTCAGAGGCAATTTCAGCTTTTCAAAATTTCATGTGCCCAACTCACTAGTTATAAACAAAAGCAAAATACATACAATATCAAGCATATAAATAAAGTGTGTAAATATCCAAAACCTATAATATGTAACAATTTACTGCATAAGTACTTTTCTGAACAAACCACCTTCTGCTGGCTATAATAACAGATAAATAGATGAAAAGACACTGAGAAGCATTAAACCTCAAGGAACAGAATGTCTGACAATTCACTTGCTAAAAGAAAACACAGAAGCAGTAAATTTAAAGAGACATAACTTTATATTATCTCTCCTGGTTACTACACAACTGGACTATAACTTGCTTCATGAGCACACAAAGATGTGATGAAAAATATAAATGGCATATAGAAAGCCCTGTCATCACAGTTGTAAACTACAGTCACATGAAAAACCAAAAATAAAACTTATAAATACCCAGAAAGATTGACCTTGTGCTGAAGATGTATCTCTAAATTCTCCCTCAGAGCAGGATTCCCTATCCCATCCACCCCCCACCCCAACAGAACCTCAGGTGAAGTAATCTCGGCATCAGTCAAAGAAGTCTGGGGGGGGGAGAGAGAGAGAGAGAGAGAGAGAGAGAGAGAGATCAGCAGGAGCAGTTCACTGTGAGGAGAGGCTGGGTTGTTCTCTTCTGAACATGATATATCTTCTGCACCTAGTGTTAACTCAGAAGAGTAAAAACCAAAGCTGGCAAAGTAGAATGCACGGTAAGTGTCAATATCCAAGATAATGCAGTAGATGAAGTTGGTAGTAGAGCAGAAATTTGTCCCAAAGAAGCCGGCACAGGAGGTAAACACTGGGATTTAGCTCTCCCTTCCTCAGACTTTTAAAGCTACTTTTTCTTTGTAAAAGGATCTGGAGTGGTTTTTTGGATGAGATACCTCTGACATGCTGAGGCATGCACTGATCTCCCCAGCACGGCCAATGAACATGGCAAAGAGACCAATGTTGAAAAGTGAAGATGTTAGTTGCAGCAGAGCAGCTGACAGCTAGTCAGCAGAGGACACTATCAGCACCAAAGCTGGGCCCACAGTAGCTGAGAACATGATTTTCTTAGTCTGTGTCTTAATTAAATGCAGGAGAGCTGCACTCAAAAGTAGGATTTTTAGCTACTCAATCAGCTGACTTTAAAAAATTTCCTCCCAGATCATAAGTCTTAATTTAATTTGTCAATCTTTTAGTCCTTGCTTCAAGGAACTTTGATAAAATACTGCAAGCCTGGGCTTCATGTCTCTCACCTAAGCAGCAGAGGCACTAAACATGGCCATCCAAAGGGATGATCTTATGACAAGATGAACACAATTTAAAACAGAGCATTTGATGTCATCTGAGAAGATAACCAAAAAAAAAAAAAAAGAGTGAAGTGGAAAACAGGAGCCTCTCAAAGAGGGGGAGCAAATATTTTTTCTTCTAGCAGCAGCCACAGTAAACAATGTAAAGGAGAAGAACATACAGTTAAAAATTAAAAAGGAGAAGGTAGATATAGTGAAGAAGCAAAAATTAGCACAGAGAACATGCCTTAAGATCCTGTTATTGTAGCAGACAAAAAGGAACTAAGGAGAAACACTAGGGCAGGATGAGGCATGCGTGATGAGTAAGGGTTAAGTTACCTTGCAAAATTGCTTAGCTTTGGAACATTCTAGAATCAGTTATTATGCACATGCCAAACCTCATTTATGTGACTTCACAGACCCCATGAAGAAAACAGCCTTCTGAAAATCTTCAATTAATTTTAAGTGGGGTGTGCTGATACCCAAATGATTAAGGGGATTAAGATAACTATAGCCCATTTTCTTTTAGTTTTTGTGTTTTTAAAAATTTCAAATAGACATTTCTGTTAAGGTTTATTGTGCATTTAGTTTTAAAAAAAAAAGGTTGCTTACCTGTAACTGTGGTTCTTCGAGTGGTCATCTGTGCCATCATACACTAGGAGCTTTAGCGCCTGCGCGGTAGCATTCGGAAACTTCTGGGAGTTTGTTAGCTTGCCGGGGAACCCCCCCCCCCACGCCGGTACTGCGCATGCCCTCCCGCCGAGCAACGGCCTCTCCCCCGGCTTCGTCCACTGTAGAACCTACAGGGACCTGAGAAGGGGGGAAAGGGAAGGGCGGGTGTGATGATGGCACAGATGACCACCCGAAGAACCACAGTTACAGGTAAGCAACCTTTTTCTTCTTGTTCGTGGTCTCTGTGCCTTCATACACTAGGAGACTGTGAAAGGTTTACCGGTTGGATGGGGGGGTCAGGCCTAGAGTACGGAAGCCAGCACCTCATGTCCAAACCGAGCATCCCTGCGCGACCGGCAGTCAAGCCTGTAGTGGCAAACCAAGGTCGATGGCGGGGACCAGGTCGCCACACGGCAGAGTTCGTGCAGGTCAACTCCTCGCAGGAGGGCCGCAGAAGTTGCCACAGCTCTGGTGGAGTGGGGTCAAACAGGGCTGGCGGAGGCTTCCTCGCGAGCTCATATGCCAGTTGAATAGTCTGTACCACCCACTTGGAAAAGCGTTGGGTGGACACCTTGGGCCCTTCCGACCGTCCGTAGCAAACGAAGAGATGGGGTTCTGTGGGAAAGGGACCAGTCCTGTCCTTGAAAAAGGCAAGGGCCCGACGGACATCCAGGGAGTAAAGGGGGCCCGCTCCAACAGTGCCGGGGGCCCGGGAAAAAAAGCAGGCAGGATGATGCCCCTGGTTGAGATGGAAGCTGGACATCACTTTCGGCAGGAACGAGATATCAGGTCTGAGGACTACCTTGTCTCTATGGAAGACGAGGAAGGGCTCGTCCACTCAGAGAGCTGTGATCTCACCCGCTCGTCTTGCCGAGGTAACAGCAACGAGAAAGGCAGTCTTTAAGGTGAGCAGCCATCTCCGAGGTCGCCACTGGTTCAAAAGGCGGTTTCGTAACCTGCGACAACACCAGCGACAGGGACCGGGGCGGACCCGGGGGGCGATACCCGGCAGGTAGAGGTGTTGCAATCCCTTCAGGAACCGCTTAATGGTATCGTCTCTGAAAAAGGGGCTAATGCCGGGTCGTGGCGGTTGGTATGCCCCGATCGCAGAGGGTACACCCTCAGGGACGGGAACGCCGGGCCCTGCTGTCGGAGATGAAGAAAAAAGTGGAGAACGGGGGGGACCCTGCGGGGTTCCGGCTCACGCCTCTCTTCAGCGAAGGCCAGGAAACGTCGCCACTTGTACTTATAGTTGCGACGGGTGGATTTTTTCCTGGCCGCGATGAGGACGTTACCGAGCACGGGATCGTCTAGTGCGATATCCTCCAGGCATGGAGGGCCAGGCGTGGCAGGCCCAAAAGATGGAGGACAGGGGGCCGCCGGGGGGGGGCCCCGGCCCGGTCCCAAATGGTAGCCGAAGGAGGTCGCCTCACGCGGCTGGGAGCGGGGGTGTGAACCAGTGCTGCCTCGGCCAGTACGGGGCCACCAGGATCGCGTCGGCTTGGTCGGCTAGGATCTTCGATATTGTCCGACCGAGCAGTGGGAACGGGGGGAACGTTACAGGAGTTCCCCTGTCCACGGAAACTGGAAAGCGTCCCCGATGGAGGCGTGATCGTGGCCCGCTCTCGAACAGAATCGGCTGCACTTCGCTTTTTTGGGTCTCGAAGAGGTCGATCAAGGGTTTTCCCCCAGCGGTCCCGAATCAGTTTTAAACGTTCCCCAAAAACCTTTTTGTGGTGGTGAAGTGTCCCCGCTGAGGGAGTCTGCTGTGGTGTTCTCCTGCCCGGCCAGGTGAACAGCCACTGGATGTATTTGTAGGTGAACGCACCAGTCCCACAGATCGAGGGCGATGTTCAGCAGAGTTGTGGAGTGAGTCCCTCCTTGCTGTTCACATAACAGACGGCAGTGGTGTTGTTTCAGGATCAGGACTGTGCGGCTGGTGACGACGTGAGGGAAACGCCCGTAGAGCTTTCGAGATGGAAGCAGCTCGAGGGCGTTGATGTGAAGAGCCGTCTTGTCGTCGTTCCATCTGTCGTGGACTTTCAGATCGCCACAGTGGGCACCCCACCCGTAGAGGGAGGCGTCGGTTGTTACCGTCACCCTCGGTGTCGGCTGTCGGAAGGGCATTCCTGACAGCAGGTTGTCTCGTGACTGCCACCATCGGAGAAATAAGCGGACTCCTTCTGGCAGCTGCAATCGAATAGTCTTTTCGTCTCACAGGGGGTCGAATATGCGGACGAACCAGTGTTGAAGGGGTCTTGCCCTCAGCCTGGAGAGGTAAGTGACCGCAGTCGTAGAGGCCATGTAGCCCAGCAGCTGCTGGATCCTCCTCGGGGACAGAGTGGGAGCCGTGTGTGCGTGGGCGGCGGTTTGGATCAAGGTCTGCTTTGGGTCCCCGGCAGGTACGCCCTGGGGGACAGGGAGTCCAGAGTGGCGCCGATGAAGTCCAGTGTCCTCGCCGGCTCGAGGTGGGACTTCTTCAGGTTGCCCTTTTAGTCCGAGACGGGTAAGGAGTGTCAACGTCATGTGGACGTGGTAAAGTCTTTGTTTGCAGGACGCCACCAACAGCCAATCGTCTAGGTATGGGTAGACCGAGGCACCCTTCGTCCGCAGGAACGATACCACCGGGGCCATGCATTTGGTAAAGACCCGGGGGGCAGTCGAGAGTCCAAAGGGGGCATTTTGGGACTGGTAGCAGATGTCGTCGACTGCGAAGCGGAGGGACCATCTGTGTTGCGGGCGAATGGCGACGTGGAAGTAGGCGTCTCGGAGATCGATGGAGGCGAACTAGTCCCCTCGATGGAGAAACGGCAAGATCGAGGGGAGCGTGACCATTTTTAAACCCTCTTGGGGCGGTTGGTGTTCACCCCTTAGGTCGAGGATCGGTCGGAGGGTACCGTCGGCCTTGGGGCCCCGTGAAGTACCGGGAGAAGAACCCGGGTGGTTTTGGCTTTCGAAGGGGGGCCGTTCGATTGCCCCTTTTTTGGAGGAGGGACTGGATCTCTTCCAGGAGAGCCGTGCTCGACGGGGTGGAGTGGTAATGCCTGGGGCGGAGTATCTTGAAACCCCGATGGCGTAGCCAAGATAGACGATGGACAGGACCCAAAGTCCGTAGTGACTTTCCCCTCCGACAGATGTCGAGCTAAGGTCGGTTGGTCTCCGAGGGCTGGTGGAAGGCTGAAAGAGGATGTTGGGACGTCCTGCGAAGCAGGAAAACCCTTTGGACTTCGCTTCCAAGGAGGACTTCTTGGAGGACACCGGGTGCCTCCTGAACGAACGTCTAGCAGACGACCCCAAAAGACGGCCCCCGAGGGACCAGACTGGGCCGACCTCTGGAAAGGGGAAAAGGTCGACGACTTCCTCCACAATTGGCGGAAAGCAGGCGGCCTAGGGGCCTGCGAGGGTGGTGGAGGCCGATCTTCTTGGCCGTCAGTCTCGCCTTGACGAGGTTGTCCAACGATTCATCTGTCGATGCGTTGAACAGCCCCCGCCATCGAAGGGAAGGTCTTCGATCCTCCTATGGGTGTCCTCCTGGATATCCGCCGGTCTCAACCAGGCATGGCGACGCAAGCCGACGGCCCCCGCCATGACCCGAGAGGCGATCTCCACCGCGTGCCGAGTGGAAATATTTTCTGGGAGATACCCATAGCCTCATTGAAGATAAAAAGGAGGGGGGCCTGGCGGATGTCGTCCGGTACTGCTTCTATGGCCGGTTGCAGGCGGTCCGGGAAATTACGCAGGTATGCCGCTAGTCAAGCCTGCATGTTAGACAGCCAAATATGCAGGGAGGGGGGGGAGTAAAACCTTCTTGCATAGGTGTCTAACTTGGGGTTTTTTCCTTGTCCGGTGGTGTGGTGTGCTGTCTGCCGCTGCCCTTTGTCTGCGCTGACTCGACAACCACAGAGTTAGGTACAGGGTGGTTAAAGAGGTGGGAAAAATCCTCTTTTGCACCCTATACAGGTGCTCCAATCTTTTGTGGAGGGGTCGCCGAGGCCGGCCTGTCCCACACGGATTTGACAACCTTCGCAATCCATGGCAGGAGAGGCAGCGGGGCGGTGGCGGGTTGTTTCCCTCGACCATCAAGAAGACCGGGTCGTCATCCTCCGGCTCCGTGTCTGCAATCCTCAGGCCAAGGGTAGAGGCCATTCGTGTCAGTGCCAGGCGGTGGTCAGGCAGAGGGGGGGCTGGTTAGAGCTGCAGGGCTTTAATGCAGTCTTAACAGAAATAAACACAGGCTGTTAAAGTACATAGGGCAGGTTACTACACTAAGGCAAACAGGAGGACTGGTTTCAGGCGAGGGCAGGAACAAGGCACGGACAGCAGGACCACAGTTGACCAACAGTTGTTGCTCCGTGCCTTCCACAGCCCGGCACCTGCCTCAAATAGCCCTCCAAGCCAGGCACCGACCAATCAGGCGTGGCCATGTGGCTAGGGCCGACCAATCAGGCGTGGCCATGTGGCTGAGGGCTCGCAGCTGGGCTGTGCCTCACAGCTGCAAGCTCTCTGCCTGTCGCCTCCTCGGGGATGGGGACCGCAGGCAAACTCCCAGGACTCCCGTGGATCGGGGCCCAAGTGGGCAGAGTCCCAGGAGCAGGCCCGGGGCCTGAGCCTCTGGGGAGGTGGCTCCGGGCCCCCGGCAGCCTCTCCCACGGCCCCCGGGGCCCGCCCCCGTCGGCCGCGTCGGCCTCCAGACAAGGCCCCTCAGCGGCAGCGGCCTCAGGGGCAGCGACAGGCCCAGCCGGGCCCATGCCCCTGACATCCCCCCCTTTCCCCAACCCCCCCCCCTACCCCGCCGAGGCCGCGGCTTGGCGGGGAAGCGCCGGTGAAAAGCCCGCACCAGCCGGGGCGCATGGACATCCGTGGCATCCTCCCAGGACCGTTCCTCCGGCCCGTAGCCACGCCAGTCTCCGAGGTTGCCGGCCCTCTCTGCCAGCGGAAGTCGAGGATTTCAGCCACTTCGAATTCTTCCTCGCCATCCACAATCACAGACGCTGGAGGTGGACCTGGTCCGGCGTCGGGACGCACTCCCGAGGACGGCAGAAAGAGTGACCTATGGAACACGGGGTGAACCGGGAGGTTGTGCGGAAGCTACAGCCAATAAGCCACGGGGTTCACCTGGGCCGGACTTCAAAGGGCCCAATAACCGGGCGTCCAGTTTGCGGCGGGGACGACCGGTCGGGAGGAAGCGGGTGGATAGCCAGACCCGCTCCCCGACCTGCAACGGCGGGCCCGGTTGGCAGTGGGGGGCCGGACGGTCCGTTTGTATGCCACCTTGGCAAGCTCTAGTTGCTCCTGCAGCAGGCTCTGCAACGCCCGCAGCTCCTGGAGCCATTGGTCAGGGGCCCGGGCCCCGCAAAATGGCGCCCCGACGGCCGGGAACCAACGTGGATGGTAGCCGTAGTTGGCGAAGAACGGGGTCTGCTGGGTGGAGGCGTGGACGGTGTTATTATAGGCAAACTCCGCCAGAGGTAGCAGGTCCGCCCAGTCGTCCTGCTGGTAGCAGCTGTAGCAACGTAGGTATTGCCCCCAGGGTTGCGTTGGTACGTTCCGTCTGGCCGTCCGTCTGCGGGTGGTGGGCAGAAGACAAGCGGGGCTCTACGTCCAATTGACAGAGCAGGCACTGCCAGAATCGGGCCGTGAAATTTTTGGGCCCGGATCGGACACGATCCCTTTGGGGAGGCCGTGGAGCCGGAACACATGGTGTAACACTAGGCGTGTCAGGGGCATGGGCCCGGCTGGGCCTGTCGCTGCCCCTGAGGCCGCTGCCGCTGAGGGGCCTTGTCTGGAGGCCGACGCGGCCGACGGGTCGGGCCTGGCGGCCGTGGGAGAGGCTGCCGGGCCTAGAGCCACCTACCTGAGGCTGCAGGCCCCGGGCCTGCTCCTGGGGCTCCGCCCACTTGCGGCCCCGATCCGCGGGAGGCCTGGGGGTCTGCCTGCAGTCCCGATTCAGAGGAGGCGACGGGCAGAGAGCTTTAGCTGTGAGGCACAGCCCAGCTGCGAGCCCTCAGCCACATGGCCACGCCTGATTGGTCGGCCCTCAGCCACATGGCCACGCCTGATTGGTCGGTGCCTGGCTTGGAGGGCTATTTGAGGCAGGCGCCGGGCTGTGGAAGGCACGGAGCAACAACCGTTGGTCAACCGTGGTCCTGCTGTCCGTGCCTTGTTCCTGCCCTCGCCTGAAACCAGTCCTCCTGTTCGCCTTAGTGTAGTAACCTGCCCTATGTACTTTAACAGCCTGTGTTTATTTCTGTTAAGACTGCATTAAAGCCCTGCGGCTCTAACCAGCCCCCTGCCTCTGCCTGACCACTGCCTGGCACTGACAAGGCGGCTGTTCCTTTTGGGGGTGGGCGGGGACGGGCACGGGCAAAGTGGCCCCTCTTGGTGAAAAGGTCCACTGCCACCAGTATGACCGTGTGTCCTCGAGACGGTGGGGGCTCGGTGATAAAGTCCATGGACACCGCCTTCCAGGGACCCATCGGAGTTGGTAGAGGTTGAAGGAGACCAGGAGGTTTCCCCGGCGGGTCCTTGGCGCGGCGGCACACGGGGCATGTGCGGACGTAGTGGTCGAGTCCCCTCGACCCCCGGGGCCCCCAAATTTGCGGGTCACCAGGTGCATGGTTTTAACGGGCCAAAGTGCCCCGCGGGTTTGCTGTCGTGGCAGAGCCGCAACACCTCGCCCCGGCACGGACCTGTTGGAACAAACAAACGGCCCGTAACAGCAGCCCCTCCCTTTGGGACCACGGGGAGGAGGCGTCCCCCAGCCGAAGGGGCCCCCGGGGGGGCTCCCCAAATCTGGGCCTCCCGGATCCGCTCCGCCAAAGGGGGGCCACCTCCACCGCTGCCGCAATGTTTTCCGGGCGGGGGGGAAAAATGGCCCCCACCTGGGGCTCCGGAGTCGCGGGCCCCTTGGCTTCCGGGACAGGGCGCTGCGCGGCGGTTCGGCCCCCGGGGGAATCCCGGAGCTGGGAAAAGAAACTGCGAGAAGAACTGGGCCCACCGCATCTGCCGCGGAGTCAGCTTGCGGGCGGTCTAGAGGTACTCCAGGTTGCGGTGGTCAGTCCGTACCTGCACCGGATGCCGGGCGCCCTCCAGCAGGTGCCGCCAGGCCTCGAAAGGCCGCCTTAACCGCCAGGAGTTCCTTCTCCCAGATGGTAAGTTTCCCTCGGGGGGAAAACAGCTGCCGCGAGTAGTAGGCACAAGGTCGGAGTTGGCCCTCTGGACCTCCAGCTTGCAACAGGACCACCCCGACCGCCACATCCCAGGCGTCGGTCTCCACTACAAACGGCCGGCTGGGGGCTGGGTGCTGAAGAACGGGCTAGACGTGAAGCAGGTTTTCAGCCGCTCGAACGCCTGCTGGGCCTCCTCGGTCCATGGACGGGGGCCTTTTTCCCCCGGGGCACGCTTTGGGGATGGGGGCCACTAGGGTCGCGTACTCGGGGATGCCCTAGGAAGCGCTGGACATCTTTGCGGCTGGCCGGCGGCTCCAAAGGGCACGATCGCCTCTACCTTGGCCGGATCCATCTCCACTCCCCGATGAGACACTCGGTAGCCCCCAAAAAGTCGACCTCCGAGAGGTCGAAGGCACGCTTTCGAGCTTCGCGTACAGGCGGTGCTCCCGGAGCCGCTGCAAACCCCCCGTACGTGAGCGTCGTGGACCTGCTGATTTGGGGAGTAAATCAGGAAGTCATCAAGGAGAAATCACGAACCGGTCCAGGTAGTCGCGGAAGACGTCGTTGAGAAAGTGCTGGAACACGGCTTTGGGGGGTTCCGGGGCCGAAGGGCATAACCGTATATTCATAGTGGCCATACCGGGTCTGGAACGCCATCTTCCACTCGTCTCCCGCCCGAACCCGAACCAGGTTGTAGGCCCCGCGGAGGTCCAGCTTGCTGAAGACTGTCGCGTGCTGCAGGCGCTCCAGCAACTCCGGAATCAAGGGGAGCAGGTAGCGGTTGCGGATGGTGATCCGGTTAAGGGCGCGGTAATCATTGCAAGCCGGGTTTCCCCCCATTTTTTGCGGACGAACAGCACCGGCGCCCCTGCCGGTGACGTCGATGGCCGCACGAAGCCCCCGGGGCAGGTTCTTTTTTCCCGGAAGTCCCTTAGGGCTGCCAGCCGGATTCCGAAAAGCGTAGATGCGACCAGCCCGAATGGGCCCCCCGGGGGGAAGTCGATGGCGCAGTCATAAACCCGGTGGGGAGGTAGGCGATCGGCCTCCTTCTGGTCAAACACGTCCGCCTATTCCTGGTACTTGGGTGGAAGCTTACGGAAGTTGCAAAGGGGGGCCCCCAGGGTAGCCAGCAGCTTCTCAGGCCAGCAGTGCTCCTGGCAGTACTCGGAGGCGAAGAGCACCTCGCGCCGCGACCACGAGATTCGGGGGTCATGGCGCGAGAGCCATGGCATGCCCAGCACCAGCGGGAAGTGGGGCACCACCGTGACTAGGAAGCGGGTCCGGCCGGCCCTGGATTTCCAGACCCACCTCCACCGTCCGGTGGGTGATGGGGCCCCCACCTCAACAATCGTCGGTCGATGGTCTCCACCGGGCGAGGCTTGGGTAGGGGCTCCAATGGTATCCGGTGATCCTGGGCAAACTGGAGGTCCAGGAATTTTGGACGCCCCGGAGTCAAGCATGGCCCCCACGGGAAACGGGGCTGCCCCCCCCGAGGCATACCATGGCGGCCACCAGGAGTGGATCTCGTTGCCTCTCGTGTGGGTCTGTAGTGTCCCTGCTGCCGGGCTCCCCCAGGCCTCGCAGGCCTTCTAGGCCTGGGGGTTGGCCCTTTTTTTCCCCGCCGGTAGCTGGGGTCTTGGCCGGGCACACGCAAGCGAAGTGTCCCCCCAGCCCGCAGTAGAGGCACAGGCCAGCCCGCCGCCGCCACCCCTTTTTCCTCCCGGGGGTCAGCCGGGGCTGGGCCCCCCCCAAACTGCATAGGTTCCTCCGGGTTCGAGGAAGCCGGGATGGCACCGGAACTGGTCCAGCTGGGCGGACCCTCCGTCTCTTGCGGAGCGGACGCCCAGGTGCGCGCACTTGAGGTTCCAGCGCGGGCGGGCCTGCCGGGGGGGCTTCCAGGTCCCCGGTCAAAAGCGGAGGGCCTGCTGGATAAGCTGCTCAAGGGTTGTGGGCGGGGAGCTGCGGGCCAGTTATCCGAACGCCGGGGGCCGGCCTTGAATTGATCCTGAAGAGCCGGGGCATTGTAGGCCACGTCCTGGGCCAAGAGCCGGAAGGAGGTGGTGTGTCTCGCACCGAGCCCCTCCCCTGCTGCAGCTGGCGGAGCTGGCGGCTCGGGGTCTCAGACCGGACGGAATCCCCCCATACGGCCCGGAAAGCCTGCAGGAACACAGCCATGCTGTCCAAGACTACACTGTTCTCCCGAAGCAGGGACGTAGCCCACTTGGCAGGCATACCGGCCAACAGGCTAATCATGAACGCCACCTGGGCGCGCTCATCCGGGAAGTCTTGGGCCCGGACTTGGATGTACAGCTGGCAGTTAGCAATGAAGGTCTCCAGCTCTGAGGCTCCCCCCAAAAACGCTGCGGTACAGCCATAGAGACCTTGGAAGCAAGCTGGGGCTGGGTTCCCCCAGCTGCCCCATCTGGGAACTGCAGCATTTGCAGAGCATGAGAAAGCTGGTCCACTTGAGCGCGCAGCCCTTGGTTTCTTGGGCCTGAGCAGCCAGCTGGGCCTGCAGGGCCGCGTTTTCCCCCATCCCCTGCTGCCTGACTGGGACGGAGCAACAATCTGTCAATGCCAGGCGGTGGTCAGGCAGAGGCAGGGGAGCTGGTTGAGCTGCAGGGCTTTAATGCAAACTTCAGAAAAAACACAGGCTGTTAAAATACATAGGGGAGGTTACTACACTAAGGCGAACAGGAGGACTGGTTTCAGGCGAGGGCAGGAACAAGGCACGGACAGCAGGACCACGGTTGACCGACAGTTGTTGCTCCGTGCCTTCCACAGCCCGGCGCCTGCCTCAAATAGCCCTCCAAGCCAGGCACCGACCAATCAGGCGTGGCCATTTGGGTGAGGGCCGACCAATCAGGCGTGGTCATGTGGCTGAGGGTCGCAGCTGGGCTGTGCCTCACAGCTGCAAACTTTTTCCGCCTGTCGCCTCCTCTGGATCGGGGCCCAGGGAAACTCCCAGGACTCCCGCGGATCGGGGCCGCAAGTGGGCGGAGCCCCAGGAGCAGGCCCGGGGCCTGCCGCCTCTAGGTAGGTGGCTCCAGGCCCGGCAGCCTCTCCCACGGCCGCCAGGGGCCCCACCCGTCGGCCGCGTCGGCCTCCAGACAAGGCCCCTCAGCGGCAGCGGCCTCAGGGGCAGCGACAGGCCCAGCCGGGCCCATGCCCCTGAAATTCGGAGCAGCATCGCGGAGAACCGGTGGACGTCCTCCCGGGGCTAATCTGGGACCGGCTCCCCGAATCCCAGAGGAGGAGACTCCTGAGAGGCTACATCCGAGGCCTCCGACTCTGCGCTGGAGTCATAGGACTGGAGCTCGGTGAGTTTTTCTTTTCGCTCAGTCTCTGGCTCCTTCACCGCAGTCGTGGAAATTTTGCCTTCTTAGGCTTGTCCACAGAGAAACGGCGACGGTGGCAGTGTCCCGTTTCGGTTGGGCCACAACCGACTTCACCTTTTTGGTGGTGACAGGTGTAGTCTGGCAGGCCGTAGTGGTGGTAGCTTGCTTTATCACCACAGACTCCACAGGGCGTGTTCCCTAGCCGGAACCCTGGGGGGTGGCGATCCGCTCAGTACCGAGGTGAAGGCTCCCCCGCTCTACTGTATCGGGGCGAGGGAGAGCAGGTGAAGGAAGGCGGCGATCCCAAAGGCGAACGGGTTCCATCTTTACGGTACCGACGTCCCTCCCTCTCTGGTGAGCGGGACCGACGTTGCCGTTGAGGTGACCGGGACCTCCGGAAGGTCTCCCAGCGTCTCAGGTCACGGTGGTACCGATCCCGGTACGATGGAGAATGTGACCGGTAAGAAGCCGGGCGCTCTCTCCACTCAGATTCCCTCGCGTACCTGGCCACGTAGGACGCCGAGGTGTATCTGGAGGCAGACGAGCGAGGCTGTTCCTCTCTCGTTTTCCGAGGAGGCGGTGATCTTGGTGGTAGCTCCGAAGAGCAGGACCGAGATCTAGCAGAGGTCGAGCGCCGCTCCAGGGAAGCAGAGACTTCTCGGGACAGTCTCTGCTGCAGATCAGCCGACCCGCGATGGCTAGAAGGGCGGTGGTGTTGTCCCTCCACCAGGGTTGGAGGTTCTTCCACAGGCGAGTCCGGACGTTGTTGGGGAACGTCCTCGATCTCGTCGTCGGACAGATCGACAGGCTCGCCTCGCCCTCTCGAAGGCTCAAGAGTTGGAGGAGGAGTGGGAGGCTGGACGTCCCCAGCCGGGGAGCGCTTCTTCTCCTTCCTCTTCTTCTTCTTGTCCTTCTCCTTACCCTTGTCTCCGTCCGGAGCAGGGTGTTTCTTATGAGGCGTCTCCTTGGCCGGAGCCTCAATCTTCTTCGCCATCGAGGAACCTTTAGCTGCCTTGGCAGCCGCCGACAGCTTCGGGATCCTCGGTAACGACGATATCGGCGTTCTCGACGCCGGCACCGAGCCCGATGCCGACGAAGTGGACGGAACGGCAGCCACCGATACCGTCGATGGCGTGGTCATCTTCTTGTTGGCCATCTTGGAAGAGGAGGTCTTGTCAATCGCCTTCAAAGACTGCTCCCAGCAGAAGGATTTTAGCCTTGAGGCTCTGTTACAGAGAGTCTGGGAAGTAAAATCCGACAAATTGGGCAAGTACGGGTGTTGTGGGACTCGCCCAAGTAGAAGAGACACTCCTTGTGGCCGTCGGAAAGGGCAACCTTACGCCCACAGGACACGCAGTTTTTAAAGAGCGCGGACATAAGACGACGCGACAAGAAAAGGAGGAAGAAAGAGTCCAAATATACCAAATCCGAGGGGGAGTCTGAGAGAGAGGTCAGTAACAGTCCGAAAGTAGTCAAAAAATCCGTAAAGACGAAGGCCAAGCAAGAGAAATCGAGGAACAAGCCAAAGAACCTTCCGTACGCGACGGCGGAGAAAGAACTGAGGAGAGACCGTTGCTCGGCGGGAGAAGCATGCGCAGTACCGGCGTGGGGGAGGGGTTCCCGGCAAGCTAACAAGCTCTAGAAGTTTCCGAACGCTACCACGCAGGCTCTAAAGCTCCTAGTGTATGAAGGCACAGAGACCACGAAGAAGAACTGATATTCCACAATCACAGTTCCTCACAGATGGGAATTGTCATTCTCTATCAATCAATTAAAAAACCCAAAACTATCAATCAGTTTTTAAAAAAAAAACTGTTGAAAGCTTTATTTAATTTAATTATTTAATTATTAAATCAATGACCATACAACTAAATCAGGTTAAGAAAAAAATTCCATAGACATCAGAAACAGGAAACAAGCTTAAGGCCTTGTTGGCTGACTAGAGAATTATAAGTATGCTAAAGAAGGACAAAGTGATTGCAAAAAAGTTGGCTTATCTTCAATCCACGTAATCGAAATCCAGATACCTGTTGTTGTGTACCATCAGGTTGTTTTCCACTTATCGCAACCCTAAGGCAAACTTATCATCATGGGGAGTTTGCCTTTACCCTCCTCTGGAGCTGAGAGAGTAGGACTTGCCCAAGGTCACCCCATGGGTTTCCATGACTCAGCAGGGATTTGAACCTTGGTATCCACAATCATAGAATCATAGAAATGTAGAGTTGACAGTCCAATGCTCAAACCACTACACCACACTGGCTCCCATACAGAGCTGTGCCTTGATAATTTTTTTCAAGAACAGCTCCTGGGAAATTGAGACAAAAGTTGTGACTGAAGATCTTCTCGATCTTTGTTGCTGCTTCAGACTTATAGCAACCCTAAGGTGACTTTTATCATGAGGTGCTCTGGGACTGAGTGGTTAGCACACCCAAGGTCACCCAGTGGGTTTCCATGGCTGAGTGGGGAATTGAACCCTAGTTTCCAGGAACATAGTTCAGTGTTCAAATCACTACACTGAGCTGGCTCTCTTGAGCTTTAAAAAGTCAAAAATAAACGTGTCAGCATCTTGGTGATGTCTACATAAAAATTCTTTTAAAAAGTCAAACCTAAAATGCTGATTTCTAATAATTTCTTACACCACAACTTTTCTAAGAAAGTTAGCTGCCTTATACAAGGCAAGCAGGCAAATTGAAATTTCATGATCTATCTAAAACAGATTGTGTCATATAGTGGTATACGGTTCTAGCAGTCTCCTTCATGTTTCTCTTCAGGCCACACATCAAAACAACATTCTGTCAGGAAATAAATGTCACTAATTCCCAAGATCTTTAAGCACACACATACGTATACAAGAATAATCAGTCAACAAAACACAAATTACTGTCTTCCATAAGCAGAAAAAAAAAGAGTAGAGGTGATGGAGACAATTAGATGTCCCTCGCACTGGCAACATGGTTACGTAACACATTCCTCAAAGAAATCTACCTAGTGCACCTTCCTTCATAAACCTTAGGTGGCAGGTTAAAATCTGTTTATTTATGGGAATTTGTAATAAGAAATATTCCAGTCACATCTGAGACACAAGCTCTTTTTTGCTATTTTATACAGGGAGGGGTACAGTTTTACTACTGAATGCTGCTTTTATCTTTCTTTTACTGCTCCTTGTTTTGATCTTTTTATGTCATACTTTTAATGAGTTCCGTTTTTCAACCAATGTAGTGTGTTATAAAAGCTTGAAATAAAATACAAGTCAATTTCACCAGTGGAAAAAGCACTTAAACGCCTATTACTATGCAATATATTTGACAAATACACAAAGACAGTTAAGTTCTGTTTCATTGATAGAGTGCTTATTTTGCAAAACATGGCTTAGTTTCACGTACTGAAATACACTGACTTTTTAAACAACTCAGAAAGACTGTGTTTTTAAAATGGGAAAGCACTGCTTTACCAGTGATGGTCCATATTCTACAACAGTGAGAGCACTACACTCACCACTTAACCAGGTTCCATCTTCTGAGAGATTTAACCCCCTTGTACATCAAATTGGTTTAGAAAGCGTTCTTTAAAAATGATCTAAACAACAGTTAGCACTATTCATGTTCATTTTCCATGCCCCTTTCAAGATCACTCAAAACATGATGAATGCTGAAATTACTATTTCCCTTCTGTAACTGTGAGGATGGCAAGATGCTTATGATGCTGTTTTTTTTCCTTTTTGTGAAAGAAAGAAAGAAAGAAAGAAAGAAAGAAAGAAAGAAAGAAAGAAGGGGGAAATTGAATCTAAATTTGAAAAATCTTATTGCAAATTAATCCTCAATCCCTCTCCAAACCAAGATGTGGGCACATTCCTCACACAAACATCCACACAAATGGCTCCCCCAAAACAGAGATGTCATGCACAAGCAGCAGCAATTCTTCTATTTCTTTCCTTCATAGGCTAGAAAAAGTGTTAACTATTATTTCATACTTTTATCAAAAGACAAAAGCTAAGGAAAGAATACTGGCAGCACTCTCCAGAATCCATCACTGTCAACTGGTAATCAAGGATGTCAGAATTCCAACTACCCACCCTTCACTGCTGGTGAGTATCCAGAAATTCAGGAGGGGAAACCCAGTCACAAGGCTTTTCTTGACTCAGTGAGTAGATCTTCAAACAGTCTGGATGATGTGGAGAAAATCTGACTCAGCAAACTTAAGAAAAAGGTACTACCTAGTCCTTGAGAACCACCACCAAAAAAAGGAAAAAAAAAAGGCCTGGCAAGTTATTGGGGATATGAGCCACTAATGTTTTTTTTAAGAGTGTTTTCCCCACTATTTCATCAGATGGGAAAAGACATGAACCAGTGGAGAGCAAACATTCTACCACATAAAAAAAAATTTGGCCATTGTGCTCTAAGTACTGGAAATTTCGTAACCCAGCAAAGACATTAACAACACCAGATTGTCTGAAAAAGTAAGGAATCTCTGCACAGTAAGAAACAAGTACATAAGACAGTTTGCAAATATGCACACATTTTGTTTTGAGGTTCTTTCAATGTTGTATCTTATATGCAAAGGCATTTGGATTTAAAGCTCAAGAAGTAACAAACGAAAACTCATAGAGATAATATGGATTTTTCACAGGCTTGCTCAGCTCATTTGTTCATCTGAAAAAATTTAACTTTTTACCTGGTGTTCAGCGTGAATGTTATCCCCAGTAGGCCATCGATGTTTGCTGTTATTATAGCTGCCTCCACCACTTCCGCCTCCCCAAGCTGCTCACCATGCTGCCTCTGAAAGAAGTAATCCACCATTGCGTCGTCCTGGGAGCGGCCTGCAACCCCTATGGATCCAGGAACAGGGCTAGAGTGGGTCCCTGCTGCAAGGGCTTGATTTGTGGCCGGCTGTTGCTGAGCCTGGGACCCTGTTCCAGATGTCAAAACAACAGGCATGTTGGGATTAGCTGTATCTTGACTATGCTGTTTCAGGTGAGGGCTGAAGGAGTCCTGCCAGAGCACTGCTTTTCTTTTCAAAACACACGCAACGCTCATTCCACCAATACCTAAGGAGACAGAGGTTCAAAAGGCTTAATTGAACTGGTTCTCTCACCTCCAAAATACAGATGAGATTAACTTACCTACTAGTTTTTTAAAAATCAAATAAACTCTATTGCTCCAGTCAACAGAATTCACACTTAAAACCCTTACAACTTACTATGACACAAACACACATGAGAAAACCACAGTAAGCATATAATATACATCAGTATAATAAAACCAAGGTTTTCACATACAATCATAGCTTGTGACCCCATTGTTTTAAGCAAAAAATAGGACTAGTTTTTGTAATAAATAATGTAATAAAGAGATAATATTTGGGTCTTCCTCCCAGACATAAAATGATCAATAGTTTAAAAAGTTCTCTACGGAGATGACGATAAAAGAGACAGAAGAGAAAAATGACTTAGAAGTTTCAATTTCCTTTGAATCACAATGACAATGTCTGTTAGAGTGGGAGATTCACTTGCAAGGGGGGAAAACCAAACTCGTACCAGTATAGCCTAATCTTAGTTGGAACACATTGCTTAGGATGGGAGTTAATATACAAACAAGGCTACTCCTAGTAGTCTTCAAGTGGATCTCATGTGGAACTCCTGGAGCAATGCTTTGAAAAATCTTAATGATTTGGCTGGATGATAAGCAAGAAGTGGTATCCTTAGATATCCTGGTCCTAAGTTGTTTACAGCTGTACACACTAGTACTAGAACTTTGAACTTTCCTGATAGCAAACAGGCAACCAGTGCAGAGCCTTTATAGGTGCTACATGCTGATAAGTGGCATCTGACAAAAGTCAGGTGCCACACTCTCAATTTATTGCAGCTTCCAGACTAGCTTCTTAGAATATGCAACATTAATCCAATCTTGAGATTACCACCATATATACTGCTACAACCATTATATGCATAAGAACCAAATCTATGCTTCCTGAAACCAAACTTCATTCAGATCAGATGAGGTTCACATTCTCATCAGATGTTCTGAAAAGTGTATCATATTGAACATCTCTAGGCCTGAACACACAGATACCATGTAAATGTTATCTGAATAAAAGAATAAAATGAAGACAAATAATTTCAAAGCATTTGCCTTCAGCCTGGGTTAAAACAGGACAAAGGGAGAAAGACTAAAAAGACTGCACCAGTGAGCATCACAAGCACCAGATGGGATACTGTAACTCAATAGTAAAATAAATGCTTTCTTTCCAGAGGCTCAGACGCAAGTATTGTCAGTTAGAGGAGACCTCAGATAGCAGGATGGGGATGGGGGAGCTTGACAGATGCTTGAGAATTAATACCATCTGCATGTAGACATAGTAAAAGTAAATAAGGCTAGATGCAAGCATAGTTTTGCTAGTGATGGCTATTAAATATTTCCTTCCTTAAATCCACCCCACTTACTGGACAAGTTATTATGAAAAAAAGAACATAATGAGCGGATACAATATTGCACAAAATCAACACGACAGGTTTTACTGGAATACTGTGTCCAGTTCTGGGCACTTCAATTCAAGAAGGATGTCAACAAGCTGGAACGTGTCCAGAGGAGGGCGACCAAAATGGTGAAGGGTCTGGAAGCCATGCCCTATGAAGAATGCCTTAGGGAGCTGGGTATGTTTAGTCTGCAGAAGAGAAGGTTAAGAGGGGACATGATAGCCATGTTTAAATATCTGAAGGAATGTCACGTTGAGGAGGGAGCAGGCTTGTTCTCTACCACTCCAGAGACTAGGATAAGGAGCAATGGATTCAAGCTGCAGGAAAGGAGATTCCACTTGAACTTCAGGAAGAACTTCCTGATGGTCAGAGCTGTCCAGCAGTGGAATATGCTGCCTCAGAGTGTGGTGGGGTCTCCTTCTTTGGAGGTTTTTAAGCAGAGGCTGGATGGCCATCTGTTGGGAATGCTCTGATGGGTGTTCCTACATAGCAGGGGGTTGGACTCGATGGCCCCTGGGGTCTCTTCCAACTCTACGATTCTATGATTTTCCAGAAGCACGCATATTTACTGAAGCATCTTTTGATGGAGAAAAAAATATCTTAATGCAAATACAAAACAAAAACAAAAACATTTACACCAAGAACTCTTCAGCCACACTAAACTTAGTCATGTCACCAGTTTTCAGCATTTCCACAGTTTCCTCTTAAATTCTAAACAATGAACGGAAAGTATATGTTGTTGAGTTCTCATGTTTTATAAATGTTTCCCAATCCCACAGAACTCTAGCATTCCCAAGCAGGGCTTGTTCAAGTGACCACAAGTAGAAGCCTATTGTAGACCACTCTGCTGAACATCTAGAGCAGTGCTTTCCAAACTTTTCATGCTGGTGACACACTTTTTGGACATGCATCATTTTGCAACACAGTAATTCAGTTTTACTAGCAAACCAGAAGTTAAACAGTGGGAAAGGCAGCCTCCTGCCACTCGATCCTGGCTCACTGCTATTTCTCTTGCCATAGAAAGACACCAGCAACGGTGGCAGCAGCAGGAAAGGCAGCCCTCTTACCTGATCCTGGTTCGCTGCTGTTGCTCTCACTGAGGAAAGTCCCCAGTAACGGTAGTGGCAGCAGCAAAGGCAATCTCCCTTCCTGATTCTGGCTCATTGCTATTGCCATTGCCCTTGCCAAGGAAAGACCTCAGGGAAAGACACTCTTACCACGGAAAGACCCCAGTGAGGGCGGCAGCAGCAGGAAAGGCAGCCCCCCCCGCTTTGATCCTGGCTCATTTCTGTTGTCCACACCCAGGAAAGACCCCAGTGAGGGTGGCGGCAGCGGGACAGGCAGCACCCCTACATGATCCTGGCCCACTGCTGCTGCAGTGGCAGTGGGAGATGCTTGGGTAAGGGGTCTTTCTCAGCCCAGGGAGGCAACACACCTACACACTTCAAGTGAGACACTAATGTGTTGTGGCACACCATTTGGAATGCCCTGATCTAGAGACTACACAGAGCCCCATCTCATGTACTCATGTGCCAGAAGTTCATTAAGAAGACATTATAAAAAGAATAGTCGCAAATGATCCCATGGAAGGTAAACACTGGGAAAAATCAAGGAGTAAGTGAAAATAAAAAAAGAGCAAATATAAAGGAATGGAAAGGCATGTATAAAGAACAAATCATCAAGGAAGAATACAGATGTGTATTCCAAGCTTATAGCAAGCTTACAGGAATGCAAGGAAAGCTAAAGCTGAGAACAAGCTGAGACATGCTATGGAAGTAAGGAGTAACAAAAAGGATTTTTCCAGATACGTTCAAAGGAAGAGAATGACTAACGCAGGGAACGCTACTAAGTAACAATCATAAAACGCTAACAGATCACAGTGAAAAGGAAGAACTGCACAATATCTATTTTACTTCAATTTTCTCCAAAAAGAGAACTGTGCACTTCCATGCATCTGTAGTGGTCCTGGTAAGGGATCTAGACAGCACATCAAGACTGATAAGGAGAAAGTTAGGAATCACCTAGTTAACCTAAATCAGTACAAATCTGCAAGGGCAGATGAATTCCATCACAAAGTACTGAAGGAACTAGCTGACATACTTCTGTTGTGATTATTTCTGAGAAATCACGGAGAACAGGTGAAGCACCAGAAGACTTGAAAAGAGCAAATATCCCTCTCTTCAAAAAAGAGCAAAAAAGAACATGAAGAGCTACAGACCAGTTAACCTAACTTTAATACCAGGAAAAGCTACAGAAAGTATTAAAGAGGAGTCAGTGCGGTATAACAATCTGAGTAGCGCACTGCAACTCTGGAGATCAGAGTCTGAATGGCCACTTAGCCACAGAAAACCACTTGGGCAACCTGGGCAAGTCACACTTTCTCAGCCTCAGAAGATGAAGGCAAATCCCCTCTGAACAAATCTTGCCAAGAATACCCTGTGACAGGGTCACCATATGTTGGACACTGTTTGAAGGCACAGAACGTCAAACTGTAGAGAAGTCCCTTTACAAATATCTGGATGACAATGTAGTTATCAGGGAGAGCCAGCATTGGTTTGCAAAGAACAAATCCTGCCAAATTAATCTTATGTCTTTTTTTTTTTTTTAAAGGTCAGGTCACCAGTTTAGCATATTGTGGGAATGTTTCAGTTATTGTTTATCTGGACCTCAGCAAAGCACTTCATCAAGTTCCCCATTTTTTGACTAGCAAACAGATTAAGTGTTGAATATATGGAAACACTGTCAGATAGCTCCATAACTGGTTGGAAAATTGTGCTCAAAGTCTCATCATCAATGGTTGTGCTTCAACTGGAGGAAAGTCTCAAGCACAGGGCCACAGAGTTCTGTCCTAGGGCTATCACTCTTCAATATTTTTATCGATGATTTAGATGATGGATTAGAGGGAATTCTTACCAAGTTCGCAGATGATAAAAACTGGAAGCGCTAGTTAACACACTTCAAGACAGGAAAAGAATTCAAAAGGGCTTTGATAACTAGAAAACTGGGCAAAACTTAATGAAATGAAGTTCAATTGAGACAAAGGGGAAATTCTACATTTAGATCCTATAAAACAAATGCAGGGAGCCAGTGTGGCGCAGTGGTCTGAGAGCTGGACTACAAGCTTAGAGATGAGGCTTTGAGTTCCTGCTCACCCATGGAAACCCGCTGGGTTACCTTGGGCACATTATACACTTCAGCCCCATAAAACTCCATGATAGGGTAGTTGCCTTAAGATTGCCATAAATCAGAAATGCTACAACAAAATGAAATGCACAGATATGGGTTGGAGGATACATGGTTCAGCAGCACTACATGTATAAAAGGACCCTGGAATTATTGTTGGTTCATAAGATGACAATGCTACAGCAATATGATGCTGCAGCAAAGAAAGCAAATACTATTTTCGTTTGCAATGACAGAATCATTGTTTCCAAGTCAATGGAAGTAATAGTCCCACTATATTCTGTGCTAATCAGGCCTCATCTGGAGTACTGTGTCTAGTTCTGGGCACTTCATTTTAAGAAGGATCTAGACAATTTGGAGTGGCTACAGAGAAAGGTAACAAGGCTAAGATGTATGGAGAACAAAATATAAAAAGAAAGACTGAAGTTGCTGGCATGTTCAGCTTGGTGAAGAGAAGAATGAGAAGTGACATGACCGCACTCTTTAAACACCTCAAGAGCTGCTACAAAGAGAAGGGGGCAAGCCTATACTCCAGGTCTAATGGTTTTAAGTTACAGGAGGACAGATTTTAATTCAACATCAGAAGAGATTTCTTCATGATAAGAACAATTCAGCAGTGGAACCAACTGCCTAGAGAAGAGATGGGGTGTCTTTCTCTGGGAGTATTAAAAAAAGAAGCTAGACAGCTATCTGCTGCGGAAGTTCTACCTGGAGTTCCTATACTGAGCAAGGAGTTGAACTTGATGTCCTGCAGGGCCCCTGCCAACTGTATGATTCTATGATGGCCTACCTGACTCAAACACAGCATCCTCAGAGGAATCTTTCCGGAATGTTCCAATTTCAAAATTCATCAATGTACTTACATTTTGGTAATTTTAAGAATCTTTTCTTACATAGCCTAAATAAGCTGGCCACAAAGTTCATTCAGTGGCAAAAAGGTTATTTCAAAAAATCAGGCATCACCAGTGAACGAATGAGGAATTGCTAGGAAATATTGCTGCCCCATGTGTTCTAGGACCAAGCCATATATTACATGGGAGATTTTTTTTATTATATTCAACAACAATAAAGGTGACTCAGGTGTTGATGGCAACAGCATCATGTACGTATGTGCCTCACAAGTTATTACAGAGTAGGTGCAATTTAGTTCAGGAAAATGGCATGGGGAAAATAGTATTTTAAAATTAATAGTTAACATTTAACATCCACTCTTTAAAATGGAGGTAGAGGCAAACAGGACAACATTAACACATACACCCACCATAAAAAGCCTGCCTAGAATATTTTTTTTTAACTGGCTACTGTTCAGATCTGTTACAACAGTATCTATAGAGTATCCAACCATTTAGGAATGTTTTACCTGACATCTCCTTTTTTAAGCTTTAGACAACAGGACAAAACTATTTTATTTGTCTGCAGTCTTACTGAACAATAATGTTGTGTATAGTTTTGTCTTGAAATATTATTGCTACATTATTTTATGTTGCATTGTACTGCACTATACATTAATTCTGCTTTTTAGTAATGTCTTGTGTTACCTTGTAAAAAAATGAAATTAAAAAAAACAAAATTTTCTAAAGGTAGATTTTTTTTTAAAAAAATTAACTTTCTACGTTTCTTTTCTGATATTTCCATACAGAAGCCATCAGAGCACAAGACACTTCACAAGTGGCCTACAGCACTCAAAGTTTAATTATTTGGCCTAATTCTAAACACAATATAGTTGAAGACAGGCTTTCTTGTTTTCAGCCAAACTAAGCAGCTCTAAAGCAGGGCCCAAATACTCTAAAAATACCAGATCCTCTCTGATTTTAGATTCTAAGCAGGGTCAGCCCTGGTTAGTACTTGGATGGGAAACCATCAACAAATGTCGGGTAGTGTAGGCTAAATTTAAAAGGAAGGAACTGGCAAAACCATCTCTGGGAATTCTTCACCTAAGAAAACCCTGTAAGATTCATGGGGTCACCATAAGTCTATAGGCAATTTGAAGGCATATGCACATACAAGCGGCTCTAATTATTAAATATATTTCAAAATGCAGGTTTATGGTTGGATCATATGCCCATATAATCATTCAATCTCCCCATTACATTGCATAACATTTGATGAAAAGTGAACTGAATCCACAGTGCAGCATAATCTATTTTAAATTTAACAGAAAATCCATGGGCCTTCATCATGTACTCCTTCACTCTCTCCTTTTGAAGCCTGTAACTGTAAGCACATTATAAGCAACAACTTCAACCCTGAAACAAAGCTTAATTACGTATTCAGACTAAACTCAAGGAACTGTGATTGTTTTAATTCAAGTTGGTAAACAGACAGAGTCCAAAACTATTTTTTATCAGGTTAAGTGCTTGGCTATAACAAATAATTTAAAATTGGAAGCGAAATTTCCCATCTCCTCCTCTGGTGCACAAAAGAAGATGAAAGAACAAATGTGCCTGAAACAGAGCAGGAAGTTACGGTTTCTGCAAATCTGGATTGGGCCACTGCATCTGGAGTGCTATATTTAATATGTGAAATTTTGTTTACATATGCTAAAGTAGTAAATAGGAATGGGCAAAGTAACCTCCTATCAAAAGATTAATACTGTTTTCAAAAACCTTCATTCTGAGTGAGTTCCTCTCTCATCTATCCTCTCTATAACAAAACACCTGTTCAGCATGACCCAGACAGCAACCTACACCAACATGTACTCAGGTAATAAATTTAGTCATTTCCAGGTTTTGTTAGCCATGTTTTACTCATATCTTATTAAGAATAGATAAGTAATAAAATGAGGATAATTATTTAAATCAATTATTTCAGCTTTCTTCTAAAAACACAGTAAAGTAGAACACAATACATTCTTTGTTAAGTTTCCAAAACCAAGTATCACCAATGAAATTTTCTTCTTTCTTTCTTTAAATAACAAAAGACTAAGAAAAATACACCCTTCCTATTACGTATGTTAGACTGATTGTTCACCACCTATTCTGAGCAGTCACAATCTGTATTACACAGGAATACTCTAGTTAACACAGCCTCTGCCAAAGAAGCTCCTTTTTATAAAGCGTTTCCAAATCTGCCTAGAGCCCCCTTTTCTTCCTCATCCTCAGGCTAGACAGAAGCTTTTTTAATAGCATCAGCACTGAGAAGATGGTGCAAGAAGACTGGGAAGCAGACCTTTGGTGTTTGGTTGCAGCAGCTTGTCCATAGAAAACAAAGTAATAATGCAAACAATGCAAAAACTGGGAAAGACTAGAATTTTGCTTAAGCTGATCCTAATGCATCTGCATTTGCCTGCTACAATAGGCAAGGTAAATAGCAGGTAACTTCAAAAGCATGTACAGACAACAAAACAAAGAAAAAAGGGAGGGCAGAAAAGCCTGCTTCACCAACTACTTCCAATATATTAAAAGATCACAAATCTTTAAGTTTGGCCAGCAAAAGAAAAATCCTAAGAAAAGTGGAGCCTGGAAAAATCCTAAGAAAAATGAAGCCTGGAAAAATCCTAAGAAAAATGGAGCCTGGAAAATGTCATCCCTGGAAGCATTTTGGGAAAAGCCTTCAAGTGAGCTCTAAAAAGTTCAAAATGTTTTTGCTTACCTTTCAAAGGTTTACCTGACCTTGCAATTTCATTTCACATGTTCAAATTCTTTTGAATGAAACATGTTTGCAGAAACATGCTGAATTGTTCTTTGATTTGTAGTTCATGAACCTACTCCTATTCTTTCCATGTTATTTCTACCTCTGGTACCAAATTTTCTGTTAAAGTAGTAATGTCCAAGAACACATCTTATTTGTTGAGTAAGGTATACTTGTAATATGACACACTTTGATGGGAAAATATATATGCAGTTCCAAACGTTCTCTGACATATAATATCTATTGTGCTATATGAAGGCAAACTTCCTTGTAAGGGAGGTCCACAAATTAGATTCCAAGGTTATCATTACATGTAGCCACCTAAAGGAATGTAGAAAAAATATTTCAAAAAAATCTTGAATAATGTTCCAAAACTAGGTTTCCCAACAGAAAATTTCAAACTTTTTCCTTCTAGTACCTTCTCTCTAACTACAGCAATTTCTAGAAGATGCTCACAATCAGACTGACAAGCTTACAAAGCAAAGTACGCTTACAACAAAAATGTTTACATTTAAGGGCACTCTTACTCATGGCATTAGAACCTGGGGAAAGAAAACATCTTAGAGCAAATATGAAGTTGGCATTTTATGTATCAGGCATCTGCACTGTTCCACAGAAGAGTACCTGAAAGGCGTGCAGCTAGAAAGATGACTGTCCAGTATAGATGCCATAGAAGCATATATTTACAAATAATGTCAACCTGCCTCCATATGTCAGGGCCCAAGCCATGAAACTAGTAAAATGCCTAGGATCAGCATAAATCACAAACCAAACTGCATACCTCAGACTTTTCTTCACATAATCGACTGCAGGGGTCCCGAAAGTTTCATGAGCGGCTACCTAGAACATGAACATCTAAGTTACAAGGAAAAAGGTATAGAACTCTTTCTAGGGAGGTTTGCTCTGCTCCTTCTCAAATGGCCTCTAGGAAGTGGGCAAAGGTGTAGATTTTCACACAAAGGGCCTAGAGAACCTTGTGACTGTCTGGAAGTAGAAAGTGAACAAAAAAAAACACTTCTGTTTTCGTATTCCCCTCTGCAACTGGGATACTGCCATCAATAGAGCCAAAAGGGGGAAATCTCTCTCCTCCTCTACAGTCCTCTATGTTTATCCTCAGAATTAATTCTGAAGGGCTGATGGATAGAGAGGAAGGGGAAAAATTATGTTGTGCTAGTATGCATCTGCTAGTGCAACACTGGAGGTAGCTTTCTGGCACACTCCTACAGCTGCACATGTTCAAGGTACTTCAGCTTTTGAATTGACTGATCCACACAATGTACAAGTTATCATAGATTGGAAGGAGGAAGAAGAAAACTCTCCTGGAGAAGGGTCAATTCTCAGACCATCACTGCCACAACAAAAAGGTAGAGTGGAACAGATAGTAATATATTGGGTCTTTCAGAGTCTGTGAAATGGAATGGACCCTATCAGCTCTTAAGGATTTCAGGAGTGTGACAGAATCCAAAACACATTTCAAATGTGTTCAGAAAAAGCTATTTTTGAATTGAGAATATATTTCATTCTTTTTTCAAATCCCCACGGGGAGAGGTATTGTCCATCAAAAGCTTTCTTATGATGATTGTATGTTGTTTGTTATCTTGGGTTGAGTTATAAATTTTAAGTGTTGTGAGCTGCCTTGTTGACCTTTAGATCCAAAGACAAGATACATGTGTTTTAATAAACAAACACTTACACTGCTATGCAAAGGGTGGCAAGGGAAGTGAAAACAGTTGTGAATGTATTTGCAGATTCAAAACAGCCGCGACCCTCACTGGGATATCATAGCACTAGGCACTCTCACTTGACTTAGTCTACCCCACAGAGTTGTTATAAAGTGAGAAAGTGAGTACTGTAAATGAACTGTGCAGGACTGACTTAGCTCCTTGGATTAAGATTTAGACAAAGACATGATTTTGTCTGATCATCTCAGACTCACAGAAAAGCTTAGCTAGATTTGTACAATCATCCATCTAACAATGAATCACTTTATTTATATCCTACCTATCTTCCAAGAATGGAACTCAGCACCAATACTATTTATAAATGCTCACCCGAATATAAGAAGGTTCAAGACTTTCCTCTAGCATATGCAAAGAAATCCCAAAATGAGCAATCTTGACAGATTACTGGAAGCGTAATGGGGAACAGTCTCACTGCAAGTTTAAAACTAACATATTTTTACATCATCTCACGAAAACAGACTGCTTCTGAATTAGGGACTACCAAATTACTATTATCAGTTTCTATGCCAATTTCTTTTTTCCTGTTCATGCACAGCAGAAACTCATCACCACACTCTGTAGTGCTGTCTCCACATTAATTCAGGACTCTTCTGCTCTCTAATATTATCCCAAAATTCATACTTTGGTAATACCTTTATTGGCTCAATGGCACTATATGAATCATGGAATCTACATGGCTGAACCCAAATGTTCTGTTAGCGTACTCGGGTGTCAAGCTTCTAGTGTGTGTGGGTGGGTGTGCACATGTGCCTGCACCTTCAAGTCACCTGTTGAATTATGGAGACCCCATTAATTTCATAGGATTTTCTTACGCAAGGAATACTAAGATGTGGTTTTGCCAGTTCCTTCCTCTGAAATATAGCCTACAACACCATGAATATTGTGACTACTGTAGGACCATAGAATCAGTAGTCTACAAAGGCTAGACCAAGTGGACCAGCAGTTGGCAACTTCAGATCCTCTAGCTGGATTGTAGTTCCCATGAATCCTAATCACTATGGCTGATATCAGTTGCCCACCCTTAGTGTACGTCTGGGATGAGCAACTTTCCAACACTCCAGATACTGTGGGACTGCAGTTACCATCATTGCTTACCATACTGTTGTTCTAAGGTGGACAGAATTGAAGCCTGACAACATCTCAAGCATCACAAGTTGCCTGCTCCCAATATATACCCACATTATAAAAGCACCTTTAAAAAAAAGTGATGAGCTTCATTTGTCTCCATATTGACTTTAAAATGCCAAATGTTTCTTCTGGAAAACTTGAAATGGCTGTTTCCCCTCCATGGCTTTCAAAATCTCCCAACACAAAAACATGACCACACTAACATCAATGTATCCTAACTGCCTGAAGGAGAACTTAATTCTGTTTTGTACTATGAAGCTAGAAAGTCAACACAGTACAGTGGTTTGAGCACTGAACTATAACTCTGGAGATCAGGATGTGAATCCTCCCTCCGCCACGGAAACCCACTGGATCACCTTGAACAAGTCACACTCTCTCAGCCTCAGAGGAATGCAAAGGCAAGCCTCCTCTGAACAAATCTTGCCAATCAAAACTTATCATAGGTTTACCATAAGTCAGAAATGACAGGAAGGCACACAGCATTAACCAACTGTGAAGCCAAGAAACAACTCCACAATCACCTGACTAGGAATGAGCCTTAATGAACACAGTAGGACTTACTTCTGAGCAAACACACATAGTAGAACCATTCTGTAATACTCGTTATTGTTGAAATATGACCAGACGTGGCAACAATCACAAAAAAAGAGTTTCAACTGACAACTGAACTTCCTGAATGTTCATTTCTGAAGGCTGAATTCACATAATAATAAAGGGTAATCCCTTCTACAACTTTGTTTCACTTCAGAACAGCTTCCTCTAACTAACCTGAAGGGTCTGCAGCCTAGGAGGAGGAAGTTAAGCCTCTCATTGTTATCCCTTATGAATAAAAACATATTATTAAAAGGATATCAAAAATGGCAACCCAGTGCTCCTATTATTACCTAAGCTTCCGGGGGGGGGAGGAGAGAAAAAGGTGGCACTAAAAAACAGCAACAACAAGAATCAGAACCCAAGACCAACTACACTACAAAGACACATAGCATTTCAAGCATATTAACTCACTGTGGACCAAATAAGAGAAACACCTATTGAAATACACAATACAAAACCCACCCCCCACTCCAAAGCTTCACATCTAATATATATAATCTCCACACACACACACACATCCAGAGCTCAAACACACAAAGTTTAAGTCACGTACGCCATTTCCCGTATGTCCTGGGCATGCACATTGTAATTAGGCATCATGTCTGAATATTTAAAAACAGACTGATCTTCTCCTGTTTAATTAATTACTTTTTTTACCTCCTTTTCTCCCCTCCCCGTTCCTTCAAAATCCCTCTTACCCTCACCAAGATGGACTTCAACTATACACCTTCAATTCAGCCTTGCCCCATGATCCCCACTTCTTACCCCGTCTACTTATCCATACTATTTTAAGCCCCAGTAAGCTCCCTTCTCCGCCCCTCCTTCCCCCAATGAAACGGGGGGGGCATAATAAAACCCAGCGGGTGATCTAAGTTGGAGAAAGGGAGAGAACCACCTTTTTAGACAATTGAAAGGGGAATCCGAGTCCCCTCGAGTTGTCTCTTTCCTCTCTCCTTCCTTGGAACAACAATAGAGGCCTTGCTTGGACTCGAAAACATGTACCAGCAACCAACGCGAGGAAGACGCCTCGACAATAATGCCTGCCCAGGGCCGTCTTTTAGAGAGGCCTCACCGCCTCCGTCTAGCCCCTAACCCCAATACGGCTTTACCATCGAGCCTCCTGGGGTTCTGAGTCCCATTTTAGCCAGGTTGGGTCCGGATACTCACGGGTGGAACGGTAGGATGAAGATGGATCTCACAGGCCCCCCCCTCCCCCGGCCTCTAAGCTCTGGCTGCCGCTCCCCCTTCCTTTCACTCCAACAACATGGCGGCCCACTGAGGACTCGGGGCGGCGCGCTGCATCATGGGAAGAGTAGGCTCGGAGAGGCAGGCTGTCTCCGGCTGGAAGCGAAAACTATGGGCTTCACTAGTTTACCCCGAAGTGGCAGGGCCCAGTTGACCCAAAAGGGAAAAAAAGTGGGATTGGAGGTTGCTGGGGGGTGTTTCTGCAGTCTATAACCGCCGGACATTTAGATGTGTGGAAAAGAAACTATAATTACACACACATATGCACACACATATTATGCGTTTGTGCATAATATAAAATGTAATCGGTTCACACATACACGCACACATGTAAGCACATGCAAAAACAAAGAACATTTAAAAACTAACTTTAAATGTATCACCGTACAAACCCAACTCATTTATGACAGCGTATTAGTATTTTCAACGTGTCCCAAGAATTTTGTTTCTGCTCCAGCACAAAAAGTTACATAACATGTACACACCTCGCCAATACAAGAAGCGGACGAGCTTGTGAGACAGACATTTAGAAAAAGTCGCCTCCCTACTTAATGCTTGACAGCAACAGTGGCCACGTCCCCTTTCACAGAGAAGGATCACATATCCAAACCCAAAAGTACAGGAGCGCTGTTCAAAGCCATTGATAACCCACCCACACCCCGAAAGCGAGGTGCAGCCTTGGCATGATCTCCAACATTGCCCCAAGGCACAGGAGCAGCGTCGAAGAGGAGAGAATCTTCTTGTGGAAGGAGGGGCTCCAAAACACAGGAGCCCCACCCGAACAAAGCTGCCCCAGAATGCTAAGAGTTGGCCTGTGTTGCTGTCCCTCAGAAAACGCCCTCATTCATCTCTCTCACACACATCGCGCGTTAATTCCACGCTCTTCACAAGGAAAGAAGTAAAACTCAGCGAGACTTGGTTGCTGCAGAAAGCAACAGTTCGCAAAAGAGGGCTGCAGCCGCTGCGTGGGCAGATGCTGCCCGGCTCTTCCTGATTTAAGGGGGGGAAAACACAAAAGAAGGAGAGAGGAAAAAAGAAAAGAAAACCACCCTGCAGGGGCCTACAGCTCCCTCTCCCTTGCTCAACAGACCAGTCTGACCGCCCCAGACACCCCGCTGAGGTGCGCCGCCCGCGTAGAGGGCACGAGAGAGAGAACGCCTGCAAGCGGGTCGGCGCCCCAGTTCCCTTCCTGCTGGAAAAGGCGTCAAAAGCACATCCGAATTAGCCATTAAGCTCTCTCGGGGCAGTAAACCGATCTTCTCTAGTCAAAGTCCCCATCCTTGGCATGCTCGAGGAGAAGATCAACCCAACTGAACACACTTAGGACCATCCAGAGGATGGGCGCGAGGGAGGAACCAAGCGCCTCTTCCCCTGTTCTTTAATGTAAGCGTTGATATAGATTCAGTAGATTAACTTGGGCAAATTGTTGTCGACCCCCGTCTGCGGAGAAAACACAAAAGCTGGCTTTCCCTGGCCCTGTGGCTACACGGACTTCAGCGGTGCTCCCACAACGCGTTCCCTCCTGCTCTATTATCTGCTCAGGTTAAACCTTCAGTTTATTCAAAGAAGGGCCCCACCAGCACCGTGAACTTAATTCACACAGGCCCAAACGACACAAGACGCAGCCTATAGCTCCCAATATGCTCTAATTTCCGGGATTTTGAAGGACGCGACTATCGCGTCTCCTTTTTGCATTCTGGGACTTGTAGTTCTTGTGATGATACGTAGAAGTTAAAGGAACAGTAACGCTTCAAATCCCAACGTCGTGATGCTGCACGACAACGGCAACAAAGAAAAGGACAGTATACTTCTGTTCTCGTCTAGTGAATACAGAGGTTTTACTTCAAGCAACTGGGTAGAGGATTGAAACCTCAGGCGTGTAATATTTGAATTTCTAATCTGATTTCATGTGTTACTTTGACTAATTTTTATAGTCTCCTCTTCCTAGGATAGAGTGGTATAAGAGAGGTATAAAAATCCAAATATTTCACAAAAGAAAAGTCATACAACATCACAATAAAAATAATTGCATTTTTCATTTTGGCCATTTTAAATTATTCCCACAAAGTTTTTTTAAACTTAATACCAAGTTGAATTTAATTAACCTTTGATTTTTACACAAATACTCTAAATTAAAATTACCGAAAGCTAACCAAAAGCTAAGCATCTTCAACCTCTGTTTAAAAAAATCGTTCTTTCTTTTTATTAAATCTACAAACAAATTAACCATTTCTTATTACTTCTCACTTACCCTTTGTTGCAGTTGCAGTGTAAGTTAACATAATTATTCTTACAAAGTTTAAATATTTATTAAGATAGATTAAGAATTGTTAAGATAGAACCCACATAAGCCTGAAATCTATCTCTGTTTATATTGGTAGATTTTCTCTATATTTAAAATCAGCATCTGTTCTAGTTACTATTGTTGCTGCTGTTGTAGTTCTGGTATTAGATGCAAGTTCAACAGCCATCAGCACCCTGTGCTGCTGAAAAGAACAGTTATTCCTGGCTGTGTGGAGACACAAGCAATTATCTCTGATTTCTCCCTGGAAAACTGTTCCATTACACTCAGCAAAGGCCTAAAATGCCTACAGGAGGCTTCAGAGCTGGGGTTAGAATCATATAGCTCTCCATATTGTGAAGGACTGCAGTTCCCACCAGCCAGCCTAGGCAAGGACGATGGATGATATGGGACGGAGACTAACTGTATCTGGAGGATCACACAGCCCAGGTATTTGTCTACTCCACACACTATGGCAGAAGAGGGAAATGTGACCTTCCAGATGAACTTGAACTGTTGGTTCCATAATCCCTGATTAGTTGTGTTGGCTATGGCTGGTGGGAGTTTAGCAATATTCAACAGGCCACGTTCCGCATACTTGCATAATGGAGTAGCATGTACATGATTGTATGATTTTTTTTTCTTTTTTAGCATCTGCACAGAATAGTAAGTGACAGCTAATCCCAAATCTGTAGCTCATGTGCTTTTACAACCCATGTGAACTGAGACCTCACACATTTGACTTGATTTAGCCATGCTGTTGTACCACTGCAGTGTCATGAACTGAATTGCTGTCCCTGCTGGGACCATAGCTATTACCTTACTAAGAGTGGAGTACTAGACAATCACCTCAGTTCCAATATGCAGTTTAAACAGGCATTTGGCCATTCTTTGTTCTGGAAGATTTGGAACACTCATGTTAAAGTCCAACTATTTTAGTTAATTTAAAATAACAGTGGAACTGTTAAAATTGGAATTATACACAGATTAAAAGGCAGAACACAAAATGAATTTTTGCCTGGATGGAAGTGGTTGATTGATTTCTTAAAAAGGAATGAAGGTGATCTGATGACAATTGGTCTTGGTATTTGAAATTTATATTACTATACAAGAAATATAAAAGTATATTTAGAAGATGTATTCTGTTTGTTTTAAACATTTCTAGATAGGCAATTATTATCTTTCAGTGATTAATTGTTAGTATAATTGTTAGTATAAAGTAACCTAGAACAATATGAATTGATAACTTGAGAAACTAAGTAAGTAAATAATCCAAGTAACTGATAAAACAACAATTAATTATGGGATAAAATAAATGACATTATTTAAATAAATGACATTCACTTAATAGATAGGTGTAAATGTTTAAGCAATATGAACTGTTTGCAACGAAGCTGGGAATGAATTTTAGTTATGCTTTGTTATTTGTCTGTAGATGTTTATATGGATATTTTTTGTTGTTGTTTTGTTGTTTTGAATGTTTTATTTGTGTTGGTTTCTTTTTATTTAAAAAAGGAAAAAATGGAACTATTGTAATTAAATACAGAGAAGGGGGCTTACAATGGAAACATATCTAATTATTTTTATATTTCAATTATAGTAATTATTTTAAAGTCACTTTTGAAGTCTGAATTTTTGTTAAGCACTGGTGCTAAAATAATGTTGTCCATCAAACCTTAAAGAACTCAAGACACCTTATGTGACATGCATGACCCTGCGTTCCAAGAGAGGGCAATTCATGAGAGTTGTCACTGCTGCTTGAAGTGATTGCCTCATTCTGCATCATAGTAGGCAAGGCCTATTGAGGGAGGCTGGAAGTGTTCCCACTGAAACCAATAGACATAAGTTCATGGGTTTTTTTATACATTGTACTCACTTTAGCTCTAAAGTGGCCCTTCAACTTTTGTGACGGTTCAGGACACAGTAACCCTCAAGAAGGTAAAGTAAAAAAAATTAACACATGCTAATAACTCCTCCCCCAACCCAAATGAGTGCTCCCCCTCTCATTCCCTTCAAGGGCTCCCTACTACTACATTCACTTGTGTTTTCCTCAGGCATGCCGCCTTCCATCCTGGGGCCCAAGCTAAAGACAAATGAATAGGAGGGGGCAGCCGTGTGCCCAGGGAAGCTGTACACACACCTTCCTGAACCCTGTTTCACTCAGGTGCTGCCTTCCAGGTGCCCAGGTAATAGGCAAGCAAGTGGGGGGGGGCAGCCATGCACCTGGAGAAGCTGCACTCACACACCTTACCCCCCCTCATTCTCTTGGTTTTTTCCCAGGCACACTGCTTTTCAGGTGCCCGGGTGATAGGCAAGCAAGTGAGGGGGCAGCCACCTGTCTGGAGAAGGCACACACACAACTTCTACACATGCAGGGCTGTCCCCTGCCATTCAGTTGCCTTTTGTATGGGTCTGCGGAAGGAAGACACATGTGCCCAGGCAAATCGCAGGGGAATGCAGTAGAGAATGGGAGGAAGCAAGTCGACACCTTGCAAACAATCAAATTTGCCAAGATCAAACCTGCGAATGTGGAGGGAAGACTGTATTTGAGCAGATTCAGCTTCTTGCAAACCATATGCCAAAATATTTTGCCTGCCTCCTCTGAAAGTAGAAGTAATACAACTTGAGCCTCCCCTATCCAAAATCCTTGGGACCAGAAGTGTTCTGTATTTCAGATTTTAGAATAGAGTAAATTTTTAGAATAGCCTCATGTCCTGTTCATTTGCTACTTGTGTTATGTATGAGATGCAAGGCTGGAGAGAGTAAGAGTAAGGATCTATGAAATTGTGAGAATCCAAATGTAGTGCTCGGTGCAAATCTGTGCCCCCTGCCAATTCACAGATCCTCAGTCTCTTTCTTTGCTGCCAACTGCCCACTTCTGCCTTTGGGGCAGCAGCTGCAGCACTCCTGCATGTTTGTCTCTCAGATCTTCAGTCTCTTTTTTGCCACCAGCTAGGAAAGGCCTAATGGAGGAGGTTGGTAGTGTTCCTCTGGCAATCAGCTGTTGTTTTAATGCTTATTAAACCTCACAATGACAGGGTATTATTGTGAGGTATGGCCTGCAGTGGCAGTGCTGGCTGCCCAGCACTCATTGTAGAAATGCCAGAAAGGGGGATGCAGGGCAACAGGGTCAGTAGTTGTGGTTTCTTAACTACTGTGTCCTGAGAATACCATCTCCTGAGGTTCAGTAGATGTGCATTTTACAACAAAATCCAAAATCCACAAAAGAGCAATCCTTTTATAGGACAGCAAAAATGCTCAAAATACATCATGTAGGCTTTCAAAGCTCCACTAGCTTTGTTACCCCAGTGACAGACCCTGTCCCTGGAGAATATAAAATTGATATCAAATATGACTTCCATGCCAGAGAGGTTGCCCAGGTGGGTGAGTAGACAAATAGGTCAAACAACTGAACCTAGGTCAAGGCCAGGAAAATCCCCAGTCATGTTTCCCAAGGAGACCTCAGGCTAGACATGTTTGCACAAACAAAGGGTCCTCAGCCACAAATGGCCAACTTGAAGAGATTACCGGGTTTTCCCCAGGTTGAGCAACTCCAACTTCAGCAAATCTTACAAGGGCGAGGTCCATTTACGTGAACCAATCATGCAAACCATCAAGTTACTATTGTGCGGCATTCTTCCTTTTCTTTTGGCCATTGTTCTTCCTGGGAGAGAGCCTGCCCTCGAGGTACATTTTGCCCTATAAGTAGTCACTGCTTTGAGTCTCTTCGGTGAACTCCCTGCCACACTAGCAGACTGGCACTCTGTTAGTCGAGTGCTCCCCTCAGCCGCCTCCTTTCGCTGAGCTCCTTTCTTCTCACCACTTCCTGGACTGAAGACTTCTGGATAGGTGCAGTATCGCCACCTTTACTCCCTCTCCACTATATCCCCTCTATTCCCTTCTTTCCCTTCTCGATGGGCCTTGTGTGCGTGAGTGAGTTGACAACATATTTGTTAATAAAATCCATTCATTAGTACGATTGTCAGACTTTTTGCTTGGTCTGACCTTGTCAAAGTTGGGTTGGAGGTCTCGCTGGGTTATCCTGCCCCTTGTTTTTCCACACTAGTGTCCCGCTAATTTCCCCAATCTTTGTATTTTTGGAGCAAATTAAGGTGTCTCCAGGGGGCCTCCAGGGGTAACAGCTTCTTCATTAGGCAAAAGATGTTTTTAAAAAATCATATAGAAGAAGAAAGATTCATAGGTCTAAATTTTGTATCAGATGTTGTTTCTGTTGTAGTTCAGTTGTTCTGGAAGAATCTCAGTGTAGGCAGAAGCCACTCCCTTTCTTGGCTGTGTAGGAACTAAGACAAAGGACAGTCAAATTTACACCCTGTTAGTTAAACTCTTCTTGCATTAAGATTCTTCCAGAACAACTGCACTTTGAAAGCTGGCATGATGTATCACGTGCATTTAGACTGGCCAATAAAGATATTACTCTCTTTTGGATTTTGAAGTATTTTTGTGCATGGCCAACACAGTGACCCCTGAGTATGTTTCCTAGATGGGCATTTGTACACTCATCAGATTTATATACAGTTTGACCCCCAAAGAATATGTATTTGAAAATCTGCTTACATAGGCCATTTCCACACTACACTGTTATAGTGCTATTATTCCGCTTTCAACATCCTATGGAATCGTGGGGTTTGCAGTTTAGGGAGGGGCATTTAGAATTCTCAACCAAAGAGCTCTTTGGCCTCGGTAAATTACAAACCCCAAAATTCCACAGGATGTTGAAAGTGGAATAATAGCACTGTAAGGGCCCCATGTGTGTGTTGGGTCCCATATTGATATGGTCTGGATGGGCACCATATCTAATTGGCGTCATGTTTAATTGGCAACATACTTTAATTGGCACTGGTATCAAAATCAAACCTGAAGGTGACTAGAAGGTCAAACTGACAGAGAGGAAGGAAATTCTGACTGTGAAAGTGAGAAAGAAAGGCAGGTCAACCTAAGGACACCTCCAGGTAAGACTAGGTCATTTGTCAGGCAAACAAATGCTTAAGTGGAAGCTAGAGCTTTCCCAGAGAATACAATAGAAACCCACCAGGTTGCTGATTGACTTATACCTGTCCCCTGTGCGCCTGAACTTCTTTCCTCATAACACCCACAATAGACAGCTATTACAACACCCATCGTGCCTTTGTCACCTGAACATTAGTGGGTTGACAGTCCATTGTATGCACTGCAGCTCCTATTGTTCTGCACTTGAAACTGCACGTATCTTCCACTGCCACAGGCAGTGATTTCAGGCTGCCCAGTGCAGCCTCTCACAGATCTGAACTTAGGTAAAGGAAATAACAACAGCTCTTGGATACGTCTCCAAGAGCTGTCGTTAGGTTCTTTACCTAAGTCCCACTGCTGTTTTTCTCCACTCCACTCCAGATCTAGTAATTATCACCCAAATCCCTTGCAGTCTCTATCCCACTTTCCTCCCTTCTCTTCAGTTAGCTCTTGTGCAATTGTGTGCATGTTTGAACTGTTGCTTGTGTGAGTGGATTTATTGTCACAGACACACACATATCTTTATTGAACAAGTCTTCAGACTGTTTCAAACAGATAAAAATAAGAGTAAAAACAACAACAGCAGAAAGGCACATTGATAATTGCTAAAATTATAAAATACAAAATAATATATACACTTAAAATAACAATTTTTTCAAATTAAAAAAGAGACCAATCCCTCGAAAAGCTGCCAATAAAACTCTTCTAATAATAAAAATATTACATGAGACAACTAGGTAGACCCTTATCTGCTTCTTGCTTCCCCAGTTTCACTGCTTTGGCCCTTTCCGCACCTTATTTTTTTTCCCGGTGCTGGGGTGTGTAGATCGTGCAAGCAGCCTCTGGCGAGAGGCTCTCACTTCCCTGCTGCTTCAGCTCTGCACAAGCTGCCTGCTCATGCGAGAACCCCCCCTTCCTTCCACAGTGCAGCCTGGGACCGGAAGCTCGATTGGCCTGGCTCCAGAGGCTCCACAAGCCAGAGAAGTGCATGTGGGGCCTGGGAGCAATGTGAAATCGCATACCATGTTCGGCTTCTAGCTGAAAATGAACAGGTGCACGACCAGCCCCTGCTGGCTCCTGGAGCGTCGCGTGTTTGTGAGTGTGTCGTGCAATCGCATGATGCTCCAGGCCCTCTTTCGCATGGCACATGCCATGCAAAAAGGGCCTCAGGCTGCAAAAAGGGCAACCCTGAGAGTCACAAAGGGATTGAGCCCCTGCAACATGAAAGTCAATTTAGACTAATATTAGTGTATAACTGACAATGCAATATGTAATGAGCAAGATCTTCAACATTAGATGCCCCACATACACAAACTCTGTCTTGAATAGGAATGCTCTGATAATGTCCTTGTAACATCCTAGTATCCATTTTCTCAAAGCAGAGACATGTAAAGGCCGTGTGTAAATCTTTTTTTATTGTGAAAGGCAAATATAATTCTTCCTGAAAAAAAGAGATTTAGACCTTGCTAACCATTTCGTAGATCTTACAGAAGACAGTGCAGCTAGATCTAATTGTGCCCCAACATCTATCACTCTTTGTTTAAACATATTTCTTACATTGAATTTATACAAGCTGATGGCCTCAACACTCAATCCCTGCTTTGAAAGCATTTTTGAAAAGTTGGAAAACCAGAAATTTGTTATGGATTTAAGACAGATCTTGGGAAGCCTATCATGACTCATTTGGGTTAACTTGATCCAAAAACTAAATAAGAAGGCACAGATCTAAAACAGCAACCATTCCAATTTTAGCTGTAACTGCCTGGGCTGGAGAATTTCTTGACACTCCCCATATCAGCCTTAGAAATTTGTTCTGGATTCTTTCAATAGTCTCAGTTCTAGAAAATCCCCAAATTTCTGATCCAAAGATTAACATTGGCAGCACCTTTCCCTAATATACTTTTATGGTTGGATGAAGTGAACCAGGCTACTTATAATTAGGAAACTTATTCAAAGAATGGACACTAGCAGAAGCTTTCGGTGCATTCCTCTTTATCTGGGTTATTGTCAATAAAACTTATTTTTAGTTTACACTTTACTGGCTGGTTCGTTCCTGCGTGAGCCCATAGGTAGGAAACATCTTGCCTCATTGTCCCCCTCTCACTAGCCTCCAACTTTGAGTTAATTAATTCCTTACTTTTGATCAGAGGCATTGGCATTGTGGGTTGGCCCTTGTGGCACACACGTTTTGGGGTACCAGCACTATAACAGTGTAGTGTGGAAATGGCCATAGATATAGCTTCTTAGCAGGAGCAGCGTTCATGTTGCTTTACAAAGGTGCAAAATGTGCAGCCCTTGAGATGTTTTTGAATTGCAGTTTCTGTTATCCTGCTCACTATTAGACATGCTGAAAGTTGCAATTTGGCAACATCTGGGGTATGCACATTTTCCACCCATTGTTACTGCAGTTCCTAAGCCGCACTTGGGTTGACATTAGATATCACTTTGATATCAATAATTTGGCTCTCTTCTACCATCTCTCTCCACGTGTTTGTGAGGCCCCCGGACAAGCACGAAACTAGGCACGGCCACTAATCGCTGGACATTCCTTTTCCCACCCAGGCAGGCCAGAAATAGTCAGATCACCGCTTCAGGAGACCTCCCGGCAAGCACGCTATTATGTATGCATGCTACTTACAAAGAACTCCCTGCCCCGAGCAGGAGGCTTGATTATGAGAATCCTCAGCTGTCAAGCACTCTGTATTTGCATACTGTCTACTTCTTTGTCAATTCGGAACTAACTCAATCATGCTAAATTCTGACCTTTCGGAGGCTTTGTCTCCAGCCCGAAACTCATTGTTTTCCCCAAGTATGGGGAACTGTACTGTAACCACATTTTTCCCTATAAAAACCCCTGATTTCAAGACCTTCCTCAGATCGCTCACTCGGATTGCTCACTCGGATCGCTCCCGATTTCCATCCAGCCTTGCTGCCGCTGTGCTTGGTGGGCCTTCCCCTCAGTCCCACGTACTGAGACTACACACCTTCGAACTTTCACAGTGATCTACGCAGGCTTCAGGACAGGTGTAGTATCACCCAAATCAACAATCCATCTTAAAAATCTCTCTGTCTCACTCCCACCTTTGTTTTCCATAGTTATCTGTGTGAGTGTGCTGCATACACTGTTTGATTGTATTTTAATAAAATCACATTTATTATTTCAATCCTGTTTGCTCGTTGACTTGGCCTGACCCCGTAGACATTGGGTAAAAGATTCCATTCCGTTGCCCTGCCTCTCACAGTGCTAACTTGTGCTCTGGCTAATTTCCCCACCTTTTGATATTTTGAGAGTGCACTTTGGTGTCCCTCATGGGACCCCCAGTAAACAGGGTAACACTATGTTTCAGAAATAAACAGGGTTTTTTTTAATGAAGAAAAAAGCCATAGATGGGTGGCTCCTATCTGATTCAAAAGGGGGGGGGAAGAGTCTTGAAGAAGAAATGTGCAAAACCACCACCCATTTTAACCATTTAAACTGCACAAAATAAGAAAAAAAATACACAAATTCAAAACAGTTATTATTAAACATATCTGACTTTTAGAATTATACAACAGGAAAAAAAATCCTTGACATTACAAATACAATTTTTTTTAAAAAAAAAGGAAATCAAACTAGGTGAAAATAGATTTCCAAGCATCAGTGCCTAAACTGGTGAAGCTTTTAAAGAAAAGAAAGAAGGCCTGAGTACAAGAGGAAAATTAAATTTTATATCAAATCGGAAATTGTGGCAATTCATAGGTCATCCTTTGATAGATAAACACACACGTAACACATTTTTTAACCAGAGGAGATGGAGCACATTTTTATTTTTGTTAATAAGTACCACTAAAATTGGATTTTTTTTTTCTTATTCATGCTTAAGTCTGTTTTTAAATGTTGTGAATAACTAAAATTCCAAACAAGTCAATCAGGCTGTATTTCAGACTTCACTTAACTAGGAATATATCCCATTGAAATTGCTGGGACAAGCAAACAAGTAGCTTGGCCCCTCCTAACCTAGCACCCTTCCACACTACATTTTTATAGTGCTATTATCCCACTTTCAACATCCTGTGGAATTCTGGGGTTTGTAGTTTACTGAGGCCAAAGACCTTTCTGGCTGAGACTTCTAAATGCCCTTCTAACTGCAAACCTCAGGATTCCATATGTTGAAAGTGGAATAATAGCACTATAAAAGTATAGTGCAGAAAGGCCTCTAGTATTCTGTAGATTACTGGACTACAATTCCCATAACCACTTCATTGGTATAGGAAGTCTGGCTAGAGATGCTAGGAACTGTAGTCTAGCAAATGGAGGATACTAGGTAGGGCGATTCTGATGTAAAAGATCAGGCTGCATTTCTACTAATAGTGATGGTATACTTCACAATGCTTGAAATTTGTTGGTATAAATGAGAGATAAATCACCTATTGTTAGGCTATTATCAAAGTAAGTACTGAATGTGTATAGTTGTGTAAACAAGAAGTGCATCAATTAGAATACCAATTGCAAGATTTTTGTATATAAAATAACAGCAACCCTTAGGAAATGGGTAATACAAGTCTTTCTAGTGATTTTCCCCCTGTATGTCATTCAAAATCATAACACTAAACTGCAGGTGAAAGAAAACAAAACGTAAATAACGTATAGGTGGAATGAAGTTAGTTTTGTACAGAAGTATCCTTGTTAGGCTCCATTGAGGTTTTAGGATAAGCAAAAGATCAATCTAGCTCATAACTTTACAAATGGTCTATTAGATCAGACCAAAGGCCTACTTAGGCCATATTTCTCTACCCAGAATGGTCAGTGCATTGAGTATGGATAGCCAACAAGCAAGACACTTGAGTAATAGCACCCACTAGCATGTGTTCCCTAATAAGACACAGTTGACAACAATTGTGAGGAAGAAAAAATGTGGAAGGTGTCTAAAGAAACCAGGATTGATGTATGAAAAACTTTCAGATGAACTGAGATTTAAAGGAGTCATGTGCAAGAAATGGAAGAAGGGAGAAACCACCAAAGATGAATACAAAACTGGTCTTGGAAGCTAAGCAGGGTCAACTCTGATTAATATTTGGGCAGGAGACCACCAACACCAGCTGCTGTTGGCTATGCGCTGTGTCATAACAGGCTCTTCTTTTGCTAAAATAGAGTTGTTCTAAAACACTACTGAATCCAAATTGCTCTCTCTGATTTTGCACCTTCAGAACCATTCTGGGATTACAGCATTAATCTGTGCTAAAGGCTTATCACACACAGCATTTGGGACAGCCTGTCCACTGCCTCTTCCAAGACATTATCCCCACCCCTTTTACAAGCTTTGCACACACATACCATACACACAGATACCACCCCTCAAAATGAAAATGAAAACAGTCTTATGTTTAAAAAATATTTTATTCCTAGGCAGGGAGGTCCTGACTGGGACAGACCAGGCTTCTAGCTTCATTCCTAACTAGTTGCTGGCAGATGAAAGCCAGCAGCTACTGACCTATTTTTCTCATCGATGCTGGCTTTCATTTGCCAGAGATTAGTTAAGCCTGAAACTAGAAGAAAGCAAGAATTAATGGATTCATGAAACTGATGCTTTTTAAGAAAAACTGTAAGACTTTTCCACTTATATTTCCAGCTCTGTGTGAGTGAATGAGAAAAAGACACTCAGGAATGGGACTGGAAAAGAGACAGGGCGAGAGGGCAGTGAGTAAAGTTATGGCTTTCTGGACAAGCCCCAGTTTGGGGCAAGGCGAGAGCAGTCATTTGGCAAATTTTTATTCTATAGAGGAAAAAAAAGTTTAAAAGTTTCTCAGTTACTTTGCCAATTGAAAAGAAATCAAATGGAAATTTCCACTCCTTCTCCTCCTTCCTGATCACTGGAGGTGGATTGATGTTTCCTCACCCACAATGTGCCCACTGACCACCCAAAATTGACATAAAAGTGCAGTTGAACTTTTGCACAGGAAATCATAGCACAACAGGAGAAGAAAAGGTCATTAACAGAGTTTTGGAATAATAAAAAGAAACAATTTCCAAATGGTCTTCCATGGGAGAACAACAGAAGAGCAATGATATCATATGATAAGTCCCAGCCAAAGACACTATTATCCAGCTGTAAGTGCAATTTACCATGTGATAAAGCCTTGTATTTCAGAGGAAGGAACTGGCAAAACTGTCTCTGAGTATTCTTTTGCCTAAGAGAATCCTATGAAATTCACAGGGTCTCCATAAGTCAACAGGTGACTCAAAAACACATGCATACACAGAAGGGGGCTACAGCCTAGAACAGGAAAAGAGGTAGTAAAGCTACTCTAAATGAATTAAAGTTTCCAGGACTGGATGAGTTGCAGCCAACTGTACTAAAGGAAGTTGCAGATGTAACTTAGAGATACTGTCAATAATCCTGTAAGAATTCTTGTAGGAGAGGAGAGGTCCCAGCAGTTTGGGAGAGAGAGAAAGAGAAAGAGGACCCAAGCAACCACTGACTAGTCAGCTTGATGTTGATACCAGGAAAGGTTCTAAAACAGGTAATTAAACAGCCAGCCTGTGTCCACTTAGAAAGAAATGCTGTGATTACTAAGAGACAGCATGGGTTTCTCAAAAATAAGTAATGCCAAACTGATCTTTTTGTGACAGAGTTACATGCTTGGTAGATTAGAAGAGTGCTGTTGCTATTTCCATAAGTCTTTTGACATGGTGCCTTATGATATTCTTGCAGGCAAGCTGGTAAACTGTGGGCTAGATAGTATTACAATTGACTTAGACAATGGAACAGAAGACATGCTTATTAAATTTGCAGGTGACACCATATTAAGAGGGGTAACAAATATCTGAAAGGACAGGATCAGAAGTCAAAATGACCTTGACAGATTGGAGAACTGGGCCAAAACTAAGGGCATTTCCATACTACATTGTTTTAGTGCTATTGTTCCACTTTCAACATCCTGTGGAATTCTGGAGCTTGTAGTTTACTGAGGCAAAAGATGCCCCTCCCTAAACTGCAAACCCCAGGATTTCATAGGATGTTGAAAGTGGAACAATAGCACTATAACAGTGTAGTGTAGAAATGGCCTAACAAAATCAGTTTCAGCAGGAATAAATACTACCTCCTGGCAGGAAAAGTGAAATGCAAATATAGAAAAAGTGACACTTGGTTTGAAAGCAGTACATGTAAAAAGGATCTAGAAGTGTTGGTAGACCACAAACCAAACATGAGTCAACAGTGTGATGCAGCAGACAAAAAAGCCAATATAATTCTGGGCAGCATGAACAGCAGTATAGTGATCCAATTGAAGGAAGTAGTAGTGCCACTCTATTTTGTTTCAGTCAGATCCCACCTGCAATGTAATATCCAGTTCTAGTCACCACCACTCAAGAAAGCTATTGACAAACTGGAATGTGTTCAGAGAAGGGCAATCAAGATGATCAAAAGTCTGGAAACCAAGGCTTATGAGAAATGACTTAGGGAGATAGGTGTGTTTAGCCTGGAGAAAAGAAGACTGAGGGGGGGAAATGACAAGAATCTTTAAATATCTGAAGATTTAAAGAGAAGACTGAGAGATGAAATAATAGATATCTTTAAATATCTGAAGATATCTATTATTTCATCTCTCAGTCTTCTCTTCGCCAAGCTAAACATGTGTAGATATCATATAGAAAATGGAAAAAGCTTGTTTCATGATGTTCAGGAGACTAGAACATGAACAGTGGATTCAAATTACAAGAAAAGAGATTCCACCTAAAACATTGGGAAGAACTTCTTGATTGTAATAGCTGTTCCACAGTGGAATACATTTTCTTACAGAATGGTGGACTCTCCAACTTCTGAGGTCTTTGAACAGAGGTTAGGGGGGCATCTTACAGGAGCTGTGTATTCCTAAATGGCAGAAGGATGGACTAAATGGCCCTTGTGGTCTCTTTCAGCTCTAAGATTCTATGATTCTAACTGGTATACAGAGCCATACCGTTTCTGATAGCGGAGATACCATACAGCCATCATGACTAACAGCCACTGATCACCTTATTCTCCATGACCTATTTGCCTTCATTATTATCCCTAGTGAGACCTGAGACCAACCAAGCATGCACTCTAGATGTCCATCACAAACACACTTTTCTGCAATGAAAAGTTATATGACACCTTTAAGACTAACAGATTTATTATAACATGAGCTGTTATGGACATTTAGCCCATTTGCTTAGATCCACAATATGCATTCTTGGAACTTCAGGTATGTGTACAGCTCATGCAGTAATAAATCTATTGGTCTTAAAGGTGACATATAACTCTGATTTTGCCATGGCGTTTTGAAAAACACCTGCTTACATGTCCAACAGTCAAATTGCCCTCCACTCCACAGAAGCATGCCCTAACTAAGGTAGGATTCTAATTGCCCTGATCCTGCAGTGACCTTTCATCTGTCACAAGTTTATGGGATATGCTAAATCAATTACCCAGCATCCTTATGTCCAAGTAGCTGTGCTATTTAAGGATGAATCACAGTTGGTGTCAGCAACTGATCTAGATTTTTTTGTAGGTATTTTCTTTTTTGTGGTTGTTAATTTACCTGTCTCTGTTAAAAAGTTGGCAAACTTAATTCCCATTGAAACTATTAGGACATAGGTGCATGGCTACATTTATACATTGCATTTTAGTTACACTTGGGCAGATCCAGCTTTTTGCAGACTATAGGCCAAAATATTTTGCACTGCCTCTTATGAAGAAAAAGTGACACCTGGTTTGAAGTAATAATTACAAAGGTCATTGCAAGATTACAGATTGAGCCTCCCTTATCCGAAATGCTTGGGACCAGAAGGATTCTGTATTTCAGATTTTAGAATACAGTTCCTTTTTGGAATAGCCTTGGGTTTTGTTCATTTGCTACTCGTGTTGTGTATGAGTTGCAAGGCTGGAGAGGGACTGAGGATCTGTGAAATGCTGGGCGTAGTGCTTGGCATGAGTCCATGCCTCCTGCCATTTCACAGATCCCCAGTCAATCTCTCTCTTTCCACCAGCTGCCCACTTCTGCCTTTGAAGTGGCAGCTGTGGTGCTCCTCAGATATGAGAGATGAACAAGCAGGAGTGCTGCAGCCACAGCCTTAAGGGTGGAAACAGCTGAGATTTTCAGATTTTGGATTTCTATGTAAGAGAGGCTCCACCTATATTATATTTAAAAATATGGGGCAATGATTTTAGACAGTGTGACAGGCTAAAGAGTAATCTGATGGACATGGTAAGGAGATATATTGGATCGTGCATGTAATGGCAGAGGAGAGCACAAGTTTTATATGCAAAAGCTCCAAGATGTAAATGCTGGCATTTCCAATTAGAAAGACTAAATGCTAGGAGATGCCAAAGATTTTATGGAGACTGTGGAGAAAATTTGTCAGTCAGAGTGTACAATGTGGGGCTATATAGACAAGTTGTTTCCTCCGGTATTACAAGACTTCCTATATTCCTAAGCAAAGTTTGGAAAAGTAACCTTTTGGACTACAACCAGGGGTGGTTGGTAACTTCCATGTTTAGTGGTGGATGTAGATAGGAATCCGCTTGAAATGTTAGTCTTCATATGAAAGGAGCTGAATTCCCCAAATAGGTTCACAACCTAGAATAGCTCCTTCAAAGGTCCTACTAAAAGCTAGAGCTGATTCTACACCCCACTGACATGGAAGCTAACAGCAACTATCGCAGAATATTTCAACCAGCAAAGCCAATGCCCCTTCTGGCTGGAAAATTCTGGAAGTTGAAGTTCAATTTTTTCCCCAAGCTCTCCTCCTAATCCATTTCAGTCTTCAAAGGAAGATGGAACTATGTGAGTACTCTCTAACTAGCATCTAAATAAAATGACCTTGTCAAACAACAATGACAACAAGTGAACCAACCTAGAGAGTTCATGAGAAGGATCTTAAGACTTTTTTTTTTTAAACTATAATGTACTTTCAAGCTGAATTAAAATGAAATTTGAGATGGGAATGATGGTAAAATAAGTTTTTCTGATTTGAATTGGTTTGAGAAAAATCACTAGGACTACAATGTTTAATTGGCAAATTGATTACTTGGCTAGAAATCTTTGCATAAAAAGATGTCCTTGATTAATTTGGCCATGGATTTTATAGGGGAAAAATACACAAAGACTTATGGAAACTGCAGAATGAAGGAGCCACATTAAAAGAGACATTCTGTTCTGTCCTACCCAGCTGGACCAGCCTAAGATGATATCTGTTATCAAATGCAAAATCATTGAAAAACAGTAGTCTTCTTGTGGATTGTTTGCATGGGAGGATCCTGATATAAGTACTGAGAAGCTCCTGGCCAGAGCTTGGAGAACTTACTCTTTGGACTATAACTGCCAAAATCCCCAACTACCATGGCTGTATTGATTTTTTAAGTTGTAGTTCTAAACAGAACTTCCCCAACTTTTCTGCTCCTGGTTTGACCCTCACTAACATGTATACTAACTGGTTTTTCCTCTAAATGTCAGATTTCGTGTGCTTCTCTAGAAAGAAAACCCCTAAGTACAAGCAGCTGCTTACTCACAGGTTTCCACATAAGTAGGACAACCAACAGTGCAAGTATCCCAGTCACATGGAAGCCTGTCCATAAGGAGGACTAGCCTTTCCTCATACCTGAGGGGGCATAGAACCCCTACATAGAATATCAGGGGTCCAGAGTTGTACTAAGACATTTTGCTGCCTGAGGCAAAGAACAAAATGACACCTACTCACATGCCATGTAGAACTGAACCAGGAACTGAATTTTTCTTTGACACTGATGATGGGATAGAATCTTTCAGTACCCCAGAAGGTGGCAGGCTTGCTTAGGGTTTGTGGGGGAGACAAAGGTCCTTTCCACAGCTTACCTCAGTCCTCTGTTGTCCCAGCATTGTCCTGGTAGAGGCTTTGCTGAGATGGGAGCATGGACATCAATGTTCCCCTCCGCACCAGCTTACTTGCTGCAGAAGAAAGTGCGATGGTTCAGCCTCTTCCTGCCGCAGCGCAGTTGGATACTGTTTAAGGCTGTGCTGGGGCAGGAAGTGCAGCCATTGCACTTCCAGGGCCTCCATTGCTAAGGTAAGTGTGGGTGCATGGTGGGACGCCAGCACAATCACCATTCATGGATGGGGAAAATCTGTCAATGATTTGAGGCACGATTGCGCTGCCTGGAGATGGGAGAAGGACGATACCAGGACAACATTGTGCATAAACATAATTGTGGTCCCATCCTTCTCCTGTCCCTATTGGGACGCTTGGGAGGGGAGAGTGGAAAAGGCCCAAATGACATGCGTCTTTCTCCTCCAGCACCCTTGCTGTCTTGTCACAGCATCTGCTGCCTTTAGCAACCACTATACTCTCCCTCATAGTAGAACTGTCTTTGCATGTGAACAAGATGATTTCCTTTACAGATAACCAGGCTAGAGTATGTATCAGACCAGAAGTTGGCTTCTCTCCATCCCCAGTAATTTCATGATTCTCTCAAAAGTAACATAAGGTTTTTAAAAAATGTTTTGTGCTTCTGAACCATTGAACCAATGTAAAATGAAAAAATGCGTTCATTGACTAGAAACTGGTACAATTAATCATTTAGGATTGCAACCTATATCTACTTATTGGGGAATAACATCTCCTGAAATCAGTAGGATTTATTTCTGTGCAAAGCAATATAAGACTGTGCTGTAAGTTCTTTATCCTTGTCACACTTTGTTGCAAAATCCACAAAGAACAAGTCTTACAATGCAGGCATTCTGTGGCATTCTATCACCTGAACACTAGTAAACAGATTTCTCCAAATTTCAAATTTTAAAAAAACAGCTAGAACAAAAATGTTCAACAAGCCTGCAGAACTCAACAAAGTCTTTAAAAAATGAAAACTGCACATATCAAATAGGTTATATCCTAGTGAAGAGGAAACTGTGTACCTTCAGATGTTGTTGGCCTCCAGTTCCCACTATCTTCTATCATTGGCTATGTAGATGATGGGAACTGCAATCACACATCAACTGGAGGGTTCCTTGTCCAAGTGGAAGGCAATTAGCTCACCACCACCTAAGGTTTCATTGAAAGATGAACTTCTGCAGGTTCAGCACCAGAATACATTTAAAGTCAAGGCTTAAACCCTGAAACATCTGAAATATTAAGAAAGAGAGTTTTCTGAATGTGTCCAGATAGCATTTTCTCTCCATAAAAAACTATTGCTCACAGCCACACATCTGAGATGCAGAGATGTAGCTTCAGAAGCTGGGTTTCCTGCATGGGCAGGTTATGTATGGGCAGGTTACTCAGCCTGAAGGCCAAATTCAATCTCAGAGAAGTTCTCTGGAACCACATTCCAGAGGTAAATTGGGCCAAAGGCAAAAATATTCGGAACAAAAATACCAGCATATTTTACATAAAGTAACATCTTGCGAGAGGTATTTCAGCCTTTTCGAATAAGCTGGGGAGAGGGAACCAGGCAAAACATAAGAAACTTCTAAATAATGGCATCAGGAGAGAAGAGCCATGGCCATCTAGGGAACCCAGAGGGCCTAACTGGACATGATTCTGTTCCCACCCTGCTATAGAATGAGATGAAATACTCAAGCCCCAGGCCATCTCCTTCTAGGCTTTGATCACAAGCTACATATCTTTCACAGTGTCTGATCACAGGTTCCACAGATTCCCACTGCTGGAATTTGAAAAAAAAAAAAGAGAGAGAGGCTGTAACAGAAATGAACTTTTCAGGATTTGACTTTCTTTCACTGTGGTTGGGTAGATTTTAACTGATTACCAATAAAACATTATCGAGAGGGATGGAGCTGCTGTGGGCAGTTGGACAAGTTCCAGTTCAGGGCTGAGTTTTAAATGCTAAAAAGCTGGATGGAGAGTTCTGCATATATGCAGCAAAAGTTGATTGTCTCCATCACTGCCTGGTTGGCCTTTGCATGGCATTTATCTCTGGGGAAATTTTAACACAACTGAAACTTCAAAAACTGATCGGATAGCATCCTGTCAATGTCACATGTGCACTCTATGCATGTGTATGTTCTTTTCTGAGGCTATTCTCTAGCCCTCTTGTGCCCTGTCCAAAACCAGCCCCCAAGCCCTGTGAGGCTCCTGTTACAGGGAAAGAGGAAGGCGTGGAAGTAACTGAGCAGGGAGGATGGCCTTTGCAAGAGGGGAACAGGGGAACAATGTTTTCATTACCCTCACACTCTCTCTTTTTCTTGAGCTCATGTGTGTGTTCACGCATGCACGCGCACACACACACACACGCACACACACACACTATATGCAGGAAGCCACTAGAGGTACCTACTTACCTCCTCCCCTTACACTCTCCACCAGCATTTCATGGTCAGAAGAGTTGCCCCATAGGGCTTGGCTGATGCTGGAGACAAAGTGCTTATGTTCTGCACCCGCTAACACAGATCTGGACCACTGTGTTCCTCATCAACAACATCATCATCAAAGCGGTGAGGATGGGGTGATAATGCAATGAACAAGCATCAGATATGTACATGCAGACATTTAAAACATAAATAGACCTTCAGAAAGAGAGGGGGTGGAGTTTGGAAAAGTTACTTTTTTATCATGCTTCCAAGAATCCCTAGAGCAGCGGTTCTCAACCTGTGGGTCGCAACCCCTTTGGGGGTCGAACGACCCTTTCACAGGGGTTGCCTGACACCATTGTAAAATCCATATTTCCACTTGGTCTTAGGCTCCATTCCCTCCTCGGTGGTGGTGCGCAAGTGCGAGGCACGCACTCGCATCCTCCTGCCCCCTTTGGCGGGAGCGCGTGTGGCCACAGGGTCACCACAGCAGGAGTGGTGGTGCGCAAGCATGAGTCACGTGCTCGCGTCCTCCTGCCCCCTGTTCAGAAGGAACTGAAATCGCTCCCCTTCTCTGCTGCCAGGAGAACTTCCTGTCTGACAGGCCAGCTTGGGGGGGCAGTGGCAGCATGGGGGGCAGGCCCCCTCCTTGCCATGGCCCCTGCCCCACTCGCCACAGAGGGAGGAGCTGCGGAAGGGCTGGGGAGCCGCAAGGCGGCACTTTTCCAGGGAGTAGAGCTGCGCCCAGCACAAAAGACAAAGGTGCTGGGATTCCACTCCCCCCCGGCCAGGGTTGACACTCTGGAAACTTTTCCCACACTGCCCCCGCAGTGGAAACAAGAGTGAAGCAGAAGCAGAGCCCGGGGGGGAGTTCTCGGAGTTTTTTCCCGGGGGAGATGCACAGCTCCTTTTCCCTCCCTGCTTGCCCCCCCCGTTCCTGGCCAGCGAGGCGGCCTTTGCCGGGGGGGGGAGGCATTGTAAATAATAAATAAATAATTTTATGGTTGGGGGTCACCACAACATGAGGAACTGTATTAAAGGGTTGCGGCATTAGGAAGGTTGAGAACCACTGCCCTAGAGGATTGAATCAGCAGCAGATTGACAGGTCTGTACAACTCTCAGGCTTTTGCATAGTGAAGTTGGAAGGAAGATGGGTTTACTGTGTGTGTGTGTGTGCACATGTCTGCATGCATGAAAGGGATTCAAGTACCTGCAATGTCAGTGCTATGCTTCTATGCAGTCTTGCAAGAACAGGGGAATTTGGAAGACTGAGACTGCTGACCTCATAGCCAAAAAAAAATTCTACACATACGAATATGTCTGCTGATGTCACTGACCCAAAAGTGCTTTGCAAATGCCCAGAAGACAGGACTCTCATTGCCAGTCTCCACTTGGGAATGCACTGTAATTAGGAAAAATAAGCTAGTGGATCAGCCCTCCCAAGCCTTATACCCTCCAAATGTGCTGTCTACAACTGCCATAATTCCCAGCCAACATAGGCAATTGCCATGCTAGCTTGTGATAATTCAAGTGGCAATCCAGCACACTTGGATGGCTCCACAGTGGGGTAAGGTTTTACTTTGCCAAGGTCAGAGTCAAGCTTATCTTTAGCTGGAAATAACAAGGACTGTCTCATGTCAAATAGATGAAACTGTAGCCATTTCTTAACAAGCTTATCCAAAAAGCAATTGGATACAAAGCGGTTGTACATCTATAGACGATATGTAGCAGGCCACCAGTGAAAATTGTCCATTCCAATCAACTTTGCAGCAGCCTGCAATGAGAAGATAGAAGAAGTGATATTCTGAAGTGAAAGGGCAGGGGAGGTGCCCATTTATAAAAGGAAATCCAAAAAGAAAGCAGCTCTTAATAAACTGATATTCAAACCCTTTTAAAGAGATGTTTGTCACAGTATTGAAAATACTTTTCAGCATTCTACAGGAAGCATCAAATCACATTATGACTCTGCACTGAGGCCTTTTTTGAGATGAAAAAAAGATACAATGAAATCCACACACTTTTCAGAATATATAAATGTTCAATTCTTTCGTCACGTTTAAGAAACATTTTGCTTTCTGGCACTTGTAATGTCCATTTCCAACTGACATTTAAAACCAGGCTATAGTACATTTCTTTTCCTGCTGCAGGCTGCATGTTGGCAGAACCTTAGCCAGTAGTGAGTGGGAACACCTCTCCACTCTCTTTCTGACCTTTAAACTCTCTCCCTCTCTCCTCCCTTTCCTGACCAGTACTCACAAGGGAAGAAGTATGTCAATGATCATTTTCAGGGGATTTCAAAATCAAATCCAAGGCTGTATGTGGCAGATCCCTGATTTAAATAACCAAACAAATTGGAAGAGACTGAGTTGGAAAGCAAAGGAGAGAGAAACAGGTCTAAGACCCAACAAAGTAGTATCCCTTTTGCCAATATCTCACACTTTTTATTGGCGGTATTGCAATATGTGGATTACCACATTGCAATGTCATTTGCTCAGAACCAAATGAGACAGTCATTAGTGATCTGGATCTTCCTCAGAAAGGGTTTCTCTTTCCCTCTTTGAAACATAATATGTGCCCTAGGTTGAGGTTCATTATTTGTTGAGGTTATGCTGGCAGTACTACAAACACTGGCCAGCAGGTGGAGTGTTGACCTTCTTTTGGTTCCTCTGTCTTGCAACAGCAACTGTTCGATCTCTCAGTGTGCATAGAAAAAGCACTCTTAGCTCTGTACGAAAACTCTTCTGGATGTCCAAACGGAGGAGATAAAAAGCAGGGAGAAGGGAAGAAGATGTGTTGTCTGTAGGCCACACCAAATCTTCAGTAGAGATGTCTTTCTCTTTTTACTTTTTGCCTTCTCATGGCTTATCAAATTAAGCATCCTGTGCTAACTTGCACCTCTGCAAATTTCCCGAAGGGCGAGTTCACTATAGGTAAGGAAACAGTTATCCAGAGCTAAAATGAAAAGCAAAATAGAAGCATAAGATTTAGTCAAGAGTTCATAGCAAAGCATAACATACTGCAAAGATGCTGGCCAAGATCCTAAATCAGACATGTAGCTATGATGTAAATGGCCTTCAGATTTGACACTCCCCAATACCCAACTTAAAATCCAGGCAGCTATATTGAAGGATGGTGTTCTGCACTGTTGGCAAGCAGGTCTGCTGAAGGATGTGACCAGCCCCTTCTTGCCAGTCAGTGACAGAGTGGTGAGGGGTTGAGTCAGGACCCCACAGGGGTATCTGCTTCTGGTCACATCGCAGTTCACTGGTGGGAGGTAACTGAATGCATCACCTTCACTTGCCCTGCTTTCCAGCTCTCTTGATCCAGCAACAGAACTCAACCCTGTAGGACAGCTGCCTTGGACTTTAAGTTGAATCTGTGGAGCCTTTGTGGTTACAGCAATTATGCAACTCTCATAAATGGGAATTACAAACAATTATGAGGTTGTAAGTCTAACATTGTAACAGCCTAGCAGGATTCTAGCCAATGTTTGCGGGTTGCATTTGTTTCAGAACCAATGAAAAACTAAATCACATGTGTCCCTACTTGGTTATTGCTCCAATTTTAATTGTCCTGAAACATGCGCAGAGGGATTATTTAGTTGTCACTTTATTTATTAGTTCTGTTTATATCTTATATTTTCTGCAAAAAGCTCAAGGTGGCATATATGGATCTTCTCCCAGTGGAAAGTAAAAGAAGTTGAAAAAAAGAGAGTGGCTGATTCAGTGTTAACCAGTGAGCTTCATTGTGAAGTGGGAATTAGAATCTTGTTCTCCCAAGTCCAACATTCTGAAGACTACATAAAATTGGATTTTGAATTAGAGCCCATCACGTCCTCATTCACATCATCTGAGGCATTACAGTAGGAACTGAGAGCCTCAGTGGTGACAGGGGCTGTGTTCAGAGGCCATTCCAGATGGGAAACATATATTTATTATTTGTTTGTTTATTATATTTGTATGTTGAGAATACCAGAGTTGTGAGCCTGAGATGTCAAGGGGAGTGTAACCCCATCCAACACAGGCAAAGTCTTTATTCCCTCATCTGCCTTTCAACTGACCAGGAACAACTCTGTCTTGTCTGGATTAAGCTTCAATTTATTTTCCCTTATCCAGTCCATCGGATTAGCACTGAGATAGCTTCCTTGGAATCAGGTGGAAGAGAGAGATAGAGTGTCATCAGCATATTGGTGATACTGAACTCCAAAATTCCAGATGATCTCCAAATGACCTCTCCCAGCAGTTTTAGGTAGATGTTAAACAGCATGGGGGACAAACAGAACCCTGAGGAACCCCACAGGCCAAAGGCCAGGGAGTCAAATAAGAGTCTCCACCACCACCACCTTCTGTTACACAGTGGTTCCGGATATTCCCTTCAGGAATGACTGGAACAACTGCATGACAGTGCCTGTAAGTCCCATCCCAGAGAGGCAGCCCAGAAAGATACCATGATTGATGGTATCAAAAGCCACTGCGAAGTCCAGCAGAACCAACAGGGACACACTCTCCCTGTCTAGTTTCCTGCACTGGTCATCCATCAAGGCGACCAAATCTGTCTTTGACCCATAACCAGACCTGAGGCCAGATTTAAATTGATCTAGATAATCCATTTCATCCAGAAACCCTCAGAGCTAGAAGGCCACAACATGCTCTAGAACCTTGTCCAGAAATGGAATATTGGAAATTGGCTGATAATTATTCAGGATGGTGGGATCCAGAAAGGGCTTTTTCATTTCAATAATGGCCTCACCACAGCCTCGTTTAGGCATGCTGGAAACTTTCCTTGCTGCAGTGAGGCATTCACCACTCTGCTTACCCATTCAGCCAGTCCCCCTCCAACTGCTTTCAGAAGCTAGGAGGGGCAAGAGTCCAGTAAACATGTGGTGGCTCTCACCTCTCCAAGGATCCTGTCCACATTCTCAGGCTGCACAAACTGAAACGAATCCAATAATATAGGACAAGCAAGTGCCAAGATTACATCAGCTGGACTTGTCTCTACTACAGCATCCAACTCAGAGTGAATCTGTGCAATTTTGTCTGCAAAGTATCTTGCAAATCCATCATAGAGGGCTGTAGAGTGCTCTTTATTTCCTTCTTGTGGGCCAGAATGTAAAAGGCCTCTAACCACTCAAGACAGCTCTGCTGGATGGCACTGAGCAGAAACAATGGTGGCAGAGAAGGACAATTTCTTCACTGCCACCATTGCCACAGCATAAGCCTTCCAATGAGTTCTCGTCTGTGTTTAGTCAGACTTGCTACAAGTCTTCTGTCAACCTCTAGTCTCTGTCCCATTTCATCACCATCAACACCTTAGTAAACCAAGGAGCTTGCTTGGCTCCACTTTGTGGGAGGGGACACTAAGTGCTATCCCATTGCCTCTTGAATTACTCCATGTGGCTCCTTGATCTCCAGGTATGAGAAATACTCACGTATACAAAGGCTGTAGCTGCAAGTGTGACATCTTTTGGGGTGCCTGGTAGCCATAGGAATCAAATCCTCCAATGAAGTCAACTGTGGAGCGAACAAACAAGCAGTGAGTGCTCAGGCTCATTGTACAAAGAAATTAACAGAAGGTTTCTTTAGCCCAGAGTGAGCAGAATTCAGAGCTGTGAGGTCTAGCATAATCCCAAGATACTCCAGCCACTGCAAGGTAGAAAGGCATACACTTAGAATTAAAGTACAAGTGCTACTACTGCTACTAGATCCTTTAACTGGAGACACTCCACATGAAACCTAAAATGCTTGTCCTCTACCACTATCCTGTGGTCCTGCCTTTTATGAGCCTAAAGGGTACAGTGACTCCATATACCAAAGAACCCTTGAGGACCTACTGCATTCCAAAATGAGAAAGCATTTTGGTGTGACTCTCATTCAGTCCCTTTTTAAAGGCATGTTTTTAAAACGATCAAAATTGGTAAGTTTCTTCATAAATGAGACAGAAAGAACTTGAGATTTATTTTTTTAAAAATTCAGCCATGAAGGAAAGAGTCACTGACAGATTCATCATCCCTGCTCTGTATAAGAAAGCTTCCAAAATCTCAGTTTCAAATATTTTGAAATAAATAACAAACAATAAGAGCAGTATACACAGGTGAAATTAACATCTCCTCCAACAGATTTCCTCTGTCACCTGTGTTGTTATTGTGTGCCTTCAAGTCTTTTCCAACTTTTGGTGATCTTAAGGCGAATGTATCATGGGATTTCCTGGGGCTGAGAGTGTGTGATGTGCCCAAGGTCACCCAGTGAGTTTCCATGGCTGAATGGGGAAATGAACCCTGGTGTCCAGGGTTGCAGTGCAATGCTCAAATGAGTACACCAGGCTGTCCCTCTCTCTGTCACCTACAACTAGGTTTTTGTATGGAACACTTAGAAGAAAAGTGGGCAAACGTCATAAGTCTCAGGACAATCTTCCCCCCTGAGGACATGCATGGGCTGGAACATCTATCCAGATACATTTTTTTTTAAAAAAACCAAGAGATTCAGTTCTATTTTTTAGGGGGAGAAATATCAGGAACATTCTCTCATACATACACTTCCCTAAAAAAAAAAATCTTGTACTTTGTTTTGGAGAGAGCTATACTCCTGGAGGCTTCTAGAAGCAGGCATTCTCCTTTTACAGCTGAAACAGAAATCTGTGAGGAGGTCTGCTGTCTTCCTAGGGCCAGGATCAACCACATAACGGAGAGGCTAACCAGGCTGGTCAAACCCACTGACCATAATTGTTTAATTGTTTTTAATAGTTAATGTGTTTTAGGGGGTTAGAAGGGTGGGTGGGTGGGGAGGATGGGGTACATTTTAATGTTTTAATGTATTTTATAGATTCCTGTAATGCCGCCTCGATCCATTGGGAGAGGTGGAATAAAAATAAATGTTGTTGTTGTTGTTATTATTATTATTATTATTAGCCCCTCATTTTGGTTCATGTTGGAACAAATGACACTGTGAGGAGCAGCTTTTACCGCATCGCAAAGGACTACCAGCTTATGGGGACGAAGCTTAAGGACCTTGGTGCGCAGGTGGTCATTTCGTCTCTCCTCCCTGTTCAAGGATATGGCACACGAAGGGAAAGGGCAATAGCAGAGGTCAACAACTGGCTCCGCACATGGTGCCGCTGGCAACGGTTTGGGTTTTTGGAACATGGCCTGAATTTCCATGAACGTGGACTTCTGGCGAGGGATGGGCTGCACCTCACAAAACTTGGCAGGAATGTTTTTGCAAACAGTCTCGCAAGGAGGATTAAGAGGTCTTTAAACTAAGTTCCAATGGGGAGGGAGACAATATTATTCAGGGCAAGGACTCGGCGAGCGCAAGAGGAAAAGGCCCAAATGATACTGGACAAGTAGTACAAGTGGCCAATGGCAAGAGAAGTAGAAACAATAGTACAGGACTTGCAGGAACGGCCCGGGGACTTAAGTGTCTCTACACTAATGCATGGAGTATGGGAAACAAGCAGGATGAACTTGAACTCCTGGTACAACAAAATAAATACGATTTGATAGGTATCACTGAGACCTGGGGGGATGAGTCTCATGATTGGAATATAGGAATAGAGGGGTATAGCCTATTGTGTAAAAATAGACCAAACAAGAAAGGAGGAGGAGTAGCCTTGTATGTCAAGGATATTTTCACCTGTGAAGAGATCCGGGACTTAAACCCAGAAAGCCAGGTCGAGACCACTTGGGTAAGAATTAAGGCAGCGAGAAACAATAGGGATATTCTGGTGGGGGTTTACTACAGACCTCCAACCCAGGCTGAGAACTTTGATGATGCCTTCCTCAGCCAAATGACTGTACATTCAAAAAGGAGAGATACAGTAATAATAGGAGATTTCAATTACCTGTATATATGCTGGCAGTCAAACTCTGCCAAGACAGCAAGGTCCAGCAAGTTTCTTGCTTGTCTTGCAGACAACTTCATGGTCCAGAAGGTGGAAAAGGCCACAAGGGATCAAATATTCTAGATCTGATCCTGACCAACAGTGATGACCTTGTTAATGAGGTAGAAGTGGCTGGATCTTTAGGGGGGAGTGACCATGCCCTATTGGAATTTGGCATTCAGTGGGAAGGAGAAGATAAGGGTAGCCAGACACTCATCTTAGATTTTAAAAAAGTGGACTTCTGTAAACTTAGGGAGCTCCTGGTTGGAATTCCATGGTCAAGAATAGTGAAAGGGAAAGGAGTTCAGGAGGCATGGGAGTTCCTTAAAAAGGAGATACTGAAGGCACAGTCTAAAACTGTGCCAATAAGGAGGAAAAATGGAAGGCATCTGAAGAAACCAGAATGGTTGACTAAACAGTCAAGCGGAGCTAAGTGTTAAGAGAAACATGTACAGGAAATGGAAGAAGGGGGAAACCACCAAAGAAGAATTTAAGCAAGTAGCTAGGAGATGTAGGGAGGAGGTCAGGAAGGCTAAAGCGCAGAAAGAACTTAGGCTGGCCAGAGATATTAAAAACAATAAAAAGGGCTTTTTAAAATATGTCTGCAGCAAAAGGAAAAAGAAGGAGACAATAGGGTCGCTGCGCAGAGAAGATGGTGAATTACTAACAGGGGGAAGAGAAAAGGCAGAACTACTTAACACCTTCTTTGCCTCAGTTTTTTCCCAGAAGGATACAAGCACTCAACCTGGCGGTTGGGGAGCAGGTGAGGAAGCAGGGGAAATGAGGCACATAATAGGTAGAGAGGTGGTACAGGAATACCTGGCCACACTGGATGAATTCAAGTCTCCGGGGCCAGATGAATTGCATCCTAGGATATTAAAAGAGCTGGCAGAGGTCATTTCGGAACCATTTGCTATAATATTTGAGAAATCTTGGAGGACAGGAGAAGTTCCAGCAGACTGGAAGACAGCAAATGTTGTCCCCATCTTCAAGAAGGGAAAAAAAGAGGACCCAAATAATTATCGCCCAGTCAGCCCGACATCAGTGCCCGGAAAGATCCTGGAGCAGATCATTAAGCAGTCAGTTTCTTATCACTTAGAAAGCAACGCGGTAATCACGAGAAGTCAACATGGATTTCTCAAAAATAAGTCATGCCAGACTAATCTTATCTCTTTTTATGATAGAGTTACTAGCTTGATAGATGAAGGGAATGCTGTGGATGTAGCATATCTCGATTTCAGTAAGGCCTTCGACAAAGTTCCCCATGACATTCTTGCAATGAAGCTAGTAAAATGTGGGCTGGACAGGGCTACTGTTAGTTGGATTTGTAATTGGTTGACCGACCGAACCCAAAGGGTGATCACAAATGACTGCTTTTCATCCTGGAGAGAAGTGACTAGTGGGGTGCCACAGGGTTCTGTCCTGGGCCCAGTACTGTTCAATATTTTTATCAATGACTTGGATGAAATAATAGAGGGCATGCTCATCAAATTTGCAGATGACACCAAATTGGGAGGGGTTGCTAATACGCCAGAGGACAGGATCAAAATTCAAAATGACCTGGATAATTGGAGAGGTGGGCCAGGGCTAACGAAATGAAATTCAACAGAGAGAAGTGTAAGGTCCTACACTTAGGTAGAAAAAATGGAATACAGAAATATAGGATGGGGGACACGTGGCTGGATAGCAGTACGTGTGAAAGGGATCTAGGAGTCTTAACAGACCACAAGCTGAACGTGAGTCAGCAGTGTGATGCGGCAGCCAAGAAAGCCAATGCAGTTCTTGGCTGCATCAATAGGAGTATGGTGTCTAGATCAAGGGAGGTACTGGTACCACTCTACTCTGCTTTGGTTAGACCTCATCTTGAATAGTGTGTCCAGTTCTGGGCACCCCAATTCAAGAAGGACATGGTCAAACTGGAGCAAATCCAGAGGAGGGCGACCAAAATGGTGAGGGGCCTGGAACCCATGCCCTATGAGGATAGACTTAGAGAGCTGGGAACGTTTAGTCTGCAGAAGAGAAGGTTAAGAGGGGACATGATAGCTATGTTTAAATATTTGAAGGGATGCCATGTAGAGGAAGGAGAGGGCTTGTTTTCTGCTGCTCCAGAGACCAGGACAAGGAGCAATGGATTCAAGCTGCAGGAAAGGAGATTCCACCTGAACCTCAGGAAGAACTTCCTGACAGTCAGGGCTGTCCGGCAGTGGAATATGCTGCCTCGGAGTGTAGTGGAGTCTTCTTCCTTGGAGGTTTTTAAGCAGAGGCTTGATGGCCATCTGTCGGGAGTGCTTTGAGGGTGTTCCTGTGTGGCAGGGGGTTGGACTGGATGGCCCGTGTGGTCTCTTCCAACTCTACATTTCTATGATTCTATGATTCTATGAGTGGGCTGGGAGTGGAAAAAGCAGTACAGAAATGGTCAGGGCCAGAAGCTTCCTATCTCTGACAAAGAAAACTGCCTGATAAAACATGTTGCCTTATATGGGTCCTTCATTCCCTGTAGGATAGAGCTACACTGTCAATATTGTGTTAAAGCAGCCTTCCCATGACCAGAAAGATAACAAATTAAAGAGCAATTTAGCAAGTGAACTTTTCCAAGCATGCAGATATATTGAAACATGCTAGACTCACTTAATATGTATTAAGCTTAACTTAGGCCATTTCCGCACTACAGTGTTAAACTACTGCTATTCCACTTTCAACGCTCTGTGGAATTCTGGGGTTTATAGTTTACTGAGACGAAAGAGCTCTTTGGCTGAAAATTCGAAGTGCCCTTTCCTAAACTACAAACCCCAGAATTCCATAGGAGGTTGATAGTGGAATAGCAGCACTGTAGTGCGGAAATGGTCTTAGTTCAGTGTAAGCATGCATAAGACTGACCTGTTGCAAACTCTGGAAAATTCCCCCAACAAACACTAGAAAATTTATTCTTTTTCTTTTTTTGCAATTTAATACACAGAAGGCATTCAAGATCCCCTCATCAATAAGAATGAGTAGAATTAAAGACTAATCATTTAGCAGATAACTATTTCAGCAGTGGTCACTGGACTAATATTGGTCCCTGAACCCTTGATTAGAACCAGCATGGTGTAGTGATTTGAGTCTTGGACCATGACCCTTGAGACCAGAATTTAATTTCCTGCTTGGCCATGGAAACCCACTGGGTGACCTTGGGTGCATCACACATTCTCAGCTGCAGAAAACCCGTGCCAGGTTTGTCATAGAGTCACTATAAGTGAGAAATGACTTGAAGGCACACAGCAGCACAACAGGCTCTTGGTTGCTAATCTTTGGAGAGTTTCCAGGAGACACAAATCAACTACGGTCAATGGGCAAAAATAGGGTGCCAGTCTCTGACACAATGGAAGAAAAATAATTGCTAGTCCTCCACATCATAGTCTGAGAAGCACTGTGCTAGAGTATATAGAAGATCTATCAAAATGTATAGTCATTCTGACATGCAACGTCCAGCCAGTTCTCACACTTTTTAGAATATTCTATAATATGTGAGGTGTTCAATGTGCTTTTCGTATTAGCTTACAGCAGCTGAGATCCGGTCCTGTCCTTTTAATAAGATTTGGAAATAAAATGAATGTCAAAAAAAATTAATAATAAATAAACAATAAAATCCACAACAGAGATGTCTGTCTATATTGTTAGAAAAAGCAAACATATACGCAGGATCCAGTTTTGCTTGGATTCCAAATTCTAGGCCTTGAGATTAATGATATATATCTAATTTCCTTCTTTATGATATTTTAATATGTAATGTTTAATAATAATGCTCATTTGTGTCAGATAACACAGTTGCGAAGCCATCACAGCAAAGAAACCTTTACCAGAACATTCCCAAACATGCAAACATTTGATCAAAACAAATAGGCAGCACCCTATTCCACACAATGGTTTTAATTTTCCAATGCACTTGTAGCAGAACATGACCTATAGGTTGGCAAAGTGATTTTTCTGGACAAAAGTATTCAGATTCATTGTGCAATGTGATATATTTGTTTAATTTTCTTCATCACTATCCAACATGCAAGACATTCCTAAATTTCTGAGGGAAATAAAAGTAGTAACTTCTGTTGCTGAACATATCTAATTTGTGTGTGTACTTAATTTTGTGTCTTTGCCTGAGCTTGGTAGTGTTATCATAAAGGACTATAACTTCCCAGGTTCCCAGGAAGTATGGTTATTGGCTACACTGACTGGGGGAAAGTTCCAGTTGTAGTCCACAAAGGTAATTTTCCCAAGCTCTGAGGTATTTCAACCTAACCACAGCAAACTTCAAAGCAAGATGGGATATAGGTTAAAATCAAGCTGGTCCACTTTTAGCTTGTATTGTTGTCTGCCTTCAAGTCATTTCTGACTTATGGTGACTCTAAGGTGACCCTAACATGGGGTTTTCGAGAGTTGAGAGTATGTGATATGCCCAAAGTCACCCAGTGGGTTTCCATGACTGAACAGGGGATCAATCCCTGGTCTTCAGAGTCATAGTCATAGACTCATAGAACCACAGAGTTGGAAGAGATCACAACAGCCATTGAGTCCAACCCCCTGCCAAGCACCCCCAGCAAATGGCCATCCGGCCTCTGTTAAAAAACTCCGAAGAAGGTGACTCCACTATACTCCAAGGCATCATATTCCACTGTCAAATGGCTCTTACTCCCAGGAAGTTCTTCTTGACGTTTAGGTGAAATCTCTTTTCCTGTAGCTTGAATCCATTGTTCCATGTCCTAGTCTCTGGAGCAGCAGAAAACAAACATGCTCCTCCCTCAACATGACATCACTTCAAAGAAGTGACATGGCTATCATGTCACTTCTTAACCTTCTTTACCTCAGGTTCAACATACCAAGCTCCCTAAGCTGCTCCTCATAGGGCATGGTTTTCAGATCCTTCACCATTTTGGTTGCTCTCCTCTGGACACGTTCCAGATTGTCAATGTCCTTGAATTGTGGTGGCCAGAACTGGACACAGTATTCCAGATGATGTCTAGCAGAATAGAGTGACACTATTACTTCCCTTGATCTTGACACTATATTCCTATTGATGCAGCCCAGAATTGCTTTGGCTTTTTTAGCTGCTGCATCACACTGCTGACTCATGTTCAGCTTGTAGTTGACTAATACTCCTAGATCCCTTTCATACGTACTTTATTCAAGCCAGGTATCACCCATTCTATATCTGTACATTTCATTCTTTCTTCCTAAGTGTAGTACCCTACATTTCTCCCTGTAAAAATTTATTTTGTTAGCTTTGGTCCAGCTCTCTGTCAAGATCATTTTAAATTCTGACCCTATCCTCTGGTGTATTAGCTATCCTTCCTAATTTGTTGTCATCTGCAAATTTGATGAGCATGCTCTCTCTTCCAAGCCATTGATAAAGATATATCAATGATACTCAAACTGCTACACTACTTTAGGTAACTCCAGATAATTTCAGTTACAACCCCATCAGCACCAGCCAATACGGATAATGTTCACAAATGTTGGGAATTCTTAGCAAAAAAATGTCTGGAAAAATCCATATTGTATCTATAGATGTATTCTGAAAATTCAGAGGCAGTATGGTGTAGGGCTTTGGGCACTGGCCTAAGACTCTGGAGACCAGAGTTTGAATCCCCTCTCAGCCATGAAAAATCACTTGGTTCCTGGAGTTATACTCTTTGAATCTCAGAATCAAATCTCCTCTGAACAAATCTCCTCCTAAGAAAATCCTGTGACAGGTTTCCTTTTTGGGTCACCATAAGTAGGAAATTATTTGAAAGCACATAATAAGGAAAACTTTTAAAATTTAACTATACACATGATTCTTCTAGTTTATATGGTCTTACAAAATCCCAATGGAGTCTAAATCACATAAATTAAAACAAAGTATCCAGTAATCTCAGTCATTCAGCAACAATGCCACTTGTTCAGTGTGACCAAAAAACCACACAGTACTTACAGCTGTCTTCTTCTTCTATAAACACCTTGCTGACATAGCAGGTATACACAAATCCGAAGAGCTTCAAAACATAAATTTTAAAAGGGAGGAAGAAAAGCCAGTTATTTGAAATAATGGAAATGGAAGCTGCTTTGTTGAGTATAAGAAATTGTCAAGATGAAGCTGAAGAGCTTAATGAAATAATAAAAAAAATGCAAACCATCGCAGTCCCTTTAAAGGAGAAAAAAAAAACCATGCAGGATAAACAGAAGGGTAATAACTTTATTGGGGCCACCTTAAAAGCCACAAAAAAAGGAATAAATTTTAGAGTTCATCAAAGCTCAGGATGATCTGGATGCTAAAAACAAACAACAAAGGAACGCAGACTAGAAAAAAGAATGTTCAGAAGCATTTTGTAGGCTCAGACCTCATGCCTTTATTGCTTATATGGGGAATCAGATCCATTTCATTCAGTGCGACTTACCATGAAATAGGCAGCAAAAAGCTCTATGGCATCTTTTATGTATTATCAATAAAAAATACTTATGTATCATGTTTCTGTCCACAAGGACCCTCTCAGTATTTCATAATATTTGTTCATTAATTATATTTTTAATTTATTTAATGTTTATCAGTGTTTTTTTGCTAAAAAGATTGGCACAGCTGCAATAAAAGCAAATAAAATTGCACTAAAGCATTATTTAAAAACAGGTAGATAATCAGCTTTACAAGCCAAACATCTGGTAAAACAATACCTTCTTGAATCTCTATGAAAATTACTGTATATACTCAGGTATAAGTCAGAAATTTTAGTCAAAAAATCAACCTCCCAAAACTGTGTCAGGTTGTCCACAGGTCAGGTACTTGTACCTTAACTTTTGTGAAAAAAGGCAACTTCTCCTTCTCTGAGAGGTGAAAAGCAAGACCTTAGTCCATCCTGGAAGAACCTAAAAGAAGGACCGACCCCCTCTATTCTCTCCGCCATTGGGCACTTCTGGTCTTTTTTAATGCCTGGGCAGGAAAAAGGTGAAGACAGTGGCAGCTGGTCCCCTGAAAGCTCTGGTGCTTTCCCCTCTCCACTGGTCCATAGGTCACATCAAAATCTATAATTTTGGTCCCAAAAAAACCACAGCCACCAAGAGGGAAAGTTCTCTTGGAAAAGAAGCTCTTGAGGTGGGTGCGGGGTGGAGAAGCTTGCAAATAATCAAATCAGTGAAAGTCATAACAGCGAATGTGGAGGGTCGACTGTATATTAACTACAGTATTAGAAACCATATGCCTCTCAATATCACTTTGAGAAACAGAAAGTGGAGAAGGGAGTTTGCCTTTATTTGAGTTCTGCTCCTTGGCTTTCCATAAACAAGTGGTTGGCTGTTTGGAAGACTGAATGTTAGACTAGATGAGCCTCTGGTCTGATCCAGCATAGCTCTTGTTATGTTCTTAAGCCTAAATGCAATGTTAGCTCCTAACTAGAGTGGCCCACTAAATCAAAGGATAGTACTTAAATGCTGCTTTACACATTGCCATAATCCAGTGGGTCTAATCTGTTTGGGAGTATTCAATAGATTTCATTCAGATCTTTAAGAGCAGCACAAATTCCAAGTGGAAACCTGTGCAGATCTAAAACAGATGCTGTTTTCACCTGTTTCTTCTCACTTTAGATCCTTTCACTGGCTACAGGCTGTTTCAAACTTTTGGTTCTGGTATTCAAGGCTTTGTGTTCTAACCTCTCTCAGTACCTTGTAGCTTGGCTAGCACGGTGTGGTCCATCTAGGTATTTAAAACCTATAGGAAAACAATTACTGTCTGTTTCACCAATGCACACAGCTCTGTGAAGGATATGAGCCTTTCAAGATCTTGCTTCATATTTGTGGAATGGTCTTCCTTTGGACTTCTGGTTAGAGGAGGATCTCACCCGTTTTCGTAAAGGGTTGAAGACCCTCTTCTTTGATTCACCATCCTAAGCCACTGAGTTGTGTTTAGGATGCTGAGATGAGTAGCAACTGGTGGTGTGTGGGGGATTTGTTACTGCAGTTACTAGGTCTACTTGGAGATACCCCCAGATATCATTTTGACATCATAATTTGGCTCTCTTCTACCACCCCTCTCCACGTGTTTGTGAGGCCCCTGAACAAGCACAGACTAGGCGCGGCCACTAATTGCTGGACATTCCATTCTCCACCCAGGCAGGCCAGAAATAGCCAGATCCTTGCTTTAGGAGACCTCTCTGCAAACACCTTCATTATGTATGCACGCTGTTTACAAAGGACCGAGAGGCAACCTGGCAAGCTGAATACTCAACTACCAAGCACTCTGCATTTGCATACTGGCTAACTCTTTGTCAATTCGGACTTAACTCAATCATGCTAAATTCTGACCTTTCCAAAGCTTTGTCCTGCTCCTAAATTGCATTGTTTTCCCCAAGTATGGCATAGCCTGCAGTCACATTTCTCCCTATAAAAAACCCTGATTCTGAGACCTTCCTCGGATCGCTCCTGAGTTCCAGACCGCCTTGCTGCCGCTTTGCCCGGCGAGCTTCCCCTCAGCCCCACATGCTGAGCTACATCGCACCCCAGCATCGCTCTCTATCTTCTTTCCAGACTCCAGGAACAGGTTCCGTATCACCCGAATCAACTATCCCTCTCAAAAATCCTGCTATCCAACTCAAACCTCTATTTTTCCTTAGTTAGCTGTGTGCGTGTGTTGCTTACATTGTGTGCCTGATTTAATAAAGATCATTCATTAATTTTCAACACGGTTTGCTTCTTGACTTGGCCTGACCCCATAAACATTGGGTTACAAGATCCTGCTGCGTTGCCCTGTCTCTCGTTTTGCCAGCAGTGCTCTAAGCTAATTTCCCCCAAAGTGTGTTGTTGTTTGGTTATTTAGGTGTCCCTCCCGGGACCCCCAGTAAACAGGGTAACAGATTTCATTCCATGCATTGCTATAGTGTTACGTTTATTGTCTTTGTCTCTGACTGCATATGTTCATGTTCTGCCCTTTGGTGAAAAGAGCATCATAAATAAATGCTATTATTGTTATTATTATGCTCTGTGTTTAGCATTTCAAGCATGATATTCCTCCTCTGTGCTGCTTCCCTGATTAAATGAACAGCCCTCTTTCCAGCACCACCACCCAGCTACATTCAGTAAGCAAAATTTTAAAATTTGAAGATTATTCGTAGATCTTACAGCAAAGCATATCACTTCTCCTTAACTGCAAGGTTAAGTTTTCGATCTGTCACTTTTCATTCTTGACTTGCATCCATCTTTGTTTCTTGTTTGTTTCTTCAGGGCCAATTATTTTTGCACTCACAATATTCAGATTCATTCTCCTGGGTCTGCTTTTTGCCTCCCTTTATTTGCAAACATCCCCCTATCAACACACATCATTCTGTTTTCTGCCTCTTTATATTGTTATGAGCCATCCTGGTTATAATGTAAGGTATTTTAAAGTGGCACCAATTGCTATTGCTTTTAGTGAAATGTTATTTTATTTTTTAATAAATGAAAATGTAAATAATTAACAGATGCTGCAATCCCATACTGTTACTCAGGAGGGAGTCCCATTGAACTCAAATGGTCTTATGTCTGAATAGATGAGGCAGATGCTCTGCTAAAATATCTAACAAAACCATGAATTGATGACAGTTGCCTTCAGTCAAGGAATATATAGCATTAAGTCCCTCTTGATTGTTAAATTAGGCAAATAAATACATTGGTAGGGATTCATACAGTCCATTCAGTGTTGCTTGCAAAGAATTTAGGTTCTGTTTTTTTAGGACTTGACCATTGAAGTCCATCAATATTACTAAATACCTCTGGTAACAAACAAGATTCACCTTCTCATGGAGAATCTGCTACGAACCTGCCCTTTCATACTCACAGCAACGAGCCTACTGAAATGTTAGCAGGCAGTACCAGGGAGTGGCAAATGTAAGCTCAGTTTCTCAGATAATTTTTTTTTCTTTTTTAAGTTGCAGAAGAAAAAAATGTTGACAACATTTTAAAAGGCTCTTTTAAAAAAAGAGCTTGACAAAGTTACTTTTGGCCAGTTAAATCCAATTTTAGTGTCAATGACTGGACCTTTGAAATCAAAGGGAATTGAGTGATAACTAACAAATCCTGTTCATTTTCATGTGTCTGCTCTAATTGGGACTAAAATGGATTTAACCTTTGGGCTACAGTTCCCGGAACCTCATAGTTCAACATTTGAGACTTTTCAGAACTCCACTTCATATATAAACCTGGTTCTCTTTATGAAAAAAGGGAACCAAAAGCAATCCGTATTGTAAAATTGGGTGTTCATGTGTTGAATTTTGCTACAAGAGTGGGCAGAATCACCTTCAGTATCTCAGTTGTTTTTTTAAGGATCAGTGTGGAAGAAGATTCAGCTGGAGACGGCTGCTGGTACCACCTACCGCAAGGAATATCTGCATTGCACTGCTCACCACCTCAATATATTGATAATCAAGCAAGCAACCAGTGACGGTGATGACATGATGGTCTTCAAAGGCCAGATTGGAGTTGACTACTGGAGTTACCAGGCAACCAGGACCGTTTTCCATCCACCATGAACGATGCAGTGATGTGTTAAAAGTCATGATGAAGTCTCGGTCCTATGGGAAATGGGATACAGCAAAGCAAATTCAGCCTTTGATACCTCAATCTCTGTGAAGAAAATGTGGGGAATCTTTTGTAGTTTGATGTGTTCACACTTCTGGGGGGGGGAGAATTTTCCCATGCCTGCTGAAATCTCCCTCTGTGCAAAAGTAATACTATTTTGGCTGCACCTAGATCACTACTTGGAAAAGGTACTCACTATTAGTATACACCAGGGTTTCTCAACCAAGATTCTCCAGAATGTTAGGTTTTTGTGAGAGACAGTGAATGGGAAAAATAAACATTTTTTTGTGCTATAGATATAATAATTTTTATGCAGGGTTTTCCTGAAATCTGAGAATTATTTCAAGGATTCCTCCAGGATAAAAAGATAAAAGATTGGCATACAGGATACGGCTTCCACTTTAGAAAAGGGGTGAGAACCGTGAAGCCCTCTAGATGTTGTTGAACTTCAACTCTCAGCCTAGGCAACAGTGAAAAGAGATGGAAGGTTTAGTTGAACAATTGCATGAATCCTACTCCTGCTTTAGAATGAGACGTGTCTTTCCTGATTGAGTCTATGCATCTGCAATGTGGTCTTCCTCTTTTCCTACTGCCTTCTACCTTACCAAGCATCATTATCTTTTCTAGGGTGTCATGTCTTATCAGGATATGGCCAAAGCACAACAGCCCCAGTTTAATCACCTTGGTTTCTAGGGAGAGTTCAAAGTTGATTTGCTCTAGGACTCATTCATTTATCTTTTTAGCCATCCAGGGTATGCACAGAAGCCTTCTCCAGCATCACATTTCAAAGGAGTTGATTTTCTTCTTATCAGCTTTCTTCACTGTCCAGCTTTCACAACCATACATGGAATTGGAAATACGATGGCATGGGCAATCCTAACTTGGATAGTTGCCCACCTCTATTTTATATTTGTGTTTGCCTGTCTGTGTAAGAGGCACGTGTAAATGTGTGTCCCCTGGTTCTGTAGCCCACACCGGATATTTTCAATGGGGCCAAAAAGATTGTGCATCCTGGGGTGGGGCATAACCAAAGGAATGTTAAAAGGGGAAACTAGTAAATATTATGGTTCCATTATTTAATAGATTAATTGGTTAGAAGAATGAGAGAAAGAAAAAGAAAAAGCTAAGGTGCAGCTGGCAGATTTCTTTTTTTAAAATATTACTAATGATACAAAAGCTTATTAAAAAGCTGCAGCTGACAAGGCACCATCCTAAAAGAAGCATTCCCCTTTTAATTTGATGGTAGTTTAGAACAAATGCATTACTATTGATTTAAAGCCAAGGTGTATCTAACCTTTTTTTCCCTTGTCATCACTCTAGCACACCTTGCTAACCAGACCATCCTTCCCTTAGAACCAATCAATCCACAAACAAAAATGGAAAGTCAGTAATGCATTTCTCCCTTTTTGGTATATGGATGTTATATTTCAAATAGGATTTTCACCATTGTTGCCAAAGTGTGTGTATCTCATTAATGGAAGGGAAGTGTCACTTTTGATGGTGGCAAGGCAGAAGGCACATATGTTCTGAAAAGATAAAGGAACAGAAAGCCCTTTGCTTATATTACAGAGCATGCTTTCTGATTTCCTCTCTATCATCCTCTCCAGCAGCCCTGTGCCAATTCTGTTTGGCAACATGAGTACAACGATGGCGGGGGGGGGAGCAAGAGGAAAAAATGAAAAAATATTCTGAAAATGCTGTAGCATCTTTATGACTCACAGTCACCTCCTGAACTGTCATCTCTTTTTAATATGATTGATGGCAGCAGAAAGATGATGGATGGAAAGCCTTAGATTGTCAGTGGATCACTGGTCTGAGAAGGGCATGCACTCAAAATGATTACAGAGGTAATTACCTGTGAAAGATGTCCTACTTCCAGATAAAAACAGATGATGAATGCATTCCATCCAACCCACAGCATAAGCCACACGGCATACTAGAGGGAAGAAAGTAAGAGAGAGAAAAGGAGCAGAATGACAGTTTAAAATGTATTACAGAGGAGACTGTTAAAAGCAGGAGAGTTCTGGCTCTCAGAAACTTACCCCCCATCACTCTCTGTTTAAAAAGAAAAGCCATCAACAAAAACTCCCCTTTCACCAGTGTTGTTCATATCATTTTCTAGCTAGCAAAATCTGCTGTTTGCAGATGCAAACAGAGAGGCAGCAGCGGGACTAAGACTGCCAGGGAGCTGCCTAAATCCCCTGGATAGATGCCTGCTACAGTCAGCATTCCCCATCTAGCTTCCAAACATATTGTCATTCATTTATTTAAACAACTTCCAGAGGGACAATTATGTTAGTTTGTTGTAGCAAAAAAAAACCCCAAAGCAATCTATAGCATCTTAAAGACTAGCACATGTGGCAAATGGGTAAGCTTTCTTGGACTACAGTCCATTTCATCAGCTGCATGGAGTGTATCCAAAGCTATATAATCGTGGAGGTGTTGTGGGTGCAATGTCATTGCTAAAATGCAAAATTTCCATCTCAGCCTGCTGCCTGTACTAAAAGCAAATGGCTGACTATGTAGATGGTATGGACAGAAGAGGTTTGGCTTCTGGGACCATGGTCTTCACTTCACAGACAGAGAACTATTGGCTACAAATGGGCTGCACTTCAGGATTGGGAGGAATGTCTTAGGTTGTAGCATGTAAAATCTGATCAAGAGGGCTTTAAACCAAACCCTTGGTGGATTGGACATAATAGCTCTAACATCAGTCCAAAGGCAAACTCTAAACACAAGGATGTGAATTTTAGAGGAGAAGCCGAGGGAGAGAATGGAATTCACTATAAAACTGACAGTAAACTAACAGGTGTGAACAAACAGGACTTCAGATGTTTAGACATGAATGCACACAGTTTGGGAAACAAACAAGATGAGCTTGAGGTCCTTCTGCAGGAAGATAATAACAGAGACTTGCTGGAATGACTACCATTATTAGAATATAACAACTGGAAGATATAACCTATTTAAAAAGAATAGATGTGGCAGAATGTGACAAAGACAAATTCATTTGTACAGAAACCTATGACAGTGATTAAAATGGACCAGCTGAGAGCATTTATGTAAAAGTAAATTAAGAAAGAAATAAAAGTAACATAATGGTAGGACTCTGTTACAGGCCAACAATCCAAGAGATGATGGATGATGCTTTTCAGAAGCTCATCTCAGAAATCTCAAAGATGCAAGTATTAGTAGTTATGCAGGACCCTGATTAATCTGATATGTGTTGGGAGACTAACTCTATTAGCATAAGCTCTCCAACAAATTCATGATGTACCTTGCAGATAATTTCCTATTTCAAAAGGTAAATAACAAGTGGATTGATTCTACACAGGTAGATGGAGTTGGTCACTGGAACTGACCGTGTAATTCAAGAAGGACGGGTTGCTTATCTGTAACTGTTGTTCTCTGAGTGGTATCTGTGAACTCACACAAATGGGTTTGCTTTGCCAATGCAGAGTATCATTTAGAAACTTCTGGAGCTGCTATGTAAGCATTTTGGTGATAGTCCCTCCTCCCCTGGTCCATGTGACCAGCCCAATTCCCACTCAAACCTTCAGCTACTTGGATACCGAAGCAACAGCCAAAGGGACAGAGCATGACACACCAAGTGGAGAATAGGTGTGTGTTGTATAAATTCACAGATGACCACTCTACGAACTACAGTTCCAGGTAATCAACCTGTCCTCCTTTTTTTTGTGACTCAAACAAATGGGAGACTAGCAAGATACTTACCACAGGAGGTGGGAGTGTCATGAGACACAAGGGAAAAAAATGGCTCTCCCAAAGTCAGCACCAGCCCTGGACCTGGCACCCAACCTATAATGTGTAATAAAGTTCAGGATGAGATGAACTAGCTGCCCTGAAAATGTCCTCCAGAGACACACCTTTTAGAAAGACTGATGAAGTAACCACAGCCTTGGAAAAATGGCTACGCACACAAACAGGAGAGGGGTTTTTTAGTCAGTTTGTAGGCCAGAGGCATGGTAGAAGAGACCTACTTGGAGAAGCATTGGGATGACACAGGTAAACCCTTCTTGTTTGAGGATTAGCACACAAAGAATTTCTGAAAGTGAAAGTCAGCAGTTCTGTTGACATAAATGACCAGATCTCACTTAATATCAAGACAGTGCACAATATGCTCTAGGTCAGTAGTAGGGTTCTGCATAAACACAGGGAATACAGTGTTCTGGTTTAAACGAAAGGCAGATATCATTTCAAGAAGGAAGGAAATGTCTGGTCTAAAGACCACTTTGTTCCTGTGAAACTTCAGGTATGAAGGGTCCACACAGAGGGTGCACAGTTCTCCTGCTCACCTGGCAGATGTAACTGCCACCAAGAAGGCCATCTTTCAGGTAAGTAGATTAATGTCACAGATTGCCAGACACAGACCTTGGCAAGGGATCCAGATTGCAAATCAAGACTGACAAAGAGAAAATCAGAAATCACCCAGTTATCCTAAATGAGTTCAAATCTGCAAGGCCAGATGAACCGCATCCCAGAATACTGAAGCAACTTCTGAGCACTTGCAGAACCACTTACCATCATTTTTGATAAATCTTGGGGAACAAGCAAGGTGTCAGAGAACTGAGGACAAACATTGTTCCTCTCTTCAAACAGGGTAGAAAAGAAGAACTATAGGTCAGTCAGCCTGACCTCAATACAAGGAAAACTATTTTAACAGATTATACAGGAGTCTGTCTGTAAATATCTTGATGACAATGCAGCGATCAGCAGGAAGCAGCATCGGTTTGTCAATAACAAATCTTGAAAAACTAATATATCTTTTTTTGATCAGGTTACCAGTTTACTAGATGGTGGGATTGCTATGCATGTCATTTATCTGAATTTCAGCAAAGCATCTGATAAGGTCCACCATAATATTTTCATTAGCAAACTGATTAAATATGGAATAGATGAAAACATCAGACGGACTAATAATTGGTTAGAAAACCATGCTCAAAGAGTCATTATCAACTGGTGCCCTTCAAATTGGAAGGAGGTCTCAAGTGGAGTGCCACAGGACCATTTCTCTTCAACATTTTTATCAATGGCTTAGATGACTGGGTAGAAAGAAACCCTATCAAATTTGAAAATGACACAAATCTGGGAAGGGTGGCTTACATATTGGAAAATAAAAACAGAATTTAAAAGGACTTTGATAAACTAGAAAATTGGGCAGAAGTTAATAAAATGAAATCCAACAAGGATTAATGCAAAATTTTACATTTAGCCCACAAAAACCAAATGTATATGTATAGGATAGGGATATATGGTTCAGCAGTACTACATGAGAAAAGAACCTTGGGATTATTGTTGATCATAAGTTGAACACGAGTCCACAGAGTGATGCTGCAGCAAGGAAGGTAAATGCTATTCTAGCCTGAATGAATAGGAGCATAATTTCCATGTCAAGGGGGATAATAGTCCCACTATACTCTGTGCTGGTCAGGCCTCATCTGGAGCACTGCACTCACATCTAGACACCTCATTTTAGAAAGGATATAGATAAGCTGGAGCAGGTTGAGAGAAGGGCAATGCGGATTATAAGAGGGATGAAGAACAAAACATATAAGGAAAGGTTGAAGGAGTTGGGCTTGTTCAGCCTGGTGAAGCGAAGAAGGACGAGTGACATGATTGTACTCTTTAATCATTTAAAGGGCTGCCATAGGGAAGAGAAGATAGCCCCAGAGGGCTGGACCAGGTCTAAGGGTTTTAAGTTACAGGAGTATGGATTTCAATCAACATTAGATGAAATTTCTTGACAGTCTGACAGTGGAACCAATTGCCTACCTAGAGAGGTGGTAGGGTGTCTTTCTCTGGAGGTCTTCAAAGATGGGTAGACAGCTACTTTCTGGGGATGTTGTAAATGGACTTCCTGCACTGAGTGGAGAATTGGACTTGATTGCCTACAAGGCCCCTTCCAATTCTATGGTTCTATGAATTCTTATAGGAGGCTGTCCTCTTACAAGATTAGAGGCAAGTTTTCTACAGGCCTGCCTCACACATTCCAGCCAGTCTTGAGTAGGCTGAGAAATTGAGAGGGTTATCTTGTTTTGGGGTGAAGAAAACCTGACAATCTTAGTGTTGATCTAAGTCTGATTGTGATCAATGGGTCTTAAGTGTAACGAAATTAGCCTAGGAATCCATCCCTGTCTATACATCTGCCAACTGAAGGTGCTACTTTGTGTATCTACTCATCTCTAGTGAAATAGCTGGTGAGACCAACAACTGAACAGACATAGGAACTTGGTGACCAATCAGCCACTTTCTTTATATCCCACCTGTTTCCCAAGTCTGGGATTCAAGGCACACACATGTAGCTAAAGACATACAAAAAAATAAGATTTAAATATTAATAGGCTGTCTATAACATTATAGGACTTTGGTAACATTTCTGCTGACCTTCCTATCAGCACACTTGCTTGAGGATTCTGAAAGTTGCAATCCAACTTGGATTGGTAGTTTCAACTGGCAGTTCCAGCTGTTGAATCAGCTGCTCAATTGTGTATTTAGAAGCTCTGCTTTTTTATATATAGTAACACTTGACATGCCCTGGTGACTTCTGATTTTGACTGGGACCATAGCTCACAGAAAGGGATGGTCCTGTTCTAGAAAAAAAAAATCCACAGCATCTACAGTATGGTGGTGCTTTTACTATTTTGGTACCTACCAGTATGAGGTATTTGGATCTGTACTGAATGGTGCCAAAAATGCCCAGGATAACAGCCATGATATGTAAAAAATTAGCCAGGATAGGAACCCACTGATAACCCAGAAAGTCAAAGATTTGCCTCTCCAGGGCTGCTATCTGAAAGAGAACAGAAATGGGCCAGAGCAGAGAATTACTCATTTAGCAACATTTCACAGAACATTAAAAAGGAAGGAAGGAAGGAAGGAAGGAAGGAAGGAAGGAAGGAAGGAAGGAAGGAAAACATACCACAAAATGAATGAGAAATCCCACAGGCTATTAGTTACAACAGATAAGATGTTGGCATGATTCATTGGCCAATATTAAATAAATGTGTCATGGTCCAAATGGATTCTTTAGGAAACATCATAAGCCAAAAATGAAAATGGAGAAACTGAGCAAGCAAAATACAAGTACTTATCAAAGTCTCAGAGATACAAAAGGATGAAAGCAGTTCTCAACATTTTGGTTGGAGGGCAAGAAGACGAAGTGCCCCAAATTCTTTTGAGCCCCCCAAATTATTGGCTTTACAACAATGGTGGGAAACACAGCCCTCTAGATCTTATTGTACTACAAATCCTCAAAATTGGCTATACTGGTTATGGCTGATGGGACTTGCAGTCCAACAGTGTCTAGAGGCTGTATTCCAAGTGGGATATTGTTCCCACTTTTTAGAAGGTGACCATGAGATAAGGATTTGGCCATTGGAGGAGGGGTATGACTGGAGGATTTGTAGAGTTCATTAAGGGTCTATCTACCATTGTCAGGATTAAATGGGGAGAGGGGTAGAGCAAGTGTGGTGTAGCGGTTTAAATGTTGGAATAGGGTTAGATTCTGCGCTTGGCCATGGAAATCCACTGGGTCATGTTACACACTCTGAGGCTCCAGAAAACCCTGTGATAAGTTTGCCTTAGGGTCTCCCCAAATTGGAAAGAACTTGAAGGCACACAACAAGGAAGCGCATGTAAACATTAAATATCCACCACAACAGTATGATCTAAACCTCACATAAGACAGAAAAATAAAGAGATATAAAATTAATTCAACTACCTTAAAATACACATTCAAATTCAAACAATAACATTTTATTTTAAAAAATGCCTGTACAAATGAAACATTTTCTCACAACTGCCAAAAGGAATATAATTTTGTATCAGATATATCTTGCATAGGAGGACTTTTGAAGGTGGGTGCCACTGAAGTAAATGCCCTCTCTCTCTCTCCCTCTGATAATTGCATTTATCTTATGGAAGGCAAATGGAAAAGGGCCTTCTCCAACAATCCAAATACATGAGCAAATTCATATAAGATGGTCTTTCCAGTAGCTCTTCTGTCTTGCTAATGTGATCACTGTACATTTCACTGACCTCTTCCTCTATGACTAATGCACCAAACCCGGACCTTGGAAATTTATATGTTAAGGAAAAACACGTTAAGGTTATGAGCAGCGAGTAGGGGAGGTGTAGCTCCTGTCAAAAGTGATTTATGACCCTCAGATTTGATTGATTTATGACCGGTCAAAAGTGATTGATTTATGACCTGTCAAAAGTGATTGATTTATGACCTGTCAAGAAATGATTGACACCTATAAATTCCTCCCCCAAGTCTAGGGCGGGACACCCGGGAAAGGGGCCCCGCCCCCCCCCCACCCACGTGGTCCAAGCCGTCCAATGGGGCTTTTTAAACGGGGTTTCCCAGGGGGCCCCCCGCGGAGCCACGGACCCCCTCAGATCCAGGGGGCCAAATCACGGGCGACTTCCGACTCGCGCTGCCATTGGTCCAGCAGGGCCGTGTGACCCCTCAAATACCCCCCCCCCACCACCCTCGACCAATAGGGACGGTTTGGACCCCTAGAAGCACGTGTGTCAAACCGGCCAATAGGAAGGCACCCTTGGAGAGATATATCGTGGGGAGGAAGCGGCCATTGTTGCATGCCTGGACAAGTCCTGCGGAGACAACATGGAGGCGCCAACCAACCCTCAGCAATGCAGTATGGATGCAGATAAAGAGAATTGTCCACCAGAGGAAAGCCCAAATGTGGCACACTATGTTAGACTCTCTCAGCAGAGAATGCTGTAGCGCAGGTAAAAGGGGAAAAAATTGGAGAGTTCGGGGCTACCTTTTGGGGGGACCAGAAACTAATAATCATTGTTCTCAATTTTCAGGAACCTGGGACAAGCTGTGTTGAGGTCAATTGCTGAAAGGAATCCCAGGAGCCATCACAATAGCCTTGCTGAAGCTGGCAGCCATAGGGGAAATACAGGTTTGTGAACATATATGAGGGGTCAGTAGGTGAGACATATTTATGGGGCCCTTTTTAAAACTTTCCCCTTGAATTTTTGGACTCTGTAGAGCTGGTGACCACACAACCTGCACATGTCAGAATGCAAAGGATCTTGGGCCTGGAAGCCGCACCCATTTCATCAAAGAACAGATGGAGAGCAATGAAATCTTTGACAAGAGTCATCCTTTATGGATTATAAATAAAGTCCTTGATGAATATCTAAAAGGAAATGCTGGGCTTGTAAGAAAAAAACGAGGGTAGCAGTCACACACCTGTCAATGTGGAATAAAAAAAACATATCTAAACATTTGAGGAAAATATGCAGTAAAAAAACTTTGAAATGTATTTTAAGAAATCATCATACGGATATTTCCCTTTAAAAATTCTTAATTAAAACAAGCAATTGTGAATCAAGTTTTGAACACTCTAACCAGCATGATGAGGGCTGAAAAAACCTATCAATGTCTCAAAAATCTGCTGAAGCCTACTGACAAAGAATATATAATTATGTCCAAACTGTAATTAAAAAGAGACCTTATAAAAGGCCTAACTGGAATAAAAACAAACCTGCTGTAACCTCTGTAAAAATAAAAATGTTGAATAAAAGAAAATCATCTGTTCTTTTTTTTTTTTTTCCAAAACCTAGTAGGAATAAAATTTCCAGGCCTTTCTGTCTAAACAGACTTCTTTAACATTAAAAGAGCTCCTGTTTGTAAAACAGTCCTTAATTATGATGCTTATTTATGGCCTATGCAAGAAAAAGATAAAACAGACCTATTGATCTGAAAACAGGAAAAATAAGGAATGCTGAATATTTCCAGGCTAACAACTTCTTTAACATTAAAGAACTACTGTTTGTAAATAGTCCTTAATTATGATGCTTATTTATGGCCTATGCAAGAAAAAGATAAGGCAGATCATTTTTGAAAAACAGGGAAAAATAAGGAATGCTGAATATTTCCAGGCCTTTCTGGCTAAACACTATAAAACAGCCTTCTTGTGCTTATGAAAACTTTAAGGAGATGCTAAACAAGAAACAGCTCCCTTCCAGGATAGGTAAGCATGTTCATATTCTAAGCCTGTGCATTTTGTGTGGGGAAGGAACTCTATTAATCTCTCTCTCTCTCTCTCTCTCTCTCTTCTATTCCATTAGAGCATTTTGTGTGGGGAAGGAATTCTATTAATTTCTGAAAGCAAGCATTACATTCATTCTCTTTAAAATGGTACAATTTTTAATATATTTTTTCCATTTGTGTATGCTCTGTGTGTGTGTGCATGTGTGTTTAAAATGGTACAACCCAGATGCATGTGTTTGTCTAGATTTTGTGTTAAACCAAAAAACAGTTCAAATACTTGAATATTTTTTATTTAGAATTGCAATAAATCATTTAAACAGGAAGCAAAAGCCATCTATAGGTTATAAAAATTTTTAACAAGGCTAAAAGCCTATCCTTTACATAATGGGTTGGCGGATGTGTGTGTTGTTCAAACATCATGAAAAGCCCATCTCCCTACAAAAGAGAAAAAGAACATTGTTAAGTACTGTACACTAATGTGGGTCATTACACTTTACACAAATAGAGTTACCTTTCTGCGGTTTTGTGTGATCCAGGCTCCTTTTTTTCTTATCAAGCATTCTGCATAATACTGTGAAAGATCTTGTAGCAATTCACCTTGCAAAGGGTTTCCATTCTGCAATAAAGTCTTAGTAAGAAATCCAGCAAACCCCATAATAGTTAGAATTCTTCCCCAGTTGGTCTGTCCATCTTCAAACGTTGTCTCCATCACTAAGTGAAAAGTGCGCTTGGCAACATCAACTGAATCTATTTGAAGGGAAATGGCTGTTTTTTGCTCAATTTCGTTTTGAACCATAGAAGAAATTTGTTGTAAAAATAAATATTCTTTTTGAAGGTGCCTTGGGGGTGAGTCTCCACACACCATACGCAAATAACATTCAAAGAGACTGAATGTTTGCTCCTCCATGTTATCTTGAGTCTGTTTCTAAAAAGCATGCGCACTAGCTTTTTTTCTTCCTCTGGACAACTTGGGCATGTCTCAGCATGCCTCTCTACAGACTGCCTGTTCAAGCTAGCATGTCCATGCAGGGTTCCGTTTCCCCTCTGTGTTCAGGCTGTCCCATGTTTATTTTACCTTCAGATTCAATGAAGCATGATATGTCTCACTACATCACTTCTCATTTTGGTTGTTCTTTCTGACAAAGGTGCATATTTTGTTGTTGTTGAAAACTTCCAGGACATTGACACAATTTGCCATGTCATCTGAACAAGCAGGTAAAAGTGTTATGTTTCTTTTTAAGGGTCTGTTACTCCCCAAAGTAACAAAGTGCCTCTGCTAAGCTAAGCTAAGAAAAGACAGGCTCTAATATTTACCCACCCACCCCTTTTAGGTCCTAGCTCTGAAGGGTGTGGAAGAAAAAGCATGGAACTAGAAGACTCTGATTTTGGTAAAACAGAAACTTGCGTTTATTGGCGTGGGGCTGGTGGTTAAGGGTGTCCTGCCAAAGCATAAGAATTTACTAATAGAGCTCTTTGCTGTTGCAGTTATTACCAAAGAGCAGAAGACTTCGCTCCAGCACAAAGCTGAAAAGAAAAATAATGCGACCACTGGTGAGTATGGTTATCATAAGCCTGTGCTTTCAATCCCCAAAGTTGTGCCCCTGCTAAGCTAAGCTAAGCTAAGAAAAGACAGGGTCTGGAAGAAAAAGCATGGAACTAGAAGACTCTGATTTTGGTGTAACAGAAACTTGTGCTTCTTCTTCGTGGTCTCTGTGCCTTCATACACTAGGAGCTTTAGCACCTGCGCGGAGCGTTCGGAAACTTCTAGAGCTTGTTCGCTTGGCGGGAACCCCTCCCCCATGCCGGTACTGCGCATGCTCCTCCCGCCGAGCAACGGTCTCTCCTCAGTTCTTTCTCGTCCGCCGTCGCGTACGGAAGGTTCTTTAGTTTGTTCCTCTCACTTTTGTGCTTGGCTTGCTGTTTTCACGGTTTTTACGGATTTTGGACTGTCTCTGACCTCTCTTTCGGACTCCCCCTTCGGCTTTGGTCTTTTTCGGATTTTCGCAGTTTGGCGTTCTTCGTCTTATGTCCGCGCTCTTCAAGAAGTGCGTGTCCTGCGGGCGCAAGGTTGCCCTCAACGACAGCCACAAGGAGTGTCTCTTCTGTTTGGGTGAGTCCCACAATCCGGACTTGCCCAATTTGCCGGGATTTTACTCCCCAAACTCTCCGCAACCGGTCCGCGAGACTTAAGTCTTATTGTTGGGAACATCTCTGCGGGCGATAGACGAGACCTCCACTTCCAAGATGGCCGACAAGAAGACGACCACGCCATCGACGGTATCGGCGGCTGCCGTTCCGTCCACCTCGTCGGTATCGGGCTCGGTACCGGCGAAAACGCCGATCTCGGCGTTACCGAGGATCCCGAAGCTGTCGGCGGCTGCCAAGTCAGCAAAAGGATCCTCGACGGCGAGGAAGGCTGAGGCTCCCCTGACGGAGACGCCTGCTAAGAAGCGCCCTGCTCCGGACGGAGGCAAGGGCAAGGAGAAGGAGAAGAAGAAGAAGGAGAAGAAGCGCTCCCCGGCTGGGGACGTTAGACCTCCTACTCCTCCTCCTACTCAGCAGCCTTCCAAAGGGCGAGGCGAGTCCGTCGATCTCTCGGATGATGAGATCGAGGACGTTCCCCAACAGCGCCCGGACTCGCCTGTGGCAGACCCTCCAACCCTGGTGGAGGAGCGCCACCGCCCTCCTAGCCGTCGCAGGTCGGCCGACCTGCAGCAGAGAGAGCCCTCTGCTTCTCCGGAGCGGCGTTCGACCTCCTTCCGGTCCGGTCCCGCTCTTCCGAGCGTCCGGTGGCCTCGCCGCCTCCTAGGGAGACAAGAGAGGAACAACCTCGCTCGTCTGCCTCCAGATACACCTCGGCGTCCTACGTGGCCAGGTACGCGAGGGAATCTGAATGGAGAGAGCGCCCGGCCTCTTATCGGTCACATTCGCCATCGTACCGGGATCGGTACCATCGTGGCCCGAGTCGCTGGAGACCTTCCGGAGGTCTCGGTCACCTCGTCGACAGCGCGAATCGTGCTCGCCTAGAGGGGACGAGGCTCGGTACCGTCGACGCCGAAGCCGATCTCCGTCGGACCGCCGCTCCTTCAGCCGCTCTCCCTCTCCTCGATATCATAGGGCGAGGGAGCCTTCACCTCGGTATCGGGCGATATCGCCACCTCCTAGGGTCACGGCAACGGCAACGCGCCCTACGGAGTCGGTGGTGACTGAGCGGGCTACGACGACGTCAGCCTGCCAGACTACCCCTGTCACCACTAAGAAGGTGAAGTCAGTAGTCAGCCAGCCCAAGCGGGACGCTGCTACTACCACCGCCCCGGCTGCAGAGAAGCCTAGGAAGGCAACACCTGTGGCGACTGCGAAGGAGCCGGAAAGCGAGCGGCGAGAGGACTCACCGACCTCAGAGTCGTACGACTCGAGTGCGGAATCAGAGGTGTCTGAGGCGGCCTCCCAGGAGTCTCCTCCGCTGGGATTCGGGGACCCGATCCCAGATTCTGCTCCAGAGGACGTCCACCAGTTCTCTGCGATGCTGCTCCGCATGGCTACTACCCTCGGCCTTAAGATCGCCGATGCAGAGCCGGAGGACGACGATCCAGCCTTCTCCGTCTTCGAGGAGAAGCGACCTGCCACGGCCCCGCTGCCTCTCCTGCCCCGGGTATCCAGACTGGTGAAGGCCGCCTGGGATACACCGGCCTCGGCTCAGCCGATACCGCAGCGGTTGGAACACCTCTACAGGGTGCAGAAGGATAACGCCGGTTATCTCTTTAATCACCCTGCACTGAACTCTGTGGTGGTCGAGTCGGCACAGACGAAAGGCTCCGGCAGGCAACACACCACCCCGCCGGACAAAGAGGGCAGGAAGTTGGACGCCTATGCAAGAAGGTTCTATTCAGCTGCCTCCTTGCAGATCAGGCTGTCCAACACTCAGGCTTGCCTCGCGGCATACCTGAAAAAGGTGCTCGATCGCCTGCAACCGGCGATGGAGGCGGTACCGGGGGACATCCGCCAAGCCTCCTCCGTGATCTTCAACGAGGCCATCTCCATCGCTCGGCAGCAGATGGCCTCCTCCAGGCACGCAGTGGAGATTGCCTCCCGGGTCATGGCGGATACGTCGGCCTGCGCCGCCATGCTTGGCTGCGACCGGCCGACATCCAGGAGGACACCAGAAGGAGGATTGAAGATCTCCCCTTCGATGGTGAGGGCCTATTCAATTCGTCCACAGACGAAGCTTTGGACAATCTCGTCAAGGCGAGGCTGACCGCCAAGAAGATCGGGCTACAGCCGGCCACGCAAGCCCGCAGGACCTCCACCTTCCGCCCATCCTGGCGACGATCTTCCACCTCGTCGTTCCAGCGTTCGGCCCAGTCTGGACAGTCGAGACCGTCCTCCGGCTCATCGGCCAGACGCACGATTAGGCGACGCCCGGCTTCGTCCAAGAAGTCCTCCTCCGAGACAAAGTCTCAGTTTTGACGTGCCTGGCAGGACCTACCAATACCCACTCTTCAGCCTACCATCAGCGCTCGGAGACCGACCGACTCTTGCTCGACATCTCGCGGAGTGGCAGTGTGTCACTACGGACTCTTGGGTGCTTTCCATCGTCCGTCTTGGCTACGCCATCGAGTTTCTCGATATTCCTCCTCGAGGCGTTTACTATTCCACGCCGTCGAGTCCGGCCCTCCTGGAAGAGATCCAATCCCTCCTCCAAAAGGGCGATCGAGCAGCTCCCACAAGAGGCCAAGACCACCGGCTTCTTCTCCAGGTACTTCACGGTACCGAAAGCCGACGGTACCCTCCGGCCGATCCTACACCTCAGAGGGGTGAACTACTACATCCGCCCCAAAAGGTTCAAGATGGTCACGATACCGTCGATCCTGCCCTTCCTACATCGAGGGGACTGGTTCGCCTCCATCGATCTCCGAGACGCATACTTCCATATCGCCATTCGCCCGCAGCACAGACGGTACCTCCGCTTCGCAGTCGACGACACCTGTTACCAGTACAAGGTGCTGCCGTTCGGACTCTCGACTGCCCCAAGGGTCTTCACCAAGTGCATGGCCCCGGTGGTATCCTTCCTGCGGACGAAGGGTGCTTCTGTCTTCCCTTACCTCGACGATTGGCTGTTGGTGGCGTCCTGCAAACAGAGACTTTACCACGACGTCCACATGACGTTGTCACTCCTGACCCGCCTTGGCCTACGGGTGAATCCGAAGAAGTCCCACCTCGAGCCGGCAAGGATCTTGGACTTCATCGGGGCAACGCTCGACTCAACCTCCGCCAGGGCGTACCTACCAGAGTCTCGAGCCCAAACCCTCATCCGGGCCGCCGCTCACGCGCGTACGGCCCCGACGTTATCTGCGAGAGGCGTCCAGTAGCTCTTGGGCTACATGGCTGCGACGACCGCTGTGACATATCTCGCCAGGCTGAGAGCGAGACCTCTTCAACACTGGTTCGTCCGCATATTCGACCCCCTGCGAGACGAACAGACTCTCCGACTGCAGCTGCCAGGAGACGTCCGCTCATCCCTCCGATGGTGGCAGTCGCGACGCAATCTCATGTCAGGGATGCCTTTCCAACAGCCGACACCAAAGGTGACGGTAACGACTGACGCCTCCCTGTATGGATGGGGTGCCCACTGCGGCGATCTCAGAGTCCGCGACAGATGGACCGACGACGAGACCGCTCTCCATATCAACGCGCTGGAGCTGCTCGCCGTCTCGAAAGCGCTACGGGCGTTCCGCCACGTCGTAGCGGGGCGGACGGTCCTGGTTCTGACGGACAATACCACCGCCGTCTGTTACATCAACAGACAAGGAGGGACTCACTCCACAACCCTGCTCAACATTGCACTCGACTTGTGGGAATGGTGCATTCGCCTGCATACGCATCCCGTGGCAGTTCACCTGGCCGGGCAGGAGAACACCACGGCAGACGCCCTCAGCAGGGACACCTCATCCCATCACGAATGGTCTCTCTCCGGAGAGGTGTTCAGACTGATTCGGGACCGCTGGGCGAACCATCGATCGACCTCTTCGCGACCAGGGAAAACGCGAAGTGTCGCCGATTCTGTTCCAGAGCGGGCCACGATTGTGTCTCCATCGGGGACGCTTTCCAGTTTCCGTGGACCGGGGAACTCCTCTACGCGTTCCCGCCGTTCCCGCTGCTCGGCCGGACGATATCGAAGATCCTCGCCGACCGAGCCGACGCGATCCTGGTAGCCCCGTACTGGCCGAGGCAACATTGGTTCGCACCCCTGCTACAAGCCGCACGAGACGACCTGCTCCGGTTGCCACCGACACCGGACCTGCTCTCCCACTCCGGCGGCCGAGTCCTCCATCCGGACCTGCCACGCCTGGCCCTCCATGCCTGGAGGATATCGCACTAGACGATCCCGTGCTCGGTACCGTCCTCGTCGCGGCCAGGAAGGAATCCACCCGTCGCAACTATCAATACAAGTGGCGACGCTTCCTGACCTTCGCTAACGAGAGGAGTGAGCTGGTATCGCCCGCGGGGCTCTCTACCGTCCTGCATTTCCTCCTGCACCTCCGGCAACAGGGGCTGGCGTTTCCATCCCTGAAGGTGTATCTTTCCGCGATCGTGGCATACCAACCACCACGATCGGCTGCCTCGGCCTTCTTCAGGAACGATACCGTTAAGCGGTTCCTGAAAGGACTTCATCATCTCTACCCGCCGGTATCGCCGCCGCTACCGCCATGGTCCCTCTCGCTGGTGCTCTCGCAGCTGACAAAGCCGCCCTTCGAGCCGATGGCGACCTCGGATGATAGGCTCCTCACCATGAAAACTGCCTTCTTGGTAGCGGTGACCTCAGCGAGGCGAGCGGGTGAGATCACAGCTCTTCGATCCGATGAGCCCTTCACGGTCTTCCACATAGACAAGGTGGTCCTGAGACCTGACATCTCGTTCCTGCCTAAGGTGGTGTCCAGTTTCCATCTCAACCAGGACATCATCCTGCCTGCCTTCTTCCCGAACCCGACGACACCGTTGGAGCGGTCTCTCCACTCCCTGGACGTGCGTCGGGCCGTGGCCTTCTACATGGACAGGACTGCTCCCTTCCGACAGACGCCGCATCTCTTCGTTTGCTATGGGCGACGTCGGAAGGGCCTCAAAGTGTCCACCCAGCGCTTCTCCAAATGGGTGGTCCGGACTATTCAACTGGCGTATGAGCTCGCGAGGAAGCCTCCGCCAGTCCTGCTTCGAGCCCACTCCACCAGAGCGGTGGCTACTTCTGCGGCCCTCCTGCGAGGAGTTGACCTGCATGAACTCTGCCGTGTGGCGACCTGGTCCCAACCATCGACCTTCGTGCGCCACTACAGGCTCGACTGCCGGTCGCGCAGAGATGCCCGGTTTGGACGTGAGGTGTTGGCTTCCGTGCTGTAGGACCTGACCCGCCGTCCGACCGGTAAGCTACACAGTCTCCTAGTGTATGAAGGCACAGAGACCACGAAGAAGAAGACAGGTTGCTTACCTGTAACTGTGGTTCTTCGAGTGGTCATCTGTGCCATCATACACACCCGCCCTTCCTCCCCTCTTTTTCAGGTCCCTGTAGGTTCTACGGCGGACGACAGAACTGAGGAGAGACCGTTGCTCGGCGGGAGGAGCATGCGCAGTACCGGCGTGGGGGAGGGGTTCCCGCCAAGCGAACAAGCTCTAGAAGTTCCGAACGCTACCGCGCAGGCGCTAAAGCTCCTAGTGTATGATGGCACAGATGACCACTCGAAGAACCACAGTTACAGGTAAGCAACCTGTTCTTATTGGCGTGGGGCTGGTGGTTAAGGGTGTCCTGCCAAAGCATAAGAATTTACTAATAGAGCTCTTTGCTGTTGCAGTTATTACCAAAGAGCAGAAGACTTCGCTCAAGCACAAAGCTAAAAATAATGCAACTGGTGAGTATGCCTGTTTTGGACAGTAAAAAAGTTTAATAAATGATGAGAGAGATGGGGGAGGTTCAATTACTGATGCCCGGGTTTTCCCTCTGTTTTAGACAATAGTGAAGAACCAGCTCATAAAAGACAAAGACCTGAATCCTCAACCTCTGCAATTGATCAATGTGTAAAAATGGTTGAACAGGATATGTAAAACTTGACGATTATATGTGTGTGCTCAACAGGTCTGGAGAAGACTGAAACATAGTGTCACAGCTCTGCACAAAATTACAGTACAGCTGTCAACAAAATTACAGATAGTTTACAATGCGAGATGAAATTAGTTGATTGAGATACTATTAAAAGCCAGTCTTAACTATTTGGTTCCTGTAATTCAGCCTTTTGAAAATGTGCAAGTAGGGGGGGGGGCAATCCTCACTTTCAAGCTCCAAAAAGTAGGAAACAAAAGAAACCTAACAATGAAAAAGAATTACTGGAGAAAAAGGTCTATTAAAATAATAAACAGAGCAAAAAAGATACTTTTCTATCCTCCAGGAAGGGGGCTAAAAAAAATTAAAAAACCTGCTGGTCAAATGATGCCCTCTCAGGAGGCTTTACAACAATCTGTGCCAGAATTCCTGGATCCTGAAGGTGTTAGTACACCCCCTTTTTTGCCCAGCACTCCAGAGCCAGCATCCCCACATAACCCAGAACCGGCACCCGTCTCCCCACCCCCACATAACCCAGAGCCCGTCAGTGTCTTTGCAGAGAGGATTGGAAGATGGGAGTGGTTCAATGAGAGGTTCCAGGCATTACGTATTGCTGAAGAGTCAATTTGTAAACTTAGACCGCATAAGGTCATATGCAGAGGCTGTGGCTGCGCTACACCAGGCTATCCAGCAAGTTCTGGATAACGCTAATGCCAGATTATTTCCTGGGGACTATCTATTCAGTTACGTCTGCAGGCTCCTGGTTTAGCAAATCCTCTGTATGGAGCTCTAAGAGCCAGATATTTTGAATGCTGAGGCTTTTTGTCTCACGTAAGCAAACTCCTACAAAGTAATATGGAGATCTGTGCAGATGGAACACTCAGTCTGGTTGTCACCATTGTGCGTGCTCCCACGGGGAGGGGGGCGTCAAGAGCCATACGGTCTATTCCTTACAGCTGAATCATTGCTAAAAAAGAAAACACCTAAGGTGAACCCAACCAATGTGGGCAACAATTTGTGCTTTGCTGCCAGTCTTGTGGCAGTAATGGCTAGTGAAATCCCCACTGACGCAGAACTGTTTAGAGATGCTAGCAAACTGCATCAGGAGTTAGGTTGGTCTGACCAGAAAAAAGTATCCCTTAGTGACATTTCACTTGTTGAAGAGCATTTGAAGGTCAATATCCATGTTGCACGTTATTCTGACAATGGCTGGGGTCTTTTTAAAACACAGGAACCCGAGGTATTCAAAAACATACACTGTATTATGAAGGTCATTTTTATGGGGTACTCAATGTGAAAGGTCTTTTTGGAGCCCGGAATCTCTGCACATATTGCAATAGTGTATATGTACATACCCATAACTGTATGCACTATTGTCGCATGTGTCCGGAAACCGATTGTGCCTCTACCGTGGATAAAATGGAAAGATGCTATAAGTGCAAGCTATTGTGTAGATCCAAGGCCTGTCTAAACAGACATAAAACACTGGCTTTGGAGAAGAAGGTCACATGTTCTCCTAGGAAGTTCTGCCAGAAATGTGGCCGTTATGTCAAATATGACCATTGTGAGGGTGACTGTGAGGAAGACAATGCTCTGTGTGTTGGGGAATTATTAAAAAGGATGAAAAACATCTGTGCTTCATGAAACGCCTTAAGTACCCTCATACCTCCAGGCCAGGGACATATTTTTTGATATTGAAACCCATCAATGCACAGGTGTCCATGTTACTAATTACTGTTTTGCCTTTGAAGGGGAAACTGTAGAGTGTTTTAAAGAGGGTCTCAAATCAAGTAAAAGGAAGAAAAAGGGGCATAAGAATGAGGACCAGGGGGAGGAGGAAAAGCCCACATGGCCCCCTGCTGGCCAGACATGGGAATTTAAGGGTCAGGGATGTATGTCTGAGTTTATCAAGACTTTGCATAACAGATGGCAGGTCCTGATACCACATTCATTGCCCATAATTCAAAATGTTATGATTCTTACTTTATCATTCAGGAACTAATAAGAAAGAAAAACTGGATGTAGATATTATTGCTCAAGGAGGGAAGCTGATATGTATTACAGTGAAAGGGTTAGGTTTGAAATTCATTGATTCCCTCAGTCACCTGCCGATGGCCCTAGCTAAGCTTCCAAAGGCCCTCGGTTTTGGTGGCTCCAAAGGACATTTCCCACATTTTTTCAATACACCTGAAAACTGGGATTATGTTGGTCCTATGCCCAAAGCTGAGGATTATGGTGTTCAGTTTATGAAGCCTGGGGAACAGGAGAAGCCTTTAGCATGGTATGCAGAAAACAAAACAAAAACTTTTGACATGCAGAAAGAGTTGGCATTCTATTGCCAGCAGGATGTCAATATTTCTTGCACAAGCTTGTAACAAATACAGACATGAAATCATTAATCTGACAAAGGTTTACCAGAAGTCAGAGGCGGGAGAGAAAGACTGGGTAGCCATAGACCCTTTACAGTACCCTACACTGGCTAGTGTGTGTTTTGCAATGTACCGCTTTATGTTTTTGGAAGAGGATACCCTTGCAATCCCACAGCCTGATAGGTACCATAATCAATGTCACGACTATCTCAACCCCTAAGAATCAGTGGTTTTCATACCTTGAACATAAAGAAAACATTCAGATTCAGCATGCTCTAAAAGGTGGAGAGGTCAAAGCTGGCAAATATTTTCTTGATGGCCACGCTGTCATAAATGGTAAAGAAACAGCTTTTAATTCTGCGGTTGTTTTTTTCATGGATGTGTCCTGTGTTACCCACCAGAGGACTGGAACCCTCTGGTGGGGAACAGTGACCTAGTTTCTTTACAACTCCACACAGAAAAGGGCTGCTGAACTGAAATGTCTGGGGTTTGAAGTCAGAACAATCTGGGAACATCAGTGGAGAAACCAGTTAAAAACAGATGATCAACTCAAACAGTTTCTTGCTGAAGCTGAGTTTCCAGAAGCCATCAAGACCCAGAGATGCTCTGTTGGGGGTCGTACAAATGCAGTCTGTCTGTATTACAAGCCTAAAGAGGGTGAGGAGATAAAAAATGTTCTGATTTTACCAGCCTATACCCCTTTGTCAACAAAACAAAAGACTATCCTCTTGGCCACCCCAAAATTATCTATGAGAAGTTTCAACCACTCTCAGAGTACTTTGGCTTCGCCAAGCTTGAAACACTGCCCCTCGTGGGCTGTTTTTCCCTGTTCTTCCTAGTAAAGTCGGTGGCAAACTGATGTTTGTGCTCTGTGCAACTTGTGCAGAATACCGCCAGTTGGACCCCTGCAATCACACAGATGGAGAGAGAGGGCCTTGCGTGGGAACCTGGTGTACTGAACTGAAAGTGGCTATAGAAAAGGGTTACAAAGTGATAAAATGTTCTGAAGTGTGGCATTTTCAAAACAGGAACAGCTTCTTATTTGAACAGTATATTAAATTACATCTGCACCAGAAACAGGAGGCTTCAGGGTACCCCCACTGGTGTGTCAGTGAAGAAGATAAAGATAAATATATAGATGATTTTCATGAAAAGGAGGGGTTACTTGCGCAAGGAAGAAATTGCTGTGAACCCTGCAAAGAGACAAATTGCCAAACTGTTTTTAAATTCATTGTGGGGAAGATTTAGGCGGGGGGAAGAGAACCTGACTAACACACAAGTGGTGAGGGATCCTGATGAGTTCTTCCACCTTTATTTTCTGCAAAGTTTCAATGTTTGAATTTATTGATAAGAGAAGCTGTGTGCGTGTCGTGGAAACGTTCTGAGGACCGCATTACAACCTCAGGTAGAAAGAATGAGTTCATAGCTTGCTTTACCACAGCTTACGCTCGCCTTGAACTCTACCAATTGTTAGATAAGCTTCAAGACAGAATTCTGTACCACGATACAGACAGCGTGATATTTGTGAGTAGGGAGGGAGAATGGAACCCTCCTTTAGGAGATTACTAGGGGACCTCACCAGTGAAGTCCTCCAGATCAATATATCACAGAGTATGTGTCAGCAGGCCCTAAAACGTATGGGTACAAGCTTTCTGGTGGTACAGCTTGCATGAAGGTCAAAGGGATTACCCTGAATGTTAGCTAAGCTGTAAAAAATTAATTTTGACAGTCTTAAAGATCTGGTGTTTGACTACGTCTCAGACAAGAAGAAACGGAGAAGGCACTCATGAGATAGTTGTGCAGCAGCCAGGTATTGTAAGAAATAAGCGTCAATGGTCTATCCATACAAAAGAGCTTAGGAAAACTCAAAGGGTGGTTTATGACAAGAGGGTCATTACTGAAGGGTTTAAGACTCTCCCTTATGGTTATTGAATATGGATACACGCTGGCAACATCCCTTTTCAGCCATTCTAGCAGGACCAAGCAACTGTGGCAAGTTGTTTTGTAAAAAATATCCTGGATAATGCTCGTAGTATGTTTTCTGTGTTACCTGAGAATATTCTGTGGTGCTATAGCTGTTGGCAACCATTGTACAAGGAACTCCAATGTAAATATCCCTTTATTCAGTTTGTAGAGGGTTTGCCTGATAAACTTGATAATGAAGATTTGTTACCCCTCAATAAAATAAACTTCTTGGTGATAGACGATTTGATGCTGTCTGCCTCTGATAATAGTGAAGTTGAAAAAGCCTTTACAGTATGTACACCACCGGAATCTGAGTGTTTAACACAGAATATTTTCTGCAAGGGAAGGAGCAGGCCCACACATCTAGTTAAACGCAAAATACATGGTGCTGTTTAAAAACCCAAGGGATAAATTACAAATTGCTACGTTGGCTCGTCAAATGTTCCCCAGGAAATACTAAGTTTTTCATGGAAGCATTTGCTGATGCTACGAGCAAGGCATATGGCTACCTTGTCATAGATTTACAGGCTACTACCAGAATCTTATAGGTTACGAACCGGCCTTTTCCCTCCAGACTGGCCTGCAGTATACACTGTGAAGAAGGGTCAAGCTGCTTACCAAAAGGGCTCCCCTTTAACTCCCTTCCAAAAGCTTTCTTCTTCCGCATCCCCTTCAGGTCAACATGTCTGGGTGTGTAGAAAGAAACCTAGCTCTCTTAAAACTGCTCAATGATGCCATTCCAGAGGAAAGCCTTTTTATGCACAGCTTCAGATGACCTGGTAACCATCAGAAATAGCTATTCAATGTATTAAAAGGCAACATTCCTCTATCTCCCCACCAGGTACGTGTATTGAAAAAGAATCGCCATCTAATAAAAACACTGGGTAACAGGAGAGTCTCTCTGAGAAGAAAAAAGTACTTGGTGAAGCAGTCTGGGGGTTTTCTGGACCCTTGTAAGTTTTGCTGTTCCCTTAATAACGAGTCTTTTAGCCAATCACTAATGGAACATGCAGAAAAGATGTATTTGGTCCCTAGCCATCAGCTAGAGCAACTAAAGGGATCATTTCCTAAGGAGGAGAACATCAGAACTAAGGCCATTTATACCCTGGATGCAGAGATGCAGAGGGTACCGGACTGACTTAACAGAATATGAAAAAGCTAAACAATACGAGGCTTTGCTTCAAAAGTATTTAACACATGTCAGGCGGAAGGAAACAGAAAAGGAAGGCCTGAACCTGATTCTACCTCATCCACGGCAGTCATCTCAAGATGTGGAAAGCCTAAACCTGATTCTACCTCAGCCACAGCAGGCATCTCAAAATGTTTTGGAAAGCTCCTTTGAGCCACTCTTTCAAGAAGTTCTGGAAAGCCTGCCTGCTAGATACAAGAATGCAGCAAAGGTGTTGTTAAAGAAAATGAAGCAAAACCAGAGTATTTCTTCATGGGATGACAAAGGCTCATTTGTGTATAAAGGAAAGTCAACGGGCTCAAATATGCTGGATTTGGTCAAGGGTATTACTGAGACGCACGCCTTACCAGCCAAACACACTCCAACAGGTTGGGATGTTTTTATGAGGGCCATGGCAGAACTAAATGTTCCATCATCTGTAGTGGGGAACCCTGCCAACCGAGAAGTTTTGGACAACCTAAAGAATCCAAATGCATCCACGCCACGACTGATTCGCACACCCTACCTCTCACGCCAGGACTTTGAAAAAACAGAGACAGACTAGCACTCCTACATGGCTCCACTTATGATTCTGCTGATGTTTTTCAGAAACATAAATAAAAACATTAAAATATATTTTGCCGTCTATGACTCTTGCTTTGCGATAAAAAACACACATACACAAGAAATTCCTTTTAAAAACCCTTCCTAGAGGGTATGTTTATTGGGAAGATTGCCTGTGAAAAGCACTGCATGTTGTACACCCCTGGGCAGGTTGAAACATGTTTGGGACAAGCCTGGGCATGTTGGGACAAGCCTGGACATGTTTGACATGCCTGGACATGTTTCTCTTTGTTTTTACATAATCTACAACCATTCATCGTTTCTTTGCAAATCATGAGAATATAAGTCTTGAATATTTTTAAATGTCAGTCCTTTACAGCGGTGCTGCAGAAAAAACACACAATGGTATCCACAAACCACAGAGTCTGGGTCTTGCACCTGTCTGGGTTGAAACATGGTTTTGCTGGCATTTTTTCTTAAAAATTTCATGATGGTTTTAGGAAAGAGAGGGTGATCTGGAGGGTGTCCATAATAAAAAATTCACACAACTTTTCCCTTCTGTTAAGTAGATAGCTAGCCAGTGTTCTCCAGGGAGATTGTGAGGGTGGGTGTTGATGACTAGGCAAATAGGCCTTTGTAGCAGCTTCTCTCAGGAGCATGCACAAGGGAAGACTCCATAGAATAGCTTCCGCGTGTACGGATTTAAAGAAGAGGATGCAGCTTTAATTGCAGTCTGTCCATCTTACATATAGTCAAAAAGGACATTTCGCCTGTGATTTATCTCTATCACATTGTCGAAGACAGCCCTATCCGATCATATTTACTGTAGTGGGCAAGGGCCTGGCAAATCGAGATTCCATCTTTAGGTTTCCAGTTTTAAATAAGAATAGTGATCCCTGCCTTCCTGATCTGGAGTAAGGTCAAATGCAAAAAGGGTATAACCTCTCGCATATTCCTCACGGTTGACTAAAGAGACCGGTCTTTCATACGCTTGCCAGCAATCTGCACCAAACTCATGTATTCTCTGACACAGTTTCCGTCTTCAAAATTGGGCTGAAATGGTTTTGTTGGGATCTGCTCTCCATCCAAGTATAAGGCCGCAAAATTGATGTGATAATGTTTAAAGTTAAAAGGGTTTTTGTTGTAAACTCCACTGAAGACTTCGTGGTTCTGAACCAGACCTATAACCACCTGTTTGGGTAATTGGCCCAAAAAGAGATTTTCCTGATTGGAGACACGGCTTCCTCTCAGGGATGCTGAACACTTTCATGCTTACACGGTCCACAGGGTATTTAGCATTGCATGTCAGTAGAGCTTCTGCATGACCTAGCCGGACTCCTGGTGCCACTTTCACCTTCTTCACAAAAAGGGAAGCTGATAAATTTCTGTATTTTGTACTGGCTGTTTGCTTCATCAGTCATTAAGATGAAAGCATCTTTGTTGCGGGTAAGTTTAATTTTCATACAACTCCATTTAGCAGCAATTTTTCTTTGAAAAAACAGGTCAGTGTGGAGATGCCCCAGCAGATCTACCTTTCGGCTTTCAGCTGTCAGGTTTGCTCTTTAATAAAACCCTGATTATTCCCTTCCAGATCTGCCGATTCATGTTCTCCAGCCGTATCTTTGTAAAATAATCCTGCAGAAAATTGGCTTGCAAGGGTGTCTTCGCTGTAGTTCAGCAGAGATTCAATGAAGGCTCTGTAAGGATAGCAGTTGTTGCTCTGGCTGATGAGGCGATCCCCCAAAGTCACATCCAGCTGGCTAAAGATAGAGGCTATTGGATAATTCACAAGCCCTACTTCAGCATCTCGGGGAAGTTTTGTATTATCTTCCTAACAATTTTAAGAGAAATATAAAGGAGAGAATCATTAAGGTCTACATAGTCTTCGCCACTTCCTGCTATAAAAAAAATCTCAAGTGCTAACTCTGACAAGAGCTGTCAGTGGGGGCACCTCAATATACCAAACTTCTCTGGATACCTTGTTCTGGTGCCAATGGTGATGGGTGGTTCCGGTGTGCATATTTCCAAGCCAGCTGGATAAAAGATGATGCTGTGTTTTAATACTTCCGCCGCTGCCTGCTCCTCCTCTCTCCTTCTACGGTTCTCCGGTTCCGAGTTTTCTTTCTTCCCATGCGCTTCCTTTTAAGGGCTCGGGGAGGCCCTTTAACCTCACCCGTGATGCTTTTCTTTTTTACCCTCCTCCGTTGAACATACATCAGGCCTGATCCTTCTTGTGGAGCTGTGGGGTTCATTTTATTTATAACGGGGAGGCTCAGTCACTCACCGGGCTACATCTTTAGCAATATTATGAACAGCAGTTTTAACATGGGGTTTAATGATGGTCAGGCCTCTTCTCAAAAGTGGAACTGCTTTTCTGAAAAGGCTTCTGAAAATCCCACCAAGCCCAGACCCATACATAATAGGGATCCCCTGATACCCAGGAAGCCCATTTCCTGCCTGGGCCCTGTAGTAATCTCTTTCAAACTGCCGGGTCACCATAGGGTTTCAGGATCACCATCTTTAAAAGACTGAGTATTCTCCTGGGAATTGTAGCTTCACAAGCACCTTACCAAAGCGAAATGGCACTTTTTGGTTCTGGTCTGTCTTATCTCTATAGTGATGGTGTCTATGTGATGCTTACTTACAGGGATGTAGTGAGGTTTGTCATAACCAATATTGACACATTCGTTGTTCTGCCCCTGCACAGGAACGCAACGCAGCAAAGGCACATAGAAGTCCCCGACTACCTGATGTTCCACAATATCTGTGTAAATATATAAGGTGTTGAAACCCCCAGTGATGTCTGCTGCGAAGGGTGGATTTTTGGCTTGCTGATTGTGAGGTAATCCTAATATGTGGGCTAGTCTTCCTCCAGTTAGGATTTTGTATGGCCCGTTTGATTTAAGCCTAACCTTTCTGGTCACAGGATTGTAATGTAGAAGCACTTCAGGGGGGTCACGGTCCGCTGTTATCAGGTTGTTCATGTTTTCCAACAGTTCAGGAACACTGGAATAATAGCCACGTTGCAGGTTGAAGGGCCATGTCTTCTTCTCACTTGCAATCACAAATTTGGTCTCAGAATTGATCAGTGTTCCAAGTGCGTGGATGCTGCTTTGGGCTAAAACCTACTTCCCAGGCCCAGGAAACTCCCAGGGGCCTTGCTCGGATGGTGAAAGCTGAAGTTGTATTTTTGGAAGAAGCTGCACAGGCACTGCTGGGGAGTGTGACATAAAATCCGTTTTCCCCATTTTTCTTTCCCAGGTCTCTACACAGGTTCACCAACTTCAGAAGCAAGCACCCAACTGTTGAACTTGCTAGGCCAGCCTAACCATTTCACTAGGTGCTGCTTTCTCTTACCCCGCCCTTTAGTGGCTAAGATTATTTCAATCCTGTACACTTGATCCTGTTTTGCATTAACCTTCTGTAACTCTTCAGGATAAAAGCTTCCAACTATGTCCTCCCCGTGATAATCTTTCAGCAGGAACACGAGTACTGTACTTCTGATAACTTGGTCCACAATAAATACTTCTGTAGTGAAGTTCTGTTCATAGCCCTTGGCAAAAACACCCTTGCTTTTAGAAATCCTCACATGATCTCCTTTTCTGAGTGAAGGAAGCTCCTTTTTGTTTGGGTAGTCTTCCATATACTGTTTTCCACACTGCTAGAGAATTGGACTCATTAACATCTGCAGGCCTCGCTTTGATTGTTAGAATGAGGAAAACTTTGATTATAACTTTTTATAAACAGGGGAAGCACATCAATATAGGTAAAAGTATTATTAGCCGTGAAATACCTCCACATTTTTGTTTTTAAAGTTCTATTAAATCGTTCCACAACCCCTGTCTTGACTTCATTATTGGTAACAAAATGATGAACCCCATGTTTTTTTAATAGACCACTTACGGCCTTATTTAGAAATTCCCGGCCAGATCAGTCTGTAATTTGTCAGGTTTTTCTCCATCTTGCACGAAAATGGTGTTAAAGGCTTGGACACTTCTCTACCAGTTTTCTCCTTTAAAGCTAAAGCCCAGGCGTATTTAGATAGAATATCTATGACTGTTAAAATATACTTATATCCTTTGTTGTATTTAGAAAAATGATGCATATCAACTAGATCAGCCTGCCACTGAGAATCCACTTTAGATACAATAATCTTGTTTCTCTTTAAAATGAGTTTTCGCTGGTCTGTGTAGCGTATAAGCATCTTGCCCAGAAAGCCATTGGGTAACCTCCCTTCTCCTTAGTTTCTGGTTCTGTTTTTTGGCTTCCTGAAAGAGGGTGTTCACTCCGCCAAACTCCCCAACTTCCCCTGGTGAATAATATATATCCCTTAGGATTTTTTCATGCCCTGCCATTTTCCCGGCTAAATAAGTATGAACACGCATGCGTAACAAAACCGTTTTTCTGTTTAGAAAGACAAAATACATGTTCACTCCTCGGGAGTCGGTGGAACATTTACAGTCACACAACTCTTGTCAGGTTGTTTCCAGCAATATCAGCGTGCAGGTCTTCCTGTGTGGAAAACAAGGGGAGAGAAATAATATAGATACATATTTGATGGGGGTGGCTTTGAGAAAACAACTTATTCCTTACTTCTGGCAACTGGTAACCCACCCATCAATATTAAAAATAATAATAAAAAAGCTCTTACCTTTAAGCTCTCATAGCCTGAATCAATTTCCATGCTTTCATTCATCTCCTCTTCAACCAGCGTAGGTAGAGTTGGCTCGGGGTCTCCCGCCTCCATCGCCTCTTCAGTCTGAGTGGCTACACCATCTGCAGCTTGAGTATCAGGACTCCGGTGGGGTATTGGGAATTCCCTTCTCCCCTATCCTCTGGATAACTCTTTTTAAATTACAACAGCAATCGCATTCAAGAAATGGGTCTTGAGTAGCAGTATCCATACTCCAGACCGTGGAGCGTGCGTCTCAGGGTCATCAAATGTCAACTGCCTTCTAGGTTGAATATCGAAAGGTGAAAGAGGCCAAGTATAGCGCGCAGGACCGCGTGCGTTTTAGGGTCATTAAACGGCGACGGTCTTCTAGGTTGAATATTCAAAGGTGCAAGAGGCATCAAAAGCCCACCAGGACCATCATACCTTGGGGAGGGGCGCCTCCCATTCCCTCGCTTATGGAGGGAGTCCTCCATGTTGTCTCCGCAGGACTTGTCCCGGGCATGCAACAATGCCCGCTTCCCTCCCCACGATATATCTCTCCAAGGGTGCCTTCCTATTGGCCGGTTTGACACACGTGCTTCTGAGGGGTCCAGGATTCCGTCCCTATTCAGAGGGTGGTGGGGCGGGCTATTTGGGGTTACACGGCCCCGCTGGACCAATGGCAGCGCGAGTCGGAAGTCGCCCGTGATTGGCCCGCGTGGATCTGAGGGGGTCACGTGGCTCCACTGGGGCCCCATCCGGAACCCGGTTTCGACTCCGCCCCATTGGACAGCTTGGACCACGTGGGTGGGGTGGGGTACGGCCCCTGCGGTGTCCGCCCTAGTACTTCCGGGGGAGGGAATGATAGGTGTCAATCATTTCTTGACAGGTCATAAATCAATCACTTTTGACAGGTCATAAATCAATCACTTTTGACAGGTCATAAATCAATCAAATCTGAGGGTCATAAATCACTTTTGACAGGAGCTACACCTCCCTACTACTGCAGCGACTTTAGGGAGCTGGGCATGTTTAGCCTGGAGAAGAATGCTATGTTGAAATATTTGAAGGGGTGTCATATGGAGGATTGAGCAAGCCTGTTTTCTGCTGTTCCAGAGACTAGGACCCTTTTTGTTCCACACACCCAACCCACCATAGAAATGGGAGAGGGATGGGACTGTGACAATGCTTATGCACATTGTCACAGTCCTGTCCTTCTCCTGTCCCCAAGCGGCATGATTGCGCCAGAAATCATTGATGGGTTTTCCCCATCAATGATCGGCAATCACACCACCATCACAGACTTACCTTGTCTGTGGAGGCCCTGGAAGCACAAAGGCTGTGCCTCCTGCCTCACTGCAGCCTGGGAAACTACCCAGCTGCACTGGGGCAGTGAGAGCTATCACTCTTCCTGGCATACGGAGGCAGCTGGTGTGAAGGGGAGTGCTCCTGTTGCACTCCCCTCCTGGCAGAACCAACACTGGGACCCACACCTGATGTCTCCGTGACCAGATAAGGTGTGAAAAAGGCCTAGGACATGGAGCAATGGCTTCAAACTTCAGGAAAGGAGATTCCATCTAAACACTGGGGAACACTTCCTACTGGTAAGAACAGTTCGACAGTGGAATACACTGCCTCAGAGTGTGGTGGTGTCTCCTTCTTTGGAGGTTTTTAAACATAGGTTGGATGGCCATCTGTATGGAATGCTTTGACGGTATATTCTTGCATGGCAGGGGGTTGGTCTCCATGATCCCTAGGTTAAGAACCACTGATCTAGTTCTTCAAGAAAGCATCTACAAACATACTAAATTATATGGGTGTTTATTTTGTGTCTATTCCTAGATATTGCCATCTTGTGTTTTTCTACCTGTTTCTGGTACAAACAGCTGGAAGATTTATGTTCAGCAGTACTACTAATCATTCATTCTGCTTCTATTTTATTTTGTTTTGGGATAAATTAGAACCTGATACATTAAAAAAGAGAGAGCTAAAATGGTGCAGTTTGAGCATTGGACTATGACCTGGAGACAAGGGTTTGAGTCCACATTTGGACACGGAAGCTCACTGGATGACCTTGGGATTGTCACACACATGCACAGTCCCAGAAAACCCAGTGATAGGTTTACCCTAACTCAGAAATGACTTGAATGTACACAACAACAACAAACCTTATAAAGAGGCAGCCAATAATGGCTTAAGCAATGAGGACTCTGAGAGACCAGAGTTCAACTCCCCACCCAACCATGGAAATCCACTGGATGTCATTGGATAAATCATACTCTCCTAGCCTTAGAGGAAAGCAAGGGCAAACCTCTTCTGAACAAATCTTGCCAAGAAAGCCTTATGACAGATTCACCTTAGGGTTACCATAAGTCAGAAATGATTTGAAGACACACAACAAAAACCACCATTTAAAGAAGAGAAAAAAGGATATAACTTTTGATTCCTAACAGAAGTAGAATTTCTTGGTGAAAAATTTACAACCCAGACTATACAGTAAATCCTCCAAATATGGTGCTCTCCAGATTTTTTAGATACTGTTTCATGTCATCCTCGGGCAGCATACTGATCAAGGATCATGGGAATGGTAATCCAATGCATCTGAAGAGGGCCTGGTTGCAGAAGGCCTCAGCACAGCAACATTATTCTTTTGTGGTGGCAGAAATAAGACAGCCTGTTCCCAAACCAAGAAGCCCCAAGCCTCTAGAGGTTATACCTTCTTCCAATGACAGAAATGTCTCTTCCACACAGCACAATTGCTGCAGTTTGATAATACTTTAATTGTCATGGAATCTTATGACTGCTAGTGATGATGCACTGAAAAGAAAAAACTAATGCAAGTGTTACCCTGTATGTTGGGGTTCCCGGGAGGGGACCAAATAACCAAATAAAAGCACAAGTTAGGGGAATTAAGCTCAAGCACTCTCTTAAGCTAACGAGAGGCAGGGTAACTTCAGCTAGGATCTTTTACCCAATATATACAGCGTAGGGTCAGAGAGCAGTTAGGCAAGCTTTAAAGTAACAAATGATATTTTTTATTAAGAACAAGCAACACGAAAGACACAACAAATACTAGCTAACTTAGAAATAGAAATGGAGAGTTTCAAGGGAGTGGGTAATACGACACCTGGTTTCGTAGTCCTGGAGGGAAAGACGGGGTTCCGGGAGAGAAAGCTCAACGGGGTTCGCTGAGGGGAGTTTCCTTGGACAACTGGCAGCAAGGCGGGATGGAAGTCGGAGGTAGTCCCAAAAGTAGGGACCTTTATAGGGTGGATCGTGCCTACAGGCTATGCTATGCTCGGTGAGAACAAAAGGGATTTTGGAGCTGGACAAAGGAGTTGGAAAAGGTCAGGTTTTGCATGATGAGCTTAACGCTGGATGACAATAGTATGGCCAATATACTGATGGCCCAACATAAATACTGTGGCACTTGTAGTCTTGGAATGATTGAAGGTAGAGGGAATCTATGTTCAGTAGGACTATTAAGAAGCTAATTAGCCTAATCTAGAAGGTGAACCTGACCACGCTACTGATTTATGGTCTATTGTCAGCCTGCTCTCCTGAGGAAGACTGGTTTAAAGACAGGTACACAGGATTCTTGTCTGCAACATAGCTTCCTTCAGTGGACAGTGCTGAAAGGGTGACAGGAAACAATGAAGCTGGTTCCTTTTCTATTTCTAATCAATAACAATATACATAATGGAGAAAATTATCCAGACTGTCAGGAATCATGGCTGCCTCAGAAACAGGATTGACCTAAGACATTTTGCTATCTGAGGCAGTGTGCCAAATAGCATCACTTCAGAACTTGAAAAATTGTGTTAGCAGACTTCAACTCTCAGAATGCTGTCTATGGATTCTGGGAGTTTGAGTCCAAAAGAAACATTTCCAGGTTCTCTTTTCACCCAAGTTAAGGTGCAAAACACCCAATTTTTAGTTGTTGTTGTGTGACTTCAAGTCATATGGCAACCCTAAGGTGAACCTATCATGGGGTTTTCTGGGGCAGAGAGTGTGTGATGTACTCAAGATCACCCTTGTGGGTTTCCATGGCTGAGAAAGGAACTGAACCCAGGTCTCCAAGGTTGTAGTTCAAAGCTCAAATCACTACAGCATGCTGGCTCTCATAACACCCAGTGCTACCAAGTTATTGTGACACTTGAGGCAGGCAGTCCCTAAAATGCCTCTCCCCATCCACGTAGTAAAAATACCAGTAATCACATATTCAAGTACTGAACTATTTCATGCCTATTTATGACATTGTCTGAGGGGCTGCCTTACTCTGACAGGTCTGTTCATAAAGACAGTTAGGTTCTTTTTCTCTCAGCAGTCTAGCCTTCCATTAGAGGGCAGCATATCTTCATCTCCCTTCCAGTTTTTACTTTATTATCTTCTTAATGTTTATTCATCCCCATTTGACCAAATTCCTTGTCCAAAGAATACAGAATTGCTTTCTTGATAACTACTCTTCAACCAATGGGTTTGTATCAGGGCTGCTTGTTGCTTAAAGAATTTCAGTTGATTAAATATCTGGCTTCTAAACTGCTGCAGCATTATAGTCAATTTATCAATAATCACATTAATTAAGTTGCCCCTTCACATTTGCGGTTTTGACTTTCATGAATTTGATTAATTGCAAATTTCTCCAATCCCTGTACCTCTACCTCAGGCACTTCTTTTCCAGGACAGCCTTCCTTCTCAGTGGCTCCAATCAGGCCATACAGCCCTTTATGAAGCTGTCTCTGGTCATCCTCACCCTCCTTCACCAGCCACTGCCTGGCCAGCTAAGGACAGATCACTGCACAATTTATAGCACCACAAACCCTCTCCTAAAGCCCCCCCATACCCAAGGAAGGAGATGGGTGAGTAAGAGCAAGTATAGGGCCATCATGCTGATCTACCCTTTTTCCCCTCTCCTTTCTCTGATCTGGTTTGGATCCTGGGTACCCATTCTCCCTAACATGCCTCAGCCCCCTTCCCACAGACACATTTTGATATTTGTGATTTTTTTTCCACATTTGCAGGGGTCTTGTACCCCTAATCCTAGCAAATGTGGAGGGCTGACTGTACTTCCTTTCTTCTAGAGCTCATAAAAGGGAAAGAAGAGTACAAAGCCTTGGTTTTACAGGTACACCTGTCTACAGTCACAGATCCATTCTTATGCTTTTCCTTAAGCATTTATCAGTCTCCATTCTCTCACAAACTAGCACATATTAACCACTGTAAAAATGATTTAGTGCTGCACCAGTCAACAGTCTTTGCTGCTTGGATGAACTTCAGTCCATCAGGAAAATAAATCTGCTTTTGTTTAGTCAGTATGATCTGTTCCTGAACATTAATGAGCAGAAAGATATGAGATTACATTTTACTATGGAGGGGATTAAATTTATATTTCAGGAAGTAAGAAGCTATTGCAAAATCTATATTAGCATCATATATCTGGATTCCTTCTCTCAAGCCTTCAGCAATCTTTTAGGTTCAGCCTTAGAGAGGTGCAGGAATGGATGGTGGAACAAGGTACCCAGGGAGTGAGACAGAGCTGGGAAACCTTCTAGTGGAACAGAGCTTTGCAGAGGATGTATTAGAACCAGACTTTCTGGCCAACCAATTTAATAGTGCAATAAAAACTGCCCTAGAGGTTGTGGCACCATCAAGAACTTGCCCAGTCACACAGCATTGGCCAAGACTATCTGTTTGGAGTGCTTTGATGCATGTTCCTGCATAGCAGGACCCTGTGGTCCCTTCCAGCTCTATGATTTTATGATTCTAAGACAGCGGTTCTCAACCTGTGGGTCGCGACCCCTTTGGGGGTCGAACTACCCTTTCACAGGGGTTGCCTAAGACCATCGGAAAATACGTATTTCCAATGGTCTTAGGCTCCATTCCCTCCTCGGTGGTGGTGTGCAAGCGCGAGCCACGCGCTCGCGTCCTCCTGCCCCCTTTGAAGTACCTTACTAAAGAAAATTTTCTTGGCATCGAGTGAGAGTGAGTTGGAAGGGCAATCTCCGACCAGCCACTCCGAGGCTCAAACGAAGCTAAAAACATCTAGTATAAGGAAGTCTGAGAAGGCAAGAATTAAAAAGAGGGTGAAAGGAAAATTACCTGGTAATGCAGTTAAGTCTGTTAAGGGCAGGGAAGGGCTCCCAACCGCTCCTTTAACTTCCGGTCGCCATGTTGAAAAGAGGCGTTCAGAAAGCAAGGGAGGGGGCTATGAGAGGAAAGAGCTCTCCTGACCAATCCAAGTTCGCCAGCAACACAACCACTCACACTCAAGCATGCGAGCAGCCTCTGCCAGGAGAAATGGCAGCCTCTCAGTCAGCACTTCCTTGCCCTTCTGTATTAGCGAATACAGTAGTGCAGGGCAATTTAGCATTGTGTATGGTGTCATTGTTCACTAGGAGTCAAACTGCAATGCCTATGGAACGTAAAGAAGTAAGATTTGAGCCTCCTATGTCCTCAATGTCTTCCCAGGGGAACGTGTCTGGGTGTAGCAGGGAGGGGAGAAGACAAATGATTGCTGAAGAAATGGAGGCGCATGTTAACAGGCAAACAATATTAGTGAAATTATTTCACAAAATACATAACAAGTTTAAAAAATGTATTGCAAGTTGGACAATTCATTGAATTTGAATGTAATGTCATTATTAAGCAGTCAACAAACCACTTCAATGAATCCTTCATTAAGACAAATGATTGCTGAAGAAATGGAGGTGCATGTTAATAGGCAAACAATATTAGTGAAATTATTTCACAAAATACATAACAAGTTTAAAAAATGTATTGCAAGTTGGACAATTCATTGAATTTGAATGTAATGTCATTATTAAGCAGTCAACAAACCACTTCAATGAATCCTTCATTTTCACGTGATTTTCCTGATGATACAAAAGTTATTCATGCTGAATCAAATGATGCTGGTGTGTGTTTACCAAAAAAGTCCACCTGTAGGTCCAAAGTGACTAGAGTTGAGGAATCTGCTTTGTCACACTCTGAACAAATCAACACTGAATCTGAAAGTGATGAGGAACCAGATTTGGCAGATACTCATGGGGATAATGACTCTAAATCAGATGGTTCTATTTCCGAGGAGGAGGATGCAGAAGATGATAATAAAGTGAGATTATTTTCCTCAGATTCTTTTAAAAATTTGCTGAAAAAGGTGTTGGTAACTCTGGGACTGGACAGTCTGGAGAGTGCCACTTCAGATATTGATAAAAACAAGAATGTTGCATCAATTGTAAGGAATAAGACTACAAAATCTAGTGTTATTCCCATGCCAGATTTATTTTTAGATTTAATTCAGTCTGAATGCAGTGAAACCAAATCTTTAAACTTTATATCACTTATGGTGGACTAAATATCAGATATTTACATTACGATTCATAATAGTAGCAAAATTACAGGTTTTGAAGTAGCAACGAAAATAATTTTATGGTTGGGGGTCACCACAACATGAGGAACTGTGTTAAAGGGCTGCAGCATTAGGAAGGTTGAAAACCACTGTAGACCTTGGCTGCATGCTGAACTGCATACGGAACAAACTATTGTCCATCTGTCGGAAAGGTGATGGACACAAAACCCATCAGATGAATTGTGTCAAAGACTGAGAAATGCTCATACAACTTATTATTCTCATGTTGATGAATCTCAACAATCTTATTTACAAAAGAAGATTCAAGCTCAAGTCCATATGCCCTATCAGTTATTTGCCACCTTTAACACCCAATTGAGTCCAGTGGCTGGTTGTGATGAGAGTTCATGAATGAGGATTCATTTCTCTGCAACTGACTTAGCCTCTTTCTTTGATCAGAAAGTGCCCTCAATTGTTGATTCATTTTTGCTAGATGGATCTCCATCTCTATTGCCATCTGTCGATTTACCACAGCCTTTGGCTCAGGCCATGTCTGAACCAGCCCGAGCAGAGTTCCGCTTTTCCCTTGTAACTGAGGCAGTCATGAGTCAGATTCTGATGTCTTCCTCCCCTACCTTACCAACCCTTTCCCTTCCTTCCTTTATCCAATTTTTCTGCCTCTGCTTCTGCCTTATATTTCGTGAACTGTTTGGCGAACTGTTCTGTCTTATGGGGTATCTTCCTGGGCTGCTTTAAGCATGCTGTTTTATGTCCCTATTAAAGAAACCTTCTCTGGATCCTTCACTTTGTGTTAATTATCACCTTGTGTCTCTTCTCCCATTTCTTTCAAAAATTTTGGAGAGAGCTGCCTTTCCCAGTTAATGACTTATCTGACCATACATGAACCAGAAGGGTTGAAGACCTTCCTCTTTGATTCACCACCTTAAGCCACTGAGCTATGTTTAAAGTGCTGAGATGGATAGCTTTTTTTTTAGATAGATATTTATTATGTGGTCATAGACTCAATAAAACAAGCAAAACAATAACAACATAGATGGTACAAAAGTTAAAAGCATGGATTTTATTCCATATATTGCTCTACTGTTATGTTTATTGTCTTCATCCTTGATTGTGTATGTTGGTGTTCTACCCTTTGGTAGAATAAATAAATGTTGTTGTTGTTGCTATCTTGAGTAGATCAGTCTAAGTCACAAAAATGGAGAAACTTTCTTGATCTAGATGACTTCACAAGCTGGGTGCAGTGGCACCAGCGTGTAATCCAGTTACTTGGGAAGCTGAGGCTGCTGGATTGCTTGAGCTCAGGAGTTCTGGGCAGCAGTGCACTATGCCAATCGGGGGTCCACACTAATTTTGGCATCAACATGACTCAGTGCTTAGAAGTGGCAATTTGCAGATAATAATTTGTGCATTTTTACTTTACTTTTATTTTATCTTTTCCATTTTATTTGATGTGTATGGCTTTGAAAGTTTTGGATATCAATATTTGCAAATAAATTAATAACTAAATGATTTAGTCAACAAAATAAGCAAGCTTTTTTTTAAAAATGAGAACTTTCCAAACTTTCCAAACCAAAATGAGAACTTCCAAACACATTAGTGTGTTGGCTGCAGTGTATAAGTGTGTCACATGAATGTAATGGGCGGAGGGGCTGCCTCTTCTGCTGCTGCAGTAGGTCAAACCCAGGTGAAGGGGCTGCCTCTGCTGCCATTGCTGCCCTGGCAGAGGAAGACTCTAGTGAGGGCAGGGGCAGCAGCAAGCCATGTGTGATAACTGAAGCCCCTGTCAGAGCTGCTGACGACAAGCAGCAGCTGTTGGTCCCTGTTGCTGAGGGTAGAGATGATGAGCAGCAGCTGTTGGTCCCTGTGGCTCTGGCTGGAGATGAGTCCTGCAGCTCAAGAGCTCCCCCTGCTGCCATGGACCAAGCAGGCGCGGACATCCCTCTGCCTGCTCCTTTAGAGCAACAGGGATCTGATTCTGTGCCTGCTCCTTTGGAGCAACAGGGATCTGATTCTAAAGAGGTTCTGGAGCCCGGTTCAATAAGCCCCCAATCAAGGTGGACACTCAAGAGGGCTGTACAAAGGGAGGCTTCCTTGGCTAAGTTTAAGAAGCAGTGACTGGACACACCTGTGCCTGGGGCTATATAACCGCCTGCATGGAAGCTTCCCTTTGCTTGTGGCAAACTTCTTACAAGCCCTCCTCTTGCCTGTACCTTGCTCCCAGCACCTGGTTCCTGATACCTTGAATTGATCTCTGGACCCTTGACTTTGGAACTCTGACTATGGCTTTGCTTGGCACTCTGATAAATAAACTTCCTTGAGTAAGTGCTTGCTTGTCTCCTCTCGGCTGGACTTTTCTGGCTCTCCCACTCTCTTCTCTGGGCTTGCTCACTGCCTGGGTCTCTGACCTTGACACCAGGCTCAGGTGGAGGGGCTACCTCCACCTACTGAATTACTATGTTGTGAAATGATGCATGTCTAAAAAATGTGTCACCAACATGAAAAGTTTGGAAAGCTCTGTTTTAAACTAACAATTAATGCAAATATGATTATTAAATGCAGTGTGCCCTGTGTATATGCTGGGGTTCTGTTCCAGGAAACCCCATGTAAAAAAGAAATGAGTGTTGCGTAGTCAATGGATGCAACATGCATGTACATGTGCCTGTGCAGATGTGCACACATCAATTCATTGACTATAATGGGAGTGAAGCTCCATATGACCAACTGTGCATTTAATGTATGCAGAAGTTGTGTCAGAAGAGGGTCACTGTAATGCTTTAAGCTGATGTTTCCAAAAACAACTTGTTAGGTCTAGGGAGGAAAAAAGATGTTGACTTGATTCCAAAGTGATGTTGTTTGCATGATTACTCTCTCAAGACAAATTTTAAGGCAGACATTCATTCATTTGTAGCTTTGTGATTGTTTACACACATAGGAATAATGTAAGCAAACTTAATAATGCTTTTCTGGACTAGGTGTCTGATAATGGTGTCTTCCAGATCTGTCAGTGTCTCAAGAATTGTTGATCTTTATTTCACTAAAGCAAAATGGAATATGGGGAACAGGGCAAGAAAATGCTTTAGAATCGAACATGGAGAATTTAAACACAACAAACTCTAACAAACCCAGAAGGGTCCTAGCTCAGAGACAGAACATTTATACATCTAAAAACTTGGTTAAGAAAATTGACTCCCAAAACCTGGGTTGACTTATTCATCAGTGTAGTACTATAGCTTAACTCCTGTCAAAAAAGGAACCATCCCTTTCACTGAGCAGAAAGGTAAAAGGAAAGAGTTTAGCATGTTCCAGAAGAACCTAAAAGAAGCACCTACTCCCCACTATTCTCTCCATTGCAGTGCTGGTTTTGGTCTTTTTGAATGCCTGGGCAGGAAAATGGTGGCTGCAGCAGCTCTGTGGTGCTTCCTCTCAAAGGAGTGCTGACAGAGTAGAGGCAGTTAGGACTTCTTTTAGGTTTTCTTGGGAGAGACTAAATTCTCACCCCCTTCTGCTCTACACAGAGAAGAGGATGTTTCTTTTTTTACCTATAAGATTTAAAACTATTTTAAAAAGACAAAAAAAGAGCCATCCCTTCTCTGAGTAGAGTGCTGAAAGTCATTTTTGAATGGCTGGGTCAGAAAATGGTGATGGTGGCAATGGCCAGGGGCAGCTGACCCCTTGAGGTAGTGCTGGCACTTTCTCTCTCTCTGCAGAATGGCCCTTATCCACAGGTCATATCAAAATCCATAATTCTGGCCCCAAAACCTGCCCTCGAATTATACATGAGTTCAACTTATATGCATGTATATATGGTACTTTCCATTCAAAAGGTTCTAGATTTGATCCTTAACATCTCCAGGCAAGTTGGGAGGAAAAATCTGAAATTCTAAAGAATATTTGCTAATCTTTGTGATAATACTAAGGTAGATGTATCATGGAACGGAGTTGGTGTAAGACAGCTTTGTGTGTACATTCTTTGATTTTTATCTTCAAATCTCAATGTCTGAATAGGGGCAGTTATGCACATAAGCATGTAAATTAAGCCCACTGGAAAAAATTGTTAACTGGTGATAGCAAGCCTGTGGTGTCTGGTACTCTGTGGACTTTATTTTATGTGGGTTGGATTCCAAAGTTCCATTCTTCTAGTAGAAAGAGTCCTGTTGGAGGAAAGAAATATGAGAATCCAGCCCACAGTAGGACTTTCCTCTTTCTGCCCTCAAGAACAATAACTTGCATAAGCAATGGGAAAGGGAGATTCTAGACCAGTGGAGGTGGCGAGATATTGGACCTTCAAAAGTCCACAAAAGCCCTTGCCAATACAACTACTGGAACTGAATTATGAGAATTGTACTTCAAAATATCTGGACAGTAAAATAATCTTCATCCATCCTGTACAGACCTGCCCTGAGTTATGGTCCTACCTCCATGCCAGTTAGCCAACAAAGACAGGTTTACAACTTGAGAACCTCACAAGTTAGGCAAGGCACATGCTTTGCATGCTAATACTCCGAGGTTCCATTCCTTCAACATTTCTACGGAGGGACCCTCTGAAACCCCAGGGAGAGCCACTGCCAGTCAGTGTTCTTGAGTCAATTGGGTTGGCTATGGTACAATCAACTAGTCATTTTTTCCAAAACTCCAAACTCATTTATATTCCATGTCCATGTCATTGCTCCCGCTCACGACCAGAGCAACCTTGAGATTAATAGCACCCTGATGGGCCATTATGCTTGAGCTTTGCTATTTCATTTGCCATATGCCTTGGGCTCAGTGGATATTACACATCAATTAAGCTGTACTGGAAACTGATATTTCCAAAGTAACAGACCTTCTGGAACTGCCAAAAACATGCCATGGGCAAGATCTCAGCTCAACCAGAGAAATATTAATCCTCAATGTGACAGAGATTTTGAGAGACTATCTGAAAAAGAAGGATGCTTGCCAAGAAAAGCGAGAATACAATGAATGCAAACTTTTCAGTTCTTTTTTTAAAAAAAATTATTAGACAGCAAGCCAAAACAAATAATCACAGATAAACAATGCAAAAGAAAATCATACACAAAACATAATCATACACCAATTTAAATCAAAACAATACAACACCTACACAACAACAAACTTAGAAAACTAGACTATCAATATGTAAGTAAACAATTTTGGCTGGCACGCAAATTTGTGGAATAATAAAGAAAAAGGTTAATAAGAAGTTTAACAATTATATAAGATCTTTACTAAAGGTCTGAAAAAGTGTTATAATAAAATTCTTCCCACATACACCATTATCGGTTTCTCCTCAAGAAGTTTTTTATAAAAGGGAGAATGTTTTTTTTAAATCATTTTATTCAATTTCACATTTAAAACAAACAATTTGTTACTGTAATAGTACATGACATATTTTTGATCTTCCACACTGATCTAGAATTTTTTTTCAATACCTCTTAATATTTCTATCTCTATTTGTACCACATTTTAATGATATTGTTACATGTCAGTTCTTGCATTTCAATCTCTTCATTACAGTTCCATGACTTACAACAGTAGCTTCCTCATTTCAAATCCTAGTCATGAATTACTCATTTTCATTCAACATTACCCAGCTATTCATTACTATCTGCCATTCCTTTTAATCTCCTGATTTCTCTTTTAATTCTGTGACAAAATATCTGCATTTCTGTTTTCTATAAATGTTCTCCACCACTGTTCTATAGTTGGTATCTGTTAGTTTTCCAAAGCTTAGCTTACTCTATCCTAGCTGTTGTTATCATATACAGAATTATTCTCCAATATTTCTTAGTATCACTACCATCAAATACATTTGTCATATTTAACAAGTAAAGTTCCAGTATTTTAACAAATTGTATTTTTAATAAATCACAAATTTTATTATGTACATCAGTCCAATATTTCTTGGCTCTGGGACATGTCCGCCACATACGATATATTGTATTAACTTCTTCCTGACATTTCCAACACAGTCCTGTACCAGTATTATAAATCTTTTTCAACTTATTTGGTGTCATGTACCATCTACGGAACAGCTTGTAGTAGTTCTCTTTCAAATTCTGGGCAACTGTAAATTTTTGTGTTTTTTTCCAGCTTTCTTCCCAGAATTCTAATTGAATTGAATGTCCTATTTTTTGAGCCCACGAAATCATTACTGACTTAATTCTTTCTTCTTGTCTTTCTTGTTGTAATATTTCTTGATATATATAAGATAGTAAATGAGAAGAATTCCCAAATAGTCGTTTAACCATTCCCATTGTCTCTTTTGGGTCTATTCCACAAGTCTTTAAATCCATTTGGAACCTTTCAGTTAACTGCCTATATGGAAACCAACTTAATGTTATTCCTTCCGATTCCAATTTTTCTCATGTTTAAATCTTATAGTTATTTAAAGTTGACCTTTCCAATATGTCTACATATCGAAGCCATTTGTCTGTTTCTGTCAGGAACAGATTCACTCTTACACGGATCAACAAACTTAATAGAAGATTTATTGTAACATAGTAAGGGATGCTGTCTTCAGACGTTAAAGCTGAGAATGGAACGTTTTCCCCCACCTTACACTTTAACAGACAGTTTCTCCTAAGATAGTTGTAAAAGAACAACGTCATCATGCCAAATGGTTCCTTTGAAATTCCAGCCAGAAGGAATGGTTGGCGCCTGGGAATAGCTAACAGCCTACTATCACTATTTCCTCAGTCTACTGCTATCCTAAAACAATAAAACATGGAGGACTCCCGACATCCTGCCCCACTTTTTTAAAAAAATATATACATAAAGATACACAAAATATAGAAAATATCACGGAACAGTAGAAAGACAAGAAAACTAAATAGTAATATGAATGCAGTAGCAAGTCAGTCGGGGCGTTGAGGAACATCAGCCGGCGAAGAAGTCAGCGAAGGTGCCCTCTTCAGCAAACTGGAATGAAAAACAGGATGAATAGCCTTGAGGGGAAAAAGGGAGATCTAGTTCAAAAGAGACATCATTAATAGCCCTTTTCACAGGAAAAGGTCCCAGAAAACGAGGGGAAAGTTTTTTAGACGGAGAAGGAAGGAAATGTTCTTAAAGAAAGGAAAACCAAATCCCCGGGCTGGTAAAGGGATTAGCTCCCTTTACGGTCAGCGAAACGTTTGTGGGAAGCTTTAGCGGATGCTATAGCATCTGAGAACGGATTGCCAAATGCCAGAAAATTTAGAGACCCAAGCAGAAACAGAAGGAGGAGCGGAGGAAGAGAGGGAGAGGGGGGGGGAAAGGGGAAGGAAGGAAGCCGTAAACTTCAAAGGGGGGTTTCCAGTAGAGGTATGAACCGCAGAATTGATGGCAAACTCAGCGAACGGAAGGAGCGGAGCCCAATCATTCTGGTTCTCAGAAACAAAACACCTAAGAAATTGTTCAAGAGATTTGTTAACACGCTCAGATTGGCCATCTGTTTGAGGGTGATAAGCACTGTTTAGTTTCTGAGTGACTCCCAGGGTTTTCAGTAGACAAGTCCAAAACTTGGAAGTGAAAATTGGATCCCTGTCCGAAATGATCACCGAAGGTAGTCCGTGAAGTTTCCATACATGATTAACGAACAGGTCAGCCAGCTGGTCAGCACGGGGTAGTTTCTTTAGAGGCACAAAATGACATTGCTTGGAAAAGTGATAAATAACAACCCAAATAACATGAAAGCCGTGTGAAGAGGGGAAAAGACACGATAAAATCCCATGCGATGACCGACCAGGGGCTAGCAGGCGCAGGCAGAGGTTGCAGGAGCCCTTGAGGTTTAGATGTGGGCGACTTAGAAACGTTGCAAGTGGCACACTGCTTAATGTAAGTTTGCACGGAGGGGTTTAATCCAGGCCACCAAAAAAGGCGGCGAATCGCATGAAATTTCTTCAAAAACCCAAAATGTCCAGCGGGTTTGGAATATGATAACGATGAAGTACCTGCTCGCGGGCAGCAGGGGGAACGTAGACCTTGGTGCCATAAAAGGGGAGGTCAACCCACTCTATTTTATCCTTGTTTGCCGGTAGCCAGGAGTCTGCATGCGCTGCATGAATGATAGCATCGGGGAGAGCGGAGTCACAAAGAGAGGAGGCAGAAAGCCTTGTCTTTGCTAATGCACGAGTATCACTTGAGAACCAGAGAGGAGGCAGGAAACAAGGTATTGGAGTGGGAGGACGTAGCAGGGGATTCCGCAAAACAGGGAAGTGGGGAGAGGGTCCGCCAGTTGGTTAGTTCGGCCAGGTTTGAAAAAAATTTTAAATCGGAATCTTGGAAAAATTCAGCCCATCTCGCCTCTTGGGGAAGTTTTTTAGCAGACTGTAAGGCTTGCAAATTCCTATGATCAGTCCAAACTTAAAGGGGAGTCGAGCCCCTTAAACAAATGACGCCAAGAGGAAGCGCAAAATGGATAGCCTTGGCTTCTTTTCCCAAATAGGCCAATTAGCTTGTTGAGGGGAAAATTTCTTTGAAATGAAAGCACAAGGCCTGAGTGCTCCTGTGGTGTCATGTTGTAAAAAAAGGCTCCATGGCAAAGTCCGAAGCATCCGTTTGCACAATGAATTGCTTCGTCTGTGGGAAAAAAGGGGTAAGGGCTCAGACGTAAATTTAGATTTCAAATGGTCAAACGCCGATTGACACTAGGCACCAACAAAGTCTATGCGCCTTGCCCGCAGTGGATCCTTTAGGTTTCCGTAGAAGGTTGGTGAGTGGAACGTTACGGCAGCAAAATCCTCAATAAAGTTCCGGTAGAAGTTCGCAAAACCAAGAAATTGCTGCAGTTGCTTCACAGTTTTAGGGACGGGCCATTGCAAAAGGGAGTTAATCTTCGAAGGGTCCATTTTAAGTGAACAATCTTGAATCCTATATCCCAAGTAATCAAAAGTTTGGGTGTCAAATTGGCATTTAGATAGATTAACCACGAGGTTGTTATCTATAAGCCTTCGTAACACTTCACGAACCAATGACACATGAGATTCCAGGGAAATCTCGAAAATTAAAATGTCATCCAGATAAATCAGAACCCCCTGATACAACAAGTCATGGAAAATGGTGTTCAAAAACTTTTGGAACACAGATGGCCCCGATTGTAAGCCAAAGGGAAGAACCGTTTTAAAGTTCCTGGGAGTTGCAAAGGTGGTGAGCCACTCAAGTCCGGGTCCATTCTAATCCTATGAAAAGCCTCTTTAAGATCAAGTTTGGTGAAATATTTTCCTTGAACAAGATGGTCCAAAACAGTCCTATGGAGGTAGGGGATAACAATTGGAGGAAATAACCTGGTTAATGCAATATTAACTATAGTCTCGGATCCGCGCTGGGATCTTTTCTTTTCGGAAGAAGACAGGACTCGCCGTGGGGGCTGTAGAGGGCTTGATAAAGCCGCGAGCCAAGTTTTTATTTAGGAACTTCTTGAGAGCAAGGAGTTTTTTTTGGCTCATGGGATAAATTTTCGGTTTAGGCGGGGGTCCCCTAACTAATTCCAGTTTACAGTCAAAGTCCGTGTGGGGAGGCAATTTGTAGCCTCCCTTTCGTGGAAAGCCTTTTGGAAGTCTCGGTAGTGTGAAGGAATTTTTTCAATTCTTATGGGGAATAAAAAGTTTTATTGAAGAGGAATAGTCCACGTAGTTTATCTGGGGGTTATATTCACGAAGCCAATCGATTCCCAAGACCAATTTGAACTGCATCGCCTTGGGAACTAGAAATCGCATGCTGTAATTGTTTTTGTCCATTTGAAATGAGATGGGCTTAGTGATTTTACTAATTACTCCCAGTCATTGAGGTCCCATCCATTTGCGTTAATTTGATGGGGCATTCCAAGGGCTCATAAAGAGTTTTAATTGTTTGGGCCAATTTGGGGTGTAACAAACTTCTGGAGCAGCCAGAGTCAATTAATGCCCTATGTACATGCAAAGCCCATCGCTGCCACTAATCGCAACCGTGGCGTAGAAAAGGGGAATTTTGGGGTATTACAGATGTTCCCGCCGCTTGCCAGTCATCGCAGTCAGGTTTAGAATCTCCATCTATGTCAGATGAGGACGAAAAGGTGGTTTATCATGGGATGGAGTCTCCTGTCGCCGCTGCAGGGTCCTTAGAAGTGCGTCTAAGTGGTTGTTTGGTGGCCCCTGTCTATTGTGAATTCTATATCCTTTGGGTCTGCTCGTGCTCCCTTTGTCCCAGTCGGAGCTTGGTTTCCGCGGCAGGTGTTGGGAGGTGGCCCGGTTTTCCACAGTTAAAGCACATGCCCAAACGGAGATTTTTGTTCCTCAGCATTGAGGACGGTGGACCGCGGGTTGTCGTTTTGGCACGTCTTGTCTTTGTCGGTTGCTGAAAAGTTGGGTTATGCCTTCCATTTCAGTAGCTAGTCTGACCCAACCTAGCAGGGTCTGTGGATTGGGCCCGCTTAAACACCCTGTAGAAATCAGGATTAAATCCATCTTTTATAACTCAATTAGAATTTCATCACTCCACGGGACTTTGGTGGCCAGGTTTTTAAATTCACGGGAATACGTCCCACATCGTTCCTGCCTTGTTTCATTCGTTTCAGTTGATATTTGGTGTTTTCCAATAAATGGGGGTCTTCAAAGCGTTCCGCAGATGGTTCATGAAGAGCTGCAGATTTTCAGTTTGGGGGCCGGGGATCTAAGTTGCTCCCATCTGCTGCCAGTCCTTTCATCCTCTGGCTTAGGATCGAATTGGGGCCCCATTCCCCAAATAATGGCCGTGATAATCATAAATTTTTGCCATATCAAAAAAAAGGAGAGTTTCTCCCCCCCCCCGTTGAAGGTCGCTTTCAGGTCTCCCACATTTCTGAGTAACAGTGGCGCTGGCGTGTGCCCTGTTGGTTGCTGGGGCGGACCAGGGGTGCCTGCCGCCGAGACAGCCGCTCGTGGTTCTCCTCCTGGTGATCTCCCTGTCTGCGGGGGGCGGTGCGCATCTCGCGTAGCATGGTCTTGAGTTGGAGTTTCTCCTCATTTTTTCTTTCCAGTTCGGTTTCCATTTGCTTTATCTCCTCCAAAAGGGATAGGTCTTTTGCTGATGTATCCCATCTAGCAGCCCTTCTGCGTTGTTTTCAACGACGTATGTGGCTTTTCTCCCCAGACCCAGGTTTGGCCGCTTGTGGGGGGTTTCCCTAGCCTCGGTCAGGCGCAATTTTGTCTTGGTATCCCCGGGGCACTTCAGTTTCTGTAGCTCCATCAGATTCTGCAGATCCTTGCTCTTCTTAGGTTTAAACGACTGGTCCATCAATTGGTGCATTTTTTGAAAGGGTTTTGGGGCTTTCTGTCAGGAACAGATTCACTCTTACACGGATCAACAAACTTAATAGAAGATTTATTGTAACATAGTAAGGGATGCTGTCTTCAGACGTTAAAGCTCAAAATGGGGAAAGTTTTCCCCCCCCTTACACTTTAACAGACAGTTTCTTTCCCAAGATATTGTAAAAGAACGAACGTCATCATGCCAAATGGTTCCTTTGAAATTCCAGCCAGAAGGAATGGTTGGCGCCTGGGAATAGCTAACAGCCTACTATCACTATTTCCTCAGTCTACTGCTATCCTAAAACAATAAAACATGGAGGACTCCCGACAGTTTCTGTCCATCTACCAAAGAAAGTTTCTTGAGGGGAGACCCATCTGGGGAGCTGCCCTATGTTCTTATTCTCATATTCTTCCCAAATTCTTAAAAGAGATTTCCTGATATACTGATGAGTGAAATCTTTATCAATTCTGGCTTTATCATAGAACATATAGGCATGCCAACCCATCCTCAAATCCGCGCCTTCCAATGCCAACATTCTTGTATCCTGTAAATCTATCCAATCCTTTAATCACGTAAAGGCTGCGGCTTTGTAATATATCTAAAAATCTGGTACTCCCATTCCACCTCTAGTCT